>JAAAKM020073195.1:90686265-90738559 GCA_010016025.2 Alatinidae sp. Z8VKAUB7J3
GTTATATCAAACTAAAATGAAAACATCCAGAAATTTAAAATTAAAAATTAACATTTGGTACAGTTGTTTTTATGAAATAAAAAATTACTGAATTATAATTTCTTACTTATAAATTTTAGAAATTCTCAACATTTCTGGTGAATAGAATTTCTTCTCTTCTAACTTGTTTTTCTTTTATTTTTTTGGAAGAATCCAAAAAACAGCTAAATTTGATACATAACATGAATAATTATCAAAATCTTTAGTTTAAATTTTTCAAGACTTTGAGCCGTTTTCATAAAAAAAAAAAAGGGATTTTCCCCCTTTTTCAAAAATCAGGTAAATTACCGCAGGCTCGTAGGTTTCGGCGGGTAACACTAAATCTGATGAATTTTATTCACTTAGAATCAGCATACTAAGCCGAATCTTTCTATTTATTAATTTAAAAAAAAAACTTTGACCATGAAACAAGTTTTTTCAAAGAAAAGTAAAGAGCTCCATTAAGCCAAGAATGAGTTAAAATAAAGTCTTCCAAGTGTAAAACTGCCATAAATCGCAATCAATAAATAAATTAAACTCAAAACGAATAGAGACTACAAAAAAATAGCTGACTCAAACTCAAAACGAGCAAAAATTCACATGAGTATGACTGATAACCTCCGTTCCTTCTCAAGAACAGAACAAAATTTGCGCTTTACAGAAAAAAGGAACATAAAAAACAAATGACCATGGATTGTCAGTTTAATTGACATATACTATAAAGTTTTGACATATACTAATTTATTCCTTAGAGTTTTAATAATTTCTTATTGAAGAAAGTGGAAAAAGTGAAAACATTTCCAACGTAAATTGAAAGGTGATCTAATATGAAGGTGAAAATTTGACAGAATTTTGAAGGGAGATTTGAACTAAATGAAAAAATACTATGTGCATGCAGATTGTTAAAGGAGCGCGTCTCAAGAATGGATTTGGGTATTAAGTTGGAGCTTTCAGAGAAAACTTAAAAGGGAAGATCAATTGACAAAAAGGTAATATATGCATGTCACTACTAACACTATTACCAACGCTACTTTCACTAATACTACTACTGCTACTAAACTACTCCAACTAGTTCTTCAATTGTAACTACTTGTAAGGCCTAGAGTATCAAGATGAAAAGGGCGTCGAAAAGTGTTCATAAATGCAGATCATCAATATTTTTGGAACGGCTCACCGTGTCAAGGTGAAATTCTGGTCCATCATGAAAGGGATGTTCATTCGATCAAAAGCCAAGATGTACATGCTACTATCGTTATTGATAGTGCTGCTATTACTGTTACTATCACTACTATTATAATTATTATCACTGCAACTACTTCTACTACCACCAAAACTATGGTGATAATGGTGCTATTAAGGCTAAGTCTATGAAGGTAAAATTTGAGAGAACATTAATGGCAAATTCGAACTAACAAAATACGCTATGTGCATTTAGATTGTTAAAATGGCGTATTTTAAGAATTGATTTGTGCATTAAGTTAGAACTTTAAGAGAATGCTTAAAGGGGCAGATCATTTGACCAAAAGGGAATATGTGCAGACTACTACTAATACTGCTACCACTCCTAAACTACAACCGACGCAGCGTCTTGGATCTCATCAAACGCCAGGCATCGAGCATCTTCTACAAGAGTGAGGCGAACAGCATTAGCCAAGCGGAAACCGTTCCCAAAGAATCGATTCGGGAAGAAGTGGATTTACGCCGTCGGCGCGGCCGCCGAGTTCGCGTCAATGATGCCAACACGCCGACGAATATCGGCGGAGCCAACGCCCGGTTCGAATTACCACCCAACACCCATTTTTTCAAAGGCAGCCTTCAAGAATTGAGTTTTGTTTCCACCGTTTCTTTTCTCTCTGATTTTCCGGGCCAAACCGCAGTTCGCTATTACGTGGTTCAAGGGGAAACGGGTGAAGACGGTTCTTTCACGGAAATGGAAACGACCCGTTCCACGACCGACGATTTTATCGGTGATGCCTTTGACGCCGCAGCACAAGATGACGATTACGTTCCCGAAGAACTGGAGGGTGAGCTTTTCCTGATCCTGGAAGAGAAAAATCTTTTCCTCAGTGAAGTCGTTGGAGAAGGAGAAGATTCGGGACTAGGCCCCGATTTGGACGTGGATCCCGCCGACCCGGATGAGGAAATTTCGGGAGAAGAACTCAGTGAAGTTCTGTCGACCAGCACGATGAAATTGCTGGGGCCCTTGCGGAAATTTTCAATCCGCTACCGGGTTCCCGCCGTCCGCAAAGTCGATGAGGAAGAGGAAGAAGATGACTGGGCCCTGGTTTGGGATGTGGAACAGGAAGGTCTTTACCCATCGGCAATTGAATTCATTCTTGTCTATGAACAACCCGGCACCGACGACGATGTCGCAACCGAAGATTTGCCCGGGATCCGCATGGTTTTGCCCGTTTATGACACGCGCAACCTCGTGAGAGGAGGCCGCAATGTCCCCTTCTAAACAACGGGCCAATGTCATGATTTCCGCGCTTTGGGTCATTGTGGCCATGACGATCTTGGTCTTGGCCTTGAGTTTCGAAGCCAGAAGCGACATGGATCGCACCGGCTTGTTCCGCGATCGAGCCAAGGCCTATTGGTTGGCGCGCTCGGCCGTTGAACGGGTCAAATTCGAATATGCGGTCAGTAAAATGAATGGTGGCGGACCGGAAGATCAAAAATCCTTTTACACCTTCGAATTTGATGAAGGTTATGCCGAATGTATTATTCAGAGTAACTCGAGTTTGATGTCGGTCAACACGTCTGACCGGCAAACCTGGCAGCAGCTCCTGTCCTACTACGGCCTGGAGGAAATTGCGGCCGATGAGGTCATCGACGCCATCTTGGATTGGCGGGACGCGGATTTGCTGATATTTGGTTTCCCTGTAAAGGGGCAAACAAACATATAGATATAACCAAGACACAATCTCAGGGATTGACCAATGAAATGATTGTCATACTTCCACCATTTAACCTTGAAAACAAACCACAGGCGATTCAAAATAAATTCGCTACTCTCAGTCTTGCTGCCATATTTACACAATTTTATATTTAATTTTCCAACTAGCGAGTCAAGAGACTCATTTAAAAAAAATAGTAAATACAACATCTATTTTTAAATGAAACCATTTCTACCAAAACAAGTAAGATATAAACCTGCCTATCCAAAACCAACACATATTACCAGCAAAAACCACGTTTCAAACTAGGCACACTATGCAAGGTCGTCAGACCCAGCTCCATTAACTGTTGATCTCTACAAAATCATTGGAAGTCTTCTTGTTTACCTCATCCTTGTTCAGACACAAAACTTGCAATCCGTTCCTATGCAAGCTAAAACGGTTAGTGAAGATGTGGAAAGGTGGCTTTTTGCCAAGTCTTAAATTCGTTGAGCTCGATAAATGAAACTTTCAGGAATGAATCCTTAGCTAAAATCAGAGAGTTGAGAAGGTTCGTTCAAGTCCCTAATTCCATTCCCTCCTCTTCTCTAAATATTGGATAGAGCTGTAGTATTTCTTGACCTAATTTATGTTTAAGTCACACCATTTTTTAATCTCTACTTTGTACAAATCTTAACTTTATTAATGATTTATATTATTTGACATTATCTAACACGAGCCACTTACTTTAACTTATTTAAAGTTCAGAAGATTCAAAATTACGAATGAATAAAGGTGATATATATGTACATTATAATCAGTATAAGTTGAGCCAAAGAGGATAGTGAATAAATCTAATGGTTAGAGGAAACATGTGATTGAGATTGAAACTTGAACACCTTCCACAGTCCCAATTCGAATCTTAGGAAAACTCTTGACTCCTTCAATAAAGTACCTCAAAAGCTTTCAGAGTTACCAAAAAGTCACTTTTAAATACAAATAGCTTTAAATAGCTTTCTATTTCAATTTGCTCCAAAATATTTTCTTTTAGTGGTTTTCTAAGGGACAGGGTATATACTACATTTTATTCCTAGTGGACAATGATGTAGAGGAATGAAGCTCCTTGTCGTGGGAGTATAGGGAGCTAAAACCAGTTAAAATTCTTGAATCTTTTAAATTGTGTATTTGAGGTCCCAGATAGAGGAAAAAACTCATCTGTTTTAAAACAACGAAGTTTATTTTTTCACAAAAAGTAGAAGGGGAAAACTCCCCCCCCCGGGCTTGGTAAAAGAGCGTGTTGCGCAAGCAGATTGTGCCAAGGGTTTCTTACTTGATGGTTTTCCAAGAACCATTCCTCAGGCTGACGCCATGAAAGAAAACGGTATCCAAGTGGATCACGTCATTGAGTTTGACGTTGCGGACGAGATCATCGTTGAGCGTATGGGGGGCCGCCGTGTTCACCCTGGATCTGGTCGCGTGTATCACGTCACCTATAACCCACCTAAAGAAGAAGGCAAAGACGATGTAACAGGTGAAGACCTTGTTATTCGTCCTGATGATGAAGAAGCAACAGTACGCAAGCGTTTAGGTGTTTACCATGAACAAACCAAGCCGCTGGTTGATTACTACTCTGGTGAAGCTAATGCGGGCAACTGCAAGTATCACAAAGTAGACGGAACTCGTTCTGTGGAAGACGTCAGTTCAGAACTTGCAGATTTGCTTGCATAAGCAATACTTAATTTACTAAAAAAGCCCACATCAGTGGGCTTTTTTATGACAATAACAATAAAAGCTAAAATAATAACAACAAAGGGGAATGTTATGGCTGTACCAATTACCGCATTTTATGCCAGTTTGTTAGGTGTGATTCTAATCTATCTGAGCTTTCAGGTGATCCTGCAAAGACGCAGACGAAGCGTAGGTATTGGCGATGGTGGCGATAAACATTTTCTGCAGATTATCCGTGTCCACGCCAACTTTACTGAATACGTTCCACTGTGTTTGATTTTAATGATGGTGGCAGAGCTCAATGGTGTCTACTCAGATGTACTGCACGTTACCGGCTGGACGTTAATTGTTTGCCGTTTCTTACATGCATTCGGCCTGAAACATCACGCAGGAGTGAGCTGGCAGCGTTTTGTCGGTACCTGTGGCACATTCCTGGTACTCGCCGTGTTGATTTTTTCAAACCTCGCTCCGTTCTATGAGTGGCCTTTTTGATTTAAAAGGACAAGAGCTGTAACGGAATAAGATTCACAGGCTTGGCAATAGGGAGAAAATCTTGCGGTTAATAACTTTACTCATATTGGCGTTAGTTACCGTTAAAGAAGCGCAACCTATTGCAAAAGAGAACTTCGTTTGTGGATTGAAAGAATGGGAGCTTTTGCAGAGTGATCGAATCTTTTTTATCGATTCGTTCCAGGGGTTCGAGGCTCATTTAAAAGCAACTATTCCATCGAGCGTAATGGAACAAATTTACGCTTCTTCATCTTATGCACTGTCTAAAGTAAGCCTGCCCCACGATGTGGAAAAATTTAATACTGCAAGGATAATTTTCTTTGAAGAATTAGAGCAAAGATGTCTGATTTGGTGGGGCCCCAGATGGTTTTTCCCCAAGCCCTTAGGTTTTTAATCATAAGGATCAAAGAAAACAGAATTTTGCAGGGATCTCCTAGGTTTTTAAAAGAACATTCAAAGAAATCCTCGATTAAAAAAGAATCCCCTGAAGGTTTTAAAAGACTCTATTTTGTAACAACGACGGTAATTATAGAGTAAGGAAGACCTGGCCCTCGTAGGTTTTTAAAACACGCTTCGTTTAAAAACATTCCTTATGACGTAACAAACACCTGTTGGCTGTCATGGAAGGAGAGACGGATGTCATCGGATCCAGGGATTGGGTTCCGTTTAAAAGCAAGGCTCCGTTTAAAAGCAGGAATAGGGTTCCCTTTGAAGTAATCATGCTGTCACAACTGTTGTTTGGTGTTTTTGACAAATTTATAAACTTACACGAGTAAAATCCTTTATTTCTAAATTTGCTTTGATTTTCCAAGCTTCTTGATGTGGTTTAACATGTCTCATTATATGTTTCCATATTTCTTCCATTTGACTTGATACAAATAAGCTAAAATTAGATAAAAAACAATTAGTTCGGTTAAATTAAAAGAGTCGATAATTCCTACCTACAAGCACCAGAGATATCCCCTTGTGAGATCACTCCTTCCAGTAATATTTGTCTCCCAAAATAGTTTCCCTCTTGAAAAAACTTGCCTCCAAGACCCAGACAAATGTGTAGGGTCCTGACATAAGTAATAGGCCAGGCTGATCCTATAATACCAAATCATACATAAGAAATGAAACTAGACCAAGACCTATGTGCACGGATCTGAGATAAGGAGGCAGGGATGCCGACTAAGGTTATAGCCTCAGCCTACATTTATTCAGATTTTACATAAAAAAACGACGGTACTTAACAGGCAAAAGGAAAGAAATGAGAGGATTAGAATCTTACTTTATAATTGGTAAGTGAACCTCCCTCTAAATTCCCAATCTGGGATCATGGATTCGAGTCTGAATTTAGTTTTTTTTTTTTTTAATCGAGAAAATGTGTCTTGTCTGACAAAAGTTGTATTTATGAAGAGAAAATCAACATTTAATTATTTTACACTTGTGCGAACTTATGAAGATCCCAACTTAAAGGAGGTAGAGAATCGCTTATCCAAGGGATTATTTTCAGAGTTGTAATTTGGTGAGTCTATCCTTTTGAGTCTCACGGTCAAAAGTGGTATTAAGCTGCACGACCCCCGAGAAAAACAAGAGCTAAAGAGATTTCTACTGAACGAGTAGGCCGGTAAAGACCAGTACACACACCATATGATCTCTTGGCTCTTAGCTCTTCTCGCCTCGACACAAGTGCCATATGAGCTCTTAGCTCTTGTTTTCCTTTGGTTTCCTTATAATTACTTTATAATCCCAAATTTCCAGGAGGGCATGGCCCCACCCTGCCCCCCTGTCAGCACCCATGAAAACTTTTGCTCTGCTTACGATTAATTTAAGACAATGTTATAAAAAAAGAAAAAAGTAAAGTAAAAAGTAAAAGGAAAAAGTAAAAAGAAAAAAGTAAAAGTAAAAGTTACTTTTCATCTAAGAAAAGTAAAGTCACACATTAAAGCGATTAGGATAGAGTAAAATAATAATTCAAATTTGAAACAAACAGCTAAAACGGTAGATAAAACGGTATAATTCAAATTTAAAACAAACAGATAAAACGGTTTGGGATTAGATGAGTATTCACACCAGATAAGATGCAACTATGGGGAAAACAAAACCAAAAATAGACACAAATTAAATGATCAATGAAGTCAAACATCAAACTAGCAGGCATTACAACAAACCACCCCTTAAAACTTCTAAAGAGCAGAACGGTATTCGCGCTTTATGGAAATTGATTTCTATTGGCTTGTTCCTTATTTGTCAAAAAATCAACTTCGCTACAAAAACAAAATCACAATGCGAATCAGGGTCTAAAAGCAAAGGCTAAGGTAAATCAGAGTCGGACTACACTCCACTACCCCTCCCCCTCGCTCTTGGATGTCATTTGTGATTTACTTAGTAGCCTACGATATCTATTTTGGACAATTTGGCTTTTAAGTTTCAAAATGTCAATAACAAGAAAAATGAAAATTCTTATAAACAAAAATTTCAGAATCTAATAAATGATGAATGGACTGGGTTTGGAAACTTTCATTGGAATAATCAAAGTATGAACTACAATTACTATTAATCGTGCTATATTTTATTTGATCATTTTATGGTTGTGCTGAGTACTGTTAAAGTGAATAAATCAACGAGTGAATAGTGAATGAATGAATAAGTGAATAATCATACTGGACAAATTTGATTCTTCAATTGAAATAGGGCTGTTTCCTTTTATTTCAAACCTGTCATAGTTTAAGCTTTCATTTGCATCTATTAGTGAAAAATCTCGTAAGCATTGAATACTCGTCCTTTGATAATTTAAGGGACAATTATTTGATGCCTGTCACAATGTTAAGAGGAAAATTATGCCCGATATGGGTAATAAGACGAAGAAGAACTAGAACTGGTAATTCCAACGAGAGTGATAAGACTTGTAAAAAGATTCATTAAAGCTGTAATTTTAGTGTGAATGTGAAATGGGGTAGAGGGATAAAAATAGAGATATTTGACAGAAGAAAACTCGGCAGGAAATAAAATAGCTAAAACAAACATGACGTCATTTTACCAATGGAATTAAAATGCAAGAAATTGCATTGGTTGTGGCAACTGTCCTATAGTAAGTAAGTGAGTAAGTTTTATTGCACTAAAAGCCCTAGGGTCATGGCAATACAAAACAAAAAGGAAATTCTCTTTTGAGTTACTGTCATTAAATAAACATAACTTAACCATCACGTAGCACAAAAAATACAATTTGCAAAATCTACTTCTGTGCTCCATTGCGAACCTAAGAAATCGTCCTAAATCAAACTTTCCATATATCTCATCAAACTCAGATTTTCCATATATTTCATTTCTCAACTCTGGCTCCAACTCATATAATCGACATTTTTAGTATGCCAACTCCAGTTAAGACTCCGATTCCATTCAGCAAAAATTTACCAAAACTCCGACTCCACAGCGCTGCTAGATTTACATTGCCAGAATAACGTAAAGCCCTGCAGCAACCTTTGGCCATTTTCGCCGACAAAAGTATTGTGGGAGCAAAACATTGATTTTGTTTTTTCGCCATCGTTCGAATGCTTTAGCTGTGAACTTCTTTAAGGCTTTAAAATGATGTGTTTCAAGAAGAACTCTTTTGTTAAAAAAAAACAAAAAAATTATGACATGTCCCTTCAAAAAGCACAAAACAAACCGGCAAACGCTTCATTATTTTGCCCCCAACCATAAAACCCAACATATTTCATGTTGTTCCTGCTTAAATTACGGTATGTTCAAGATGAGACTTCGTTACTTTGTGCCTCAAAATATAACACCTATTAATTATTTCATATTTATTTTATTGTAGAAACAGTTGATTATGCGTCTATCACTAACTCTTACTAATAAATGCCAAACTGCTATTTCGCTGCATTTCTGATTGTTGCGTAACCATTTGCATGAAGAAAAACTTGTAATACAATGGGGCAAAGCAGATGCTGGCCTTAATAAATTGTTTTGCTTTACTCTTTACCTTGAATCTGGCCATTACTACTGAAATTAAAATAGCCAATAGCTTTCAATAATAATTTTTGACTGGGTAGGGCCTATTTTATATCCAAGCAAATCAGTATCGAAAGTCACGAGTAAACCTTTGTCCTCGTATCTAAGGATATCCGGGCTTTCACTCAGTATCCTATCTAAAACTTACCAGTATTCTTCCCAAACTCTTTTTATAGCGGAAACTCCGATTTAGAGAACTAACTTGCAATTCTCAGTTGTTAAGTTTTAATGTCACTCCTTACTTTCAGCTAAAAAAATTACTTTTTTTTTATTTAATCACACTACTGGAGCGACAGAATAGGGCAAACAATTTTGCAAAATATAGGAAAAAGTTTCCAATTACCAATAGAACAATCTTGGCTATATTTGGCAATCCTGTTTGCCTAACTGATGATTTTTAGACATTATTGCCAAACATGTCTCTTAGATAAAATGTAATAATCAGCTTGGCAAAATGATTGGATGAAGCAAATTAAAGGTAATTATTATGAGCTTTTTTTGTACCATATACCTGCCATAGAGCCTAATTACCTGTCCAAATCCGAGTTGTTTCCTTACCATAGAAGGAAAAAGAGTGGAAACACGACATGTTCGTATGCGTTAAAGATATGGGTCTCATTATCCTAAACAGACGACCCCTGTATAATTCATTAACATTTACAAAAAACATGAAATTGCGCAGCTTCTGGAACTTCGTTATTCTGCAAGCATACTCATTTTGACGTTTCGTCATCTTTAAATGCTTCTTTCCAAGCTGCAATGGATTTGAAACGGCGGTATCACTTCCACTATGATTTGAAAACGAATTTTTGAGTAGATTTTTTGAAGTTCTGGATTCCAAAAACAAGTTTTCGGTCGTTTTATTTAAGCTTCAGTAAACTTAAAACAGGACTGTAGCTTCTACATCAAACTCACACTGCCTAGGTAGCAGAACAAGTACAGATAAACGTGACAACTTCTCCTGGGCAGACTTGTGTATCATAGATAATTCCCAGAATGCCTAAGCCTGTAGTGGCACAGTAGATTGACCTTTCCTTGACAAAAAGGGACCCTGGGTTCAATCACATCTGCCACAGGGTTTGGAATTGCATGGATATTACGCATTAGAGTCTCAAAATAACTAAACAATAAAAACAAGAGACGAAACAGAGTGTCTGGAATGATAATTGGCTAAGTCATCAAAGTTTTATCACATATACATTGGAATGGAAGTTCTAACGATGTGAAACGGGTGAACCGCACGCACAATGCAGAAGCACATGAATTCCAATTGTTGAAGTGGATTAATCGAGAGGCATGATGATTAAAAATTTTTTAGAGCAAATTTGAAAGTTTGATTGCAACCGAAAGAATACCTGTCGCTATTCAGTAATGGCTACAACATCTAGTCTTCTGATAGAAATTCCAGTTTGTCAATTGCGTTGGAAGAGCAACACTTTGGTTTTCTCATGTTTTTTTTTCAATGCTGCCAATTTCAGCTTATTCGGAAAAAGATCAACATTTCTGCAAACCTCGAACGCCGAGGACGGCGCCAAGTTCGACGGCTCGGGGCAGACGAAGATCAGCGAGTACCTGCGCGCGGGCGCGGCAGGCTCGTCGGGCGCGGTCGCCGAGCCGTACGCGCTCTGGCAGAAGTTCCCCCTCGCGACGCTGCACGTTCACTACCGCGAGGGCTGCAGCCTCGCCGAGAGCTTCTTCCAGACGGTGGCAGGCCCCTACCAGCTGCTCGTGGTCGGCGATCCCCTCGCGCGGCCGTACGCGACCTTCGCGAACGTCGAGCTGGCCGTGCCGAAGAAGGCCAAGGGCACCGTCGCGCTCACGGCCACCGTGAAGCCGGCCGAGGGCAAGGCCATCCGCGTGCTCGCGTGGTGGCTCGACGGCAAGCCCATCGGCGAGGCGGCGCCCGACGCGCCGTTCGAGCTCGACACGACCCAGCACGCCGACGGCGAGCACGAGCTACGCGTGGTCGCAATCGAGGACGGCCCCATCGAGACGCGCTCGTGGATGGGCGAGCGCTTCACGATCGCCAACGGCTCGACCTCGATCACGATCAAGGCGCCGAAGAAGCCCACGCCCTCGAGCAGGGCCGCGAGCACGATCACCGCGGACGAATACGCCTGGTGGAATGCCTGCACGCCCCCGCGGGTGTACGCCTCGCGCGCCTTGCGCAGCTGGATCGCGCGTACGACGAGCCAGACGGGGATGAGGAGGCCGAGTGCGCCGAGGGCCATGAGGACGAGGACCTCGTTGCCGTCCGTGCGGCCGCCGGGTTCGACCTGCACGTACTCCGGGGTCGGCCGTGCGTCATCCTGCGCCGCCTTGGCGGGAAGCACCTTGAGCCAGATCACCGCCAGGAAGATGCCCAGGCCGAGGCAGAGCGCGATGACGATGATGCGCAGCGTGCGCAGCGTCTTGCGGATCTCCGGATGCTCGTCGACGGGTTTCATGCGGGCAGTCTAGCGCTCCCGGGGCGGAGGACGCGCGGGTCCGTACGGGCGGGGGAAGGGCTGGTCGCTGTCGCGGTAGCGCGCGATGCCCTCCAGCGTCAGGTGCGGATTCAGCAGGTGGCCACGCGCGATGGCGCAGAGGTCCGCCCGGCCGGCGCCGACGATGGTGTTGACGTGGTCGATGCCCTGGATGCCGCCGACGGCCATCACCGGCAGGCCCGTCGCGTGGCGGATGCGGTCGGCGAAGGGCACCTGGTACATGCGGCCGTAGACCGGCTCGCTCTCGGGCGTCACGTAGGCGCTCGAGACGTCGATCACGTCCGCGCCCGCGGCGCCGAGCATGCGGCTGACCTCGACGGCCCCAGGAGAGAATGGTCCACGGGGAAGTTTTACAAATACTTGTAAATTTAAAAATACGATCATATTAATACACTGAGGGAGGGATCTTCCAAGGAAGATAAATTTCCATGAAAGGGAGTTTTCTGCCGGAAGGGGGACTTTCCTTGAATTTCCTTTCCTTTAAGATCGTAGCAACACAAGATGGGTAAGCTAGTTGCTTTGTCTTAACCAATCTAACAATAAGGCCAAATCTTTCAGCAGGCTCCAAAATTACCGCAGCCAACTGATTATGACATCCTATATTTACTCAACTTTCAGACGTGATTTTTTTTTAGGAATATTATTTGTATAACAACATTTTGGCAATTTTCTATCATAATCAAACCTAGAGAGAAACTTGAGTTTTGTTTTTCAGCAAAATTGGAGTGGTTTGAAATAAAAAAAATATATAATTAACTTATTACAAAGTTTTCCTGATCTAACTTTGATATTAAATTCAAAATAAAACTAGATTTTTTTCTCTCTCAAGTACAGCTGTGCATGATAATATTTTGAAGTTGTAGTGTCTACAATTTCAGAAACTTCACTTTGAAAATACTAAAAGAATAATAAAGTAAAACTGCAAGTGGTAAAACAAATAGTTATATTTTTTAATTTGGAATAAACACTTAGGCTACACTAGAAATTACTAATTTTTTTTAACAGATCGGGTGGGTTATTTCATCAGTTTCATAGGCCTACCAATTAAATGCTCTGAATGGAATTTGTTATAGAAGCAATCATTATACTTGGAAAAAGGTAGAAAGGCAACTCAAATTGTATGTTTATTCTTCAGCTTATCTTATGGAACATTGACAAAATTTTTACTCTTTATTCTCTCTTTACTTTTTACTCACATATTCTTTATTCACTTTTACTCTTCACTCTTATTCTTTTAAAACAGTTCGGGTGTCGTTGTTTTTTCTTAGTTTATAACACTCAAATTTTGCCATAAGAAAAAATTGAATAAACTATTATAGAAAAACTGTCCATGATAGAAAAATTCCTTAAGGGGATATAGGATCAGCATAAAAAGCAGGATTTGAACCAATTACTCATTTTAATAAGCAAAAATTATGTTCCCATCGTAAACACTGAACAATTAATACAACACTAACAACACGATTCATGAAACTACAACATGATTCTAGGATTTTACAGTTAAAATCACCCTTTCATGCTCCATAAAACTAAAGAGAAATGTTTTAGTTCCTTCCTCCTTCTGAAAACTCTGAACAAGAAATTTTTCTTACAAGAATATAAAATGTAAGCAATAGTTTGTCAATCTTCTCCCAGCTGAAATTCAGTTTCTTCAAAAAAAAGCAAAAATTAACGTAAGCCTACATAGTTCAAGCATCTACAGAATCGGGTGAGTTTTCTTTATTATACCTTAATTTTTATGGTAGTGTATGGCTCATTTTTCAGTTGTCACTGTCATTTTCACTTGAGCATGGAAACCTGGCTCCAACTGCCCCCCGGAAGATTTTGACAAAGCTATGCCACTGCTCCTAACTAATCTTTCTTATTTCAGAATTGTTGTCATGGAGTGTTTTGTTGTCCAACCAGTTGTTCTTGCGGTCTAGCCAGTTGTAATTGCTATGCTTCGTCTAAAAAGCTTATCCGAATGGTATCAAATAAAAATGACGTATCCAACAAGAAATCACAGGTATTGATTAAATCTGAGGGCCTTTACTAAGTAACAAATAAATTTATTCCAAAGCAACAACAAACAAACACATTATAAAAAACGAATTTATAGCTTAGACTACTGCATTTTAGTATTTATACTTTGCACTAAAAGTTTAATTTTTCCATAGAAAACTTTGCACTATACAAAGGCTAAAACACAACAAAAGCACTATTTTTATGCTTTCAGTGATAGAATATTGGGGGAAAATCATTCTTATTTACTATGAGGAGAGGCATAATTGTTCTAGTATTAAACAGTACAACATCGCTGAATACTTTCATGAAAAGTCCTAAAATATACGAAGAAAGAAAATACGTAATTTAAAAAGTAATTAGTAAAAATCTAATAACCATCACAATTGTGTGAAGACAAGAAAAAGGGACATCAGTGTTAGCCAGTCGTGTACATTCTCGTGATCACTCTTGGGCTTTCGATATTTCATTTTTTTTCCTATTTTTATACGTGATAGAAAAAAAAATACAAAGTTACAAAATTTCGACCATCTTTAGGAGAGGGAGAACACAAAACTAGGAAGGACAAAGAAGAGGATGGTCATCCTCCAATCTGTCTTCAGCATTCCATCGACACGCTTTGAAAGTTTTGGATTCAGGACCAAGCATGACCTCTTTTCTAGACAAAGACCTCAGCAACAGTAGGCAACTTGCTTAACTCGAAGCCCATCCACCGGAGGCTGAGAGATTTGTCAACCCGGAGGATTCGTTATTTGATCTTTGATCTTTGATAGTGAAGTTAGGTTAATTCTAATGAAATATTTCGAAACATAGGTGATAATATAATACTTCAGAAACAAAATTATGGAAACTATGACAAAGAATTATGGAAAGCAGGCAGCGCAAAACGCATTACATTAAATACTTACCCCGATCACCAGCCATACCCAGGTAATTTTATTCATCGTGTCTCCTGTCTGCTTTAGCGTATTTCGTTCAATGATGATTGTGTTTCCGGTGAAACCTGTGCTGTTAACATTGCCGCCACCTGGTCGACCAGATTATTGAAAAAGAGCTCTGCGGCGCGTCCTTTGAAACTGCCGTGCAGACGCGCACGACGGCTGATTGTCAGCAGAACAAAGTAGTTAGCGTTTTCCGCCCGTAAAAACAGTAGTTGCGGCGCTACGTGTCGCAAATGCGGGTGCATTTGCTCTCGAACTACCTGCAAGCTCGGCAGATTCGATTCGTCCAACGCAAGCGTGGAATCGCGGTCCGATGCCAGGATACGCTGCCCCAGTTGACCTAGAAACTCGCGAAAATCCTTCTGTTCACGGCACAGAAGGAACGGAGCGCGCACCAGAAGGGCACAAAGCATGCGCAGCGTTACCTTGGCGGTGTCGCCCAGCGCCTGTTCAACCAGACGCGCACGGCGCGCTTCCACCTGCTGCATGCGCCGGATAATGATGGACTTGATCAACCCTTCGCGGCCACCAAAATGATACTGCAACGCAGACTGGTTTCTTTGCCCGGCCTCACGCACGATCGCCCTGGTTGACACGCCTTCCAGACCATGTTCCAGGAACAACTTTTCCGCCGTATCGAGCAGCCGTTCTCGAGTGGAGTCAGTTGACACACCAGTATTGACCGTCATTGGATTCCTTGTTTGAGCAGCCGGGTCCATTGCGCGACTCAAACAAAATAATGCATTGCATGAATTAGTGCAACGCATTAATCTGCATTTATCTTCATGCTTTGAGATACGGTTATGAACAGGTTATTGAAATGGGCAGGTATCGTTGCAGCGCTCTACATCGTATTCGTACTGATCTTCGAGTCTGTTTACGTCGGCCACTACCAGCCCAGCTTCGAAGAACGTGGCATACCGATGCTGGACATCATCACCACCGATCGTGAAGGCCAAACCAAGCAGCGGCGGCTGGCTCGCTTCGAATCCGCGGAAGGCAAGCTGTATGTTTCCGCCCATCACTGGACTCGCGGCTGGTACCATGAATTGGTTGCCAACCCGGCTGTCATTGTGGAAATTGATGGCGCACGCTCGAACTACCTTGCCGTGACCGTACATGGCGCCGAGTTTGAGCATATTGCCGCTGCTTACCCGTTGCCCTTTGTCGCCCGCTTTCTGATGGGGTTTCCACCAGCAAGAGACATTGTGCGACTAGACCCGGTGGGGCTTTGAACTTAGCTGTACCCGCATAAACCTGAAGTTTTTAGATTTTGGTGAGCAGATGGTGGCAACTCTACTGCCTATTTTCATCTAATTATAGCTCTGGCTTATATGACATATCACCTCCTTTGTTCATCCTAAAACATTAAAATAAAGGCCAAACTCTTTAGAACTTTAATAAAGGTTCGTATAAGTATATACTTAAAACTAAGTATATGAGTCGAAATACTCCTTCAAAGGTCGGAGTAATCATTTAAGAAGAATAGATTTTCGAAAAATTGTTTATAAAAGAAGGCAAATAATTATGTGTTTTTTTTTTTGTTTTGTTTTTTTTATCTAGCTGGTATAGATGGATCTCTGAATTCTCAGTTTTAATTAGTGAAATGGCATTGATTTTTTTTTCAAACATTTAAAAATAAGAATAAAATGATACGAAGGGGAAATTTACACAACTTTAGTTAACCACGTGCAATATTACTCAAGAACTTCTCACCTTCTCAAAACCAATCAGTCACAAAATATAGTGATCGATTTCTTGTTCAAAAGCTCTTTGCTTCCTTGCTTGTAGGCTTGGTGTGCGACTTCTGGATTCACTAGTGAATGGGCTGCCTTGAGGTTTCGAAGTGAGTAGATTCTTTAAGGTGGCACTAGCCCCTAATGCTATCATTTTATGACGTGAATGAACTAAAGCTCGCAGCAGGGGTATAGCCCCAAGTTCAAACATGGTCTTCTGATCTTCAGGGCATCGAGCAGATAAGTTCCAGAGTGTTCCACAAGCATTGCTAACAACGGTCAAACTAGGGGACCGGAGCTGTTGCAGAAGCACTGATATGCAGTTATTGCGACGAAGAACCTGTCTAAAAGAGAAATCCTGTTAGTCTTCTAGAACAAAGGACTACCGACGTTAAGAAAGACACAAGAAAAACGACGGTTGTTTTTTGAAAAATTGCCAACGGGTCATAAAGGAAAGAAGTGTGAATACAGAAAAATGATTTTATTACCAAAAATAATGTGCAATCAAAGTTAGTTCTTTCCATAATCCCCTTGATGATTGAGGCATTTGTCTTTTTTTTTGTTTTGCAATATTAGAGAAGTTTTGCAAGATTCCCTTAGTAACATGTCGCCGTCAGTGATTTAAAGTCAGTTGTGACGGTTTCAAATGATGTTGGGACCAAAAAAGTGTACTGTTTGGAAAATTTATTCGACAGAGGACCAAATTACTCTAGATTATGGCTATGAAACTTCACGACGCCTATGAAGAGCTATTCAAAACGGGAAAAGAAGCATACTGACTTTTGGAATCGTTGGCAGTTGGAATCCACGGCAGTTCCAGGAACAATAAAGTGGGGCAGCAGAAGAAATACTACCAAGGTCGTGCAGGAGGATGAAGTCAGGGATACACAAACTTTTATGAAAGAAGGGTATAAGAACTTTGACGTTCTGTCTTCTAGTGTAACAATACAGAGAACATTGAAGAATATCATCCCTACTTAAGAACAAAGTTTCTAAATCCAAGAGTCTTTAGGACATCCTATACCTTTCCTTTTTTGCTTTATGTTTTACTCAAACAAAATTCTAATAAAAGAAATTAGGATATCATTGAAGGGCATTTTTCTAAAGCCCATAATTCAAACAAAAATAGTTTCTCTTTTAATAGCACAAAGCATCTATAACAGGGGAAGAAAATCAAATCAGAACATTGTTTAATCGTCAATAATCCTCTTAAGAGCCAAAGAGGCTGCCCGACAAATAAGTAAAACCATTCCACATGGGCGCAGCTAACGAGGAGAGGGGCTGACTCCCCCAAAAAATAAATTTCCAAGGCGTCTTATTCTAGTTTATGTGTTCGCGTTTGTCGGCACACAGGGTTATTGTGTTAGCACATTAATTATATCCCCTCCCCCAAACTCAAAACCCTAGCTTTGCCCCTACCATTCCAAAACTGAAAGTGACGAGAAAAAAATCAAATAAGTTTATGGATTTTATCGCAGTTTTATACTTTAAACTCTTACTTTGTGCTCATAATTATAAACGATCATAAGACAAAATCCCCGGGGGCAACCAGTAGATATATACAATGTTATACACAGTTTAATTCATCTGGAATGCACGACCAACGTTTGTTAAGACATGTACAAGAAATATAAGTGCTGAAGGAATTCTTAGTAGTCTCCCTTTATGCAAACTAATTTTCTCCTAACAGCAGCCAAAAGGTTAAAAGCTGATGATTCCATTTGGCTTTCAATAAGATAACTGTGGATAACGTGTTCAGGAATAAAAGAATTTTCAAAAGAATTGAAAACACACTATTGAAGTCCCTTAACTGGATGTCTTAAGCCTTGATTGGTAGCATATCCTTTTTTTTAGCCGAGGAGTTGCCTAATCGACTCAGTGGTCTTACAATATCGGGAGATATTTTTCCTGAGCGAGAAGGAAAATATTAAGTAATTTTTTCAAGTGACAAAATAGAACTTGTTGAAGCAAAGCGCATTTTTCTGTAATTTTGAGCTGCAAAACAGCAGTTTCGGCCAAATAGGACCGAAGTTTCTGAGAATGCAAAATCTGGCATAGTTAACCAGAGTCTAACGAAATTCCCAGAGTGACTTTCCAGAGCATAGTTAGCCAAGGTCGGTCGCTTGGCGCCGAGCTGCGGAACTCGCTGGCGAAGCGGTGCAGCCAGTACTTCAGGTCGAGCAGCTGCGGTTCGGCCTGGCGCCGGCGCGACAGTTGCAGCACGTTCTCGATCACCAGGTTCATGCGCTTGGAATGATCCTGGATGATCTGTGCCAGACGCTGATCCGGGCCTTGCAGGTCTTCCGACTCCTGCAGCAGCTGCGCGGCGTGGCTGATGGCGCCGAGCGGGTTGCGTATCTCGTGGGCGATGCCCGCCGTCAGGCGGCCGAGCGAGGCCAGCTTGAGCTGCTGCGCCTGCTGGGCGATCTGCGAGATATCGTCGAGAAACACCAGGGTGTGCTGCTGCTCGCCGCGCTGGTGCGCGCGACCGAGCGGACGGCCGACACCCTGGACCTCGTGCGCTGCACGGTGGGGGACCTGTGCGTCTCCTACGCGGCTCGGGGGGCCTCGATCGCCGTGGCCCTCTGGGCCTGGTGGCGCAACTCCTGGTGGATGACCCACGCCTACACCGTCTACGCCTATGCGGCGGCCGACGTGCTGCTGCTGTTGGTCTGCGCGGCGCTGTGCGGCGTGTTCCGCGGGACCGCCTGGTTGCGCGAAGGGGACGAGATCGCCAAGATGCCTGCATGAAGCGGACGATCTCGATCTTCGGCCCGGGGCACCCGACACGGCAGGAGTACAACCAGGCCGCCGAGGTCGGCCGCCTGCTCGCCGAGCGCGACTGCGCCGTGGTGTGCGGCGGGCTCTTCGGCGTGATGGAAGCGGCCTGCATGGGGGCGAAGGAAGCCGGTGGCTCGACGATCGGCATCCTGCGGACCTACAACCGCCACGACGCAAACCCGTACGTGGACTACGTGATCCCGTCGGGCCTGGGCGATGCGCGCAACATCCTCGTCGCGACGGCCAGCGAGGCGGCCATCGCCATCGCCGGGCGGCTCGGTACGCTCAGCGAGATCGCCATCGCGCTGAAGCACGGCATCCCCGTCGTCGGTCTCGGGACGTGGAAGCTCGACCGCAACGCGCTCTTCGATCGCTACCTGCCGGCCGCCAAGACGCCGGAGGAGGCGGTGGCGATGGCGATCGAGATGGCCGACAAGCGCGCCGAGGAGCGCGCGGCCGGACTGCGCACAGACACCGAGGTCACGCCCGAGGCGAGCGAGGACGCCTGATCACTCCTTCTCGAGGATGAACTCGACCGTGCCTACGCGGCCGGCCTCGAGGTCGATCTTGCGCGTCACCGTCTTGAGGCCCCGCGCCGAAAATCGCACGAGCCACGACCCGGGCTCGCTCACCAAAATTCTTTGCTTATATTATGTCTGTTTTTCCGATCAAACGGAGTTACATTGGTAAGGTTATTAGGGAAAAATACAAGTTAAGTTGCCACAGATTCAAAGGTGTAAGAAAAAGATTAAGCGATCAGCCTTTAAGTGACAGAACTTGGAAAATAACCTTAAAAAACAGAAATTGAGCCCAGTGGATTAAAGCACGTAAATACATTTTGGGACTATTCAACCTAAGTAAACAATAAAGCGTAGTTTAATATTCAATTTACAATCACTTACAGATATTTGAACAACTAGCCAGCTATAACCAAGCTTATAAAAAAAGGAGAAGTTTGGAATGAAATTTTGGAGAAGTCTGCAATTGATAGTATATGTTAACTATTTCTTAATTTTTAAGCAGGAGCAAGTAGGAGTCTCATGGGAAGAATTAAAAAGGAGAACTCCGAAGTCAGTGACGTGGAAGAGGAGGGGGTGCAGTAGTGTTGGCCTAGGGCAGCTTGGAAAGGCAATGGATGGTCAGAAGTAGTTAATTATATAAGTGTCTTTTATTTTTATCGTTTTGTTTGTTATCCACTTTATTGTTGCTATTCATTTCGCTTCACATTTATTCATTTTTATTAGTACTAATCCCTTACTTTCTCAAGGACACTTACTTTTCTTCGTCAGTCTTCTCTTCTTGTGGTAGACGATGAATAGAATTGATGCAAGGGTTACCCGTCAAACTTAATGTTTCACACATTCGCCTTCCTTTACCCCAAATAGTGACACACTCTTCTTCCAGTTTGGCCAAATATTTTTCAACCATTGAACCTCTGGCATGCATGGAAAACAAAGCAACAGCGTGTGCTAGCTAGAAACAAAGATCATTCTTAAAGCATTGATCAAAAATAGCTTCTTCTTCCACTTTTTGAGGGTGTATATGTGCGAACGATAAACCAACTTTTTCAAAGAAAAGGAAGTGTTTACTTGACAAATATTTTAAATTTGTAGAGAAAGAACGCTCAAAGAAGAATATTCGCTTCGCACACCCAGCCAGCAAAAAAACCTAGTTTAAAGAGCTCATACGTCTATCCAGCCTAGCTGCGTTTCATCCAAAAAGTTACATTTTTCACTAAATTTTCACGTTTCATATTGCCAGTTCATTTGTCATAAGAGTTCAAAGGCTTTATTGACATATTTCACCTAAACAACTGAAGAGCATATCCGTGAAAAATATATACATACAATTTGTAATAAATTTCAGCTTTTTAGTTTTGCTGTTGCACTAAAATAATAAAAGAACTGCTTCTGACTGGAAACTCCTGCAGGCGTGTGATCAGTTCGGGCGAACGGATTTGCTTGGCGGTCAAACGAGTCAATGCTGCCAATGGCCGACCATCGGGTGCATGAAAATGAAGATCGGTATAGCTGATATCTTTGGACGCGCCGGCATAATCCGGTTTGGGAATGTGGACAAAACAGGTTTGGCCCAAGGAGCCCCAGGCCCGGAAACCGTCGATACACATGGGAATGTAAGGTTTTGCCTCAGCTTCTCCACCCTCGTAGAAAAGGAAAGGTGTCAGAGTAGAGGCATCCATGTAGGCTGGGTGCAGGTGAAAATAGTTCAAAAAGCCCTGAGCCAAATCACTCAAATGGAATTCGGCCAGCAAATATTCAGGATGGATGTGGACCGGTCCAAGCGCCTTCATGAAGACGCCATGCACAATATCGACCGTTCTGGCGAAGCCGTAGACTTCCGACATTTCGATGGTTTTCACGGCCTTTTGTTTGAGCATGTGAGGATTGATGGCCGGAATCGCTTCGGCTGGTTTCAAGGCGAGCGTACATGTGAGGTTTTCCGACCAATCAGCGCTGATCAGTTGACCGTCTCGAACCTTTTGACTCTTGGCGACCACGTGCCAGGATTCGGGTCCTGGCTGGAAATGGAATTGAATTCTGCTGTCGTAGTTTTCGGCTGTAGAAACCGCTTCCATGAACAGGATATTGCTGACTTCGAGATCGCCCCAGGTGAAACCCTTGGCCTTCATGATCCTAAAAATCATGTCCATGAAGGTAACGCCAGGCATGATGCGCACACCGTGGACGCGGTGGTCTCGCATGATGTAATCACTGTATTTAATGGTGATATTGCATTTTATTTCAGGCAGCAAACTCATATTACATCCGTTTCGGTGGCAACCCTTCCTCGCGGTTTCGGGTTAGTCAATAAACTCCAACTGGAGTGGTTGTGCGTCGCTTTCTTCGAACTCTAAATCCAAAGGTGCCGGCTTCACTTGGGGCGTGTTCGGTTCACCGGCTTTGGCGAATTCGGGTTTATCGAGCCAGTAGGTTTTGCGGTTGAACGTGGCTGGCGGCAAGGGAGATCGTTGGGCATTGTAGTTGTCTGGTAAGTACAATCCCGATTCGCCCAGGATCATATGGGCATTGGTGCCACCAAATCCGAAAGAGCTGATACCTGCGCGGCGGACGCCTTTTCGCGGTTCCCATTCCTTCAGTTGGGTGTTGGGATAGAAAGGCGATTCGCTGAACTTGAAGCGAGGATTGGGCGTGTCGCAATGCAAGGTCGGCGGAAGTTGTTTGTGGTGCAAGGCCCTAGTCATAACATTTGTTTTTTTTTTGTTTTTTTTTATTATTGTAGAAATAATCTTGATTTCAGAGGCTGCTCTAGTTTTTAGCTATTTATGTAGAAGAAAATAAGAGATATTGCGCATCTGGGAAAATTTGAAATTTGTAAGTATCTTGAAAACCAAATAAGAGGAAGCGAAAAGAGAGCTAACCGGTAGATGGAATTTCCATAGTTTAAAAGGTGGACTAAATAATAAAAAAAATCTTATTTACTGTATTAGCATGATTTTTATAGTAATTGTGAATTCAACAACGCACATAAGGGTAAACCGGTTCAATACGAAAAATTCATACTTTTCTATTTTCTCCATCATTATCTATATGTCATATAATTTCCCCCTTTTTTTAAGTACCCGTCCCTCATGCAATAGATTTATGTGTACATGCTAGAGTAAGTTGATAATTATTGTCAAGGCCGTATCCATGGGGAAACTGATTAGAAAGACAAACTTAGATCATATTCCCCAGCAATTCTCAATGTGATCAATACTTGCTGTGGGGAGTCTTCCTGGCCGCAGCCTAATATTCTTTCATAATTGATTCACATGCTTAATAACCACTATTCATCATGTTTATCATCTATGCTTACCCTAGAAAATCTTCCCAGCAGCGTATTTTCTCCCAATTCTCTCCCCAGGCTCAATAACCACTATTCATTATGTTTCACACCCCCAATGATGTTGTCTCTTAAATTATTTTATGTTTTGAACTCACGCATCAAATACAACACATTTTTATTTACATACCCACACATTCGAGGCGAATACCGACCCTATCGGGGTTGTCAAATTGGGAGGGGGGTCAGATTGGAGCAGTCTTTTTTAGCCCTCTATGCCTTCCTTCTAGGTTTTGAAATGTTTTTTTTTATCTTCATTAAACAAAACTGAAAAAATCCCTCCGCCCTTTATTTTAGTGATTTGGTGCCCCAGGACCCTGACTACTTTAGTATTATCAATATACTTTCTTCTTTCACCAAGTGGCACACAATCAACCCTGAAAGTAACAAGGAGTGTGAGGATGAAATCTGATTAATTGAATTAGTTAAGTGGAATTTTACACAGCTTTAAATTTCAAAAATCAAAAATTTGATTTTTAATAAAAGGATGTTCATATGCAGTTTAAGGTAGTTGTGGGCAAGACGGTATTCAGGGGTTGGGGGTTTGTTTCACCCTACCCCGAAATATCTGTCCCCTAAAAACTTGAATAATTTTGAAATAACCGAAGAAGAATCGCTGAAAATCATGGGTGTTAGATGGGAGTAATTTTAATTTGATAGGTATATGTCAGGGTCATCATGGTAGCAGCGATAACCGTAGCCTAGTAAAAGCCATTCCTTGGCCCATGAAAAAACAAAAAGTTTAAAAACGTGTTTTGAAAGAAAAAACTTTCTATTGAGAAAAATTCGCCATTTGTAGCTGATTCAGAGTGGTAACTTTCATTTTGATAAGTCTTAATAAAAGAAAGTCTTATTGCAAAACAAATTAATTGGAACTTTGAGAATAGCATGAAACCTTTCAGAAATGGCATGGGATCTAAATAACACAGTACCATTAGAATTTCAAGGTCGAAAATCCTATACGGGGGAATTGCAGCCGATACCTTGAACAACTAGGAAAATCCCTCTTTAGCACGGGAAGAACTGATGTCTTCTTTTGTTCGCTGTTGGACTAGTCGCTATTGAATGTTATTGGACTTAATTGAAAGGTAATCACCATGTTTAAGGTCCATTTTAAGTAACAAAAGAAATCATGCCACAGTAAAGGGGTGTTTTTGCCATTTTGTGCCATCAAGCGAGTGCTTTATTACCATATGGAAGTTTTTAGTATCGCTTCTTAGATGGAAAGGCTGATAAGCTTAAAATGGGCACTATTTTAATCTCCATGGTTCAATACCCTTAACTGGTTGTTCAAAATCCCCCCCCCACCACTCTTGTATAACCCTTCCCTTTCATAAATGAAAATTAAAAAAAAGTGCTTTGGGGAAAAATTACCTGATGAAGAATATGGCATTTATTTGTTTCTATTTTTATGAAAATAAGCGATTTTTTTATGTGCCAAGTCTTAAAGATAGCGAAAATGATATCCCACAGATTCTTTATTTATTTGACAAAAATGTGCACGTGTTATGGAAAGTTAAAAAAAAACTAGTTAAAAACTTAAAATTCTTGCAAAGTAGGCTACTTTAAATGTATAATGTACTTCAAAGTAACATATTCCAAAAGCAGTGATGCAATCCAAGTACATACATTTCAATAAAAATTTAATTTTAATTCCAGACTATTTAATTAGCATTTGAATTTATAAAAATTATTCTGAAAGTCTAACATCTATGTGGCACCTGTGTTTAAAGGTGCATTTTCTGTGCAATAAATATTGGTGCACTGTAGCAATAGCAAATCAATTCAATTAAAAAACAAAAAAAAGTGGCCTTTATTCTGCAAAAATGATTGAAAAGAAGCTAAATTAAATAATATTTCAATTGAGAGAACCTTAAAGCTATAATTTAAAAAAATGACTAGACTAAATGAAAAAAAAATAGGAAACAATGAATAGTATAGTTTTAGCCGTGAAAATGATCTCTCTCAGGGAACAACGCTTACGGGAATTGTTAAGAATATTTCACAATTTCGAGAGAAAAAAAAAGTATTTTGATAGCAGCGCGGAGCCCTTTCAAACCCGGGGCCCAATTGCTTCAATTACCCTTTATCTGGCATTAATCTGCATGCATGATTATGACCTTTCTAAAAAATTCTAGTAAGTATTTTGTCTTAGTTGTTTCCTTCACGGAAATCGTTTTTCTAAAGACTATGTATGCAAAGAAAAGAAACTTATAGCCCTGATTTTATAGGTTTTTACATACAATTATTCGCAAAACGCGCAGAGCTCTTCTACCCATTATCAACCAAATCAAGTTAAATAAAATCCAAGAAACTTTATCTAGTTTAAAGCTATATCTTTATGATGAAAAGTTGCCAAGAATAGAGCCTATTTCAACAACAACATAGCGGAATAATTTGTGTTTCAATTAATGATCCTAGATACTTTCACACTGCAGACATAACAGACATTGACGACCACTACCGTTCAGAAATAGGACACTTTTTCCAAGTTTACAAAGACTTGGAAGGAAAAAAAGTGGAAATTTTGGGATGGAAGTCTGCACAAGAAGCAAAAGAAGTAATCATAGAATCAATAAAGAGATACAATAATACTTTGAAGAAAGGCTAAGCAATGCCAGAAAAATGTCAACATTTTTCAAAAGAAGCAAAAGAGATCACTCCAAACACCAAGAGTTGTGAAGAATGTGAAAAAGAACACTTACCAGTTGTAGCATTACGGATGTGTCTTACTTGTGGCCACGTTGGATGTTGTGATTCATCAGTTGGAAAACATGCAACAAAACATTTTCAAGAGACAGGACATCCTGTAATGAAGGAAATTCCAGGAGATATTTGGAAATGGTGCTACATCCATGAAGAATATTATTGATTTTTTGAAAATATCTAAAATGCAGTTTTTTCATCAGTTTTACAAAAATAATATCAGGACTTTAGGCAGAGATTATTTTATAGATTTTCTCGTTTCTTGCTTAATTATTGTAACTTTTGCATGTGGATTTTCCGTGAAAAAAGGTACAGAAGCAAAGACAGGCACTTGATTTACGTAATTATCTAGAAGATTTTCTAGGTTTATCTAGAAGATAAACCGGATTCACTAGATTTTGTTACCTCCCTCACTCGCTCTTGTTCTCAGCCCTCTCGAACTTGCTCAGAAGTTCAGGTCTTTAGCCCTTATGAGCGAAATTAGGCTATTGTCTCTTGCGCGTGTACCCTGGTTAAACCCCCCTCCACAGCAATTTTTACGGCAAATGGGGATTGAGCAGCTTATTGCGATGTTCGACTTGTTACCCGGCATTTTGTTCTGGATTAAGGACAAGGAGCATCGCTTTATTCACGCTAATAAAGCATTTTTAGAGCATCACAAACTTAGATCTAATGTTCAGATTGTAGGTAAGTCAGACTATGACCTAGCACCCGCTCACATCGCCCAACAGTTTATTCGGGACGACGAAAAAATTCATACCGGGGGCTCGGTGAGTGAAAGGCGAGAAATGAACGTCGATAACTCGGGTAAAATTGCATGGTATTCCACATCCAAACGCCCTGTCATCAACGAAGGTGAGATAGTGGGTTCTTATGGCATTACGAAGCAACTGGAAAAAATGGCAACCACCTTGTCTAGTTTGCAAGCAATTAAATCACCTATCGAATATATAAAGAACAACTATGCCAATCCAATAACGGTTGAAAAGTTAGCTGAAGAAGCACACTTGTCGGTCAGTGCATTAGAGAGAAGATTCAAAAAGCACCTACACCAAACGCCAATACAGTTTTTAAATCAATTTCGTTTACAACAAGCACGTAGATTTTTGGTGGAAACCGACACACCTATTGCAGATATAGCCGAGATGTGTGGATTTGGTGATCACAGCTACTTTAGTAAACAATTTCGAATTAACTTTGCTCAATTACCTTCCGCGTTTCGAGATACTTATAGAAACAACTAACTGTGCGAAAAGATGAAAAAATCCCCTGAATTGCTTCAAGAGCCTATTGCGGATATTGAAATAGCAATGAAAGGGCCTTCTGGTAATAATGCGGATAATAGTAAGTGATACATCATGTTTAATTGATTTACATAAAGGTAAATTATTAAAAGACATCCTTAACTTGCCATATGAAATAGTTGTTCCACTACCAATATATAATGACGAGTTTCTTAGTATTTCAGATAAAGAAAAGAATAGTTTGGTAGAGAAAGGATTAAAGGTAGAAGATCTAAAAGGGGAAATTGTTACAAAGGCTGGGGTTTATTTTAATAAATATAATAGATTAAAACTGTATGACTGCTTTGCTCTTGCTTTATCAGAAAACATTGAAGATAGTATTTTATTAACTGGAGACAGTTTACTCAGAACTGTAGCAGAAGAGGCTGGGGTAGATGTTCATGGTGTATTGTGGATTATTGATATATTAGACAGCAATAATATTGTTACTGCAAAAAAACTACATGCCGCATTAAAAATATATAAAGAGGATGTCTTTGTTTACTTGCCAAGTGATGGCGTCATGAAGCGTTTAGAGCGGCATGCGCACCAGCGAGCTGCTCGACCTGCTGTCGGTGCGGCTCGACGGCCCGGCGGCCGGCGACGTCGATCTGATGTCACGATTGTCTGTCTATTGTTTTTTATCTAGGAGCAATCGTTCTTTTTTTTTTGTATTGGCACCCGGAGCTTAAGATGGTCTTGTTTATTATAAAATAAGAATATAGACGAAATCTGATTTTGTGATTGTTTTGACAAGGTATGGTTGATGCGATTTTCTGATATTTCAAGTTGATGAACTTGTTCCATGTAAAGTGAATAGTCCAGACGTAATTTAGTGTATGAATCTACAAAACCATAAAAATATCTTATCGAAGGTGACTTCTAACAATAAGGTAGAAGAAGGAGTAGTAACAGATTTTGTTTTTGATGTAGTTTATTCCATGACGATAATTCCATTCTCATTTTATAGCATGACTGTGGTTTAACAGCCAAATCTGCCAGCGAAATTTTAGGTTGCGGCATCTATTTTTATAGTTATCTATGGTTTTAACACAAGCTGATAAATTTTTGCCTAGCGAAAATCAGCAACCGATGTATCTGTGTAAGTTTTAGCTGTATTAGACTGAATGTTATTCTCTTGAATTTTTCCTTTAAAACTTACCTCTTTAAAGCGGTGGGTATTTTATTCTAAAAAGGTATTTTAGATTTCTCTCTAAAAGGAATATCGATGCCAAATTCCTTTTCGAGTGTATAAACAGGAAGGTTTTATCTATTTTAAATGGAAAACACCAAACAGATAAACAAATCTTTCTACTCAGTTTGAATTAAAAGTAAACCGAATATTCCTTCAATCGAAGACGTGATGAATATTTCATTTGTAAATTCAGTTTAAAACTAGGATTCCTTTTTATTTAATTACAAACGATAGTCTGTTGTCCATGAAGAATCATCTTACCTGAAACACTTTTTAGACAGTTTAAAATTAGACAAGTGTCAGCACTTAGCTCTAATATGACCAGCTCCAACCACATGATCTTGCTCGGAAGAGTTCCTCTAACATAGCTAGGTAGAAGTGAGTACATCATTATTGCCTTTTTTAGGCTCTTTCCAAGCTCAGTAATTGCTTCTGGTACAAATTAGTCTAGTATAGTAAAACTATATTGAAAACTCAAAATAAAGGCTTTTTTGAAAACTTGCCATTTTTTTTCTATTTGGGTTGGTGTTAGACAAACTGCTTCTGGTGCCCCTGCTTATACTAGTTTTAGTTTACAACTTCAATAATAAAAGGTGTAATGCAAACGCTCTGCTTTAGACCTGTCATAGGGCCAACCACATTCCTTCTCAATTAGGAGATAAATCAGTTAGGCTTTTTAAAATGAATCAGTTCATTAGACAGGCTGCATTAATCGCTAGAGAAAGAATTCATCACAAATTCAATATATGTATGGTCTTTCATTTTTTTTTCTTGGGTAATTTTTTTTTGTTCTTTACAGGTTTACTTCAGAGAGTTAATTTTTCTTTGCACTGAGGGCGGTTTTGCGGAAGTCTAGCGAAATATCTTCTTTGTGCTTTCGTTTTTTTCAATGGCTGAAATTGCCCTGGTTCAGTATTGTCTTTTTCTCAACTAATTTTTTAGGAATATCTCCACAGAAGAAAAAGATACACTTTATTGGTCTACTTCTGGTCCCAAGCCTTCTACGGAAACAAAATCTCAGATAATTGTATCAAAATCCAGTTTCATAAAAAAAAGGAATCAAAATTAAGGATTTCCAGATCGACTTTCCCAGGCCTATATCTTAGAAATGCTAGATAGAGATTTTCAATCTAAACGCTCGAAGAGATGATTTTAAAATCTACACGAGTCTGACGTTAATGATTCCTAGAAGTTTATTTTTGAAGTTGTCAGTTCTGCCTCTTGTTTATGCTATCTGGTAAGCATTTACGCTATCTGGTAAGTATACGAATTTATGTGGGAATTCTCTTTTTTATTAGAACATCTTTCTGGCTGGCATGTACACCGACCGGCCGGCCAGATCACATCGAACCAATAGTCCTAGACTATCGGCAGAGGACTCATTCCAACGAAAATTATAAACTCTAGTGACCAAAAAGATGGAAGGGTAACTAGCCCCCCTCCCACTGCCATTTTTTCCTCTAAGTCGTCCTATCAAAATTTCCAATTTTTCTAGGAATTTTCAATTCCTAGAAGTTTATTTTTGAAGTTGTCAGTCCTGCCTCTTGTTTATGCTATCTGTTAAGCTAGACAAAAAATGATTTCCCAGATTTTATTACACAGTTTAGAATATTTGACGATCCACACAATGGAGAAGATTTTCGAAAACCCATCCATTACCGTTACCAAGGTACATACCGCTGATCGCAATCAATCAAATTAGAACTTGTGAATTCTGGATTGAATTTTCCTGTACTATTTTGTAGAGACCTAGGAGAGTCATTATCAGGGCGGGAAGAAATAATTTTATGCTCTAGATGAGCCCGGTAAATAATTATTTCTATTTTTATTTTGGAAAAATTACTGAAAGTTGTTTATACTTCAGATAAATTTTTCTCCTCCGTTTCTGAAACCAATATGGCTTACCCAGGAAAGTTCGGCAACTTTTTTCTATACCCTCTACCTTTTTTAAAAGCGCACTGTTCTTCTTTTAAAACTTTGTCTGCAGCATCTCTCAGTCTGAAAAGCATCATATGACAAAGTAATACGCTACTTACCGAAACCAGACTAATGCCTCAATAATTAACAAAGTCACTCTTATCACCTTTCTCATAAAGTGGTTTAATTAAGGTTTTTCTAAAATTGTTAGGTACTTCCCCTTTTCAAAAATCATATTCATAATCTTCAGCAACTTATTTCTAACCTCGGAGCCAGGATATTTAAGAAACTAACTTACCACACCATCATCACCTGGAGTCTTATTATTTTTTAGTCCTTTTAGTGCTGTCACTAATTCTTCCTCACAAAACAAATCTTGCTTCACATCCAAGGTATCACAAACTTTTTCATTTTCCTGTATATCTTTTCCTGCAACTGTATTTCGGTTTAGCACATTCTCAAAATGTTTCGCCCATCTCTCTTTAACTCTTTTCTTATCACTAATTGTGGCCCCGTTCCTATCTTTAACTGGGACAGGTCCGGATTGACTGCTCCCTCTCAATTTATTAACACGCCAGTACAATATTTTACTATTATGCCGTCTAGCTGCGTCTTCCAGATCCTTGGCAATTTTATCCATGGCCTCTACTTCACACCTCCTTAGCTCATATTTTAATGCTTTTAACTTTCTCTATATTCCTTTCGTTCTCATATGATCCATCACTCAGATAATTCTTGTACATGCCACTTCCGCTTTCTATTAAACATAATTTTCACTAATATTCCTAGCTGCGCTTTTAACTTTTTCCCTAAGACACCATTAGCAACTTCACAAATTATTTTCTTAAAATTATTCCATCCATCTTCAACATTGTTATTTTTTGCACTTTCTTAGTATTCAACTGCTCCTGTAAGGTTTCTCTCAAATTCTCAACCAGGAGCCTACCAACGTCGTAGCTACCTGGAAAGTAGTTACCCTTCCTAAATGCCTTAGACACTACTAGATCTTTACCTTAACCATCAATAACGGCACTCCTATATACCAAAGCATCTTGTAATAATACTGTCCGTCTTTGGTTTACAATTGTATAATTAATAGTGTTAGCTATCTTATTTTCATGTGAATACTATGTTAACTTCTGGACAATTTTACGACGAAAGACTGTATTGGTTATAACTAGATTGTCATATTAAAAATAGCAGAAGTCTGTAGCCGTTTTTTTCCTACACAAAATTTATCTAGGCTACCATCTATCTATATTACTACAGAGTTAGGCGTTATAGACTCCTAGCATGAAACACCCTATTCAAAGAGAAAAAATGAGAACAGTCTCACCGTTGACTCTTTAAGGGAATCTATGTGTCGAAAATGTCTTGGATACGAGGCTATAGGGAAAGTTAAAAGAGAAGACGGTTTGCTGACTAAGCAACGTTGTGGGAACCACTAGAAAAATCAAGGCTGGCAAGGTTTTCTGTGGTAAAAGGAAAGCATATGAACAGAGGGGTAAAAAAAGTTTTTTTTTGGTTTGTCATGAAGAAAATTTTGCTTCTACCCATTTTGCCATGTGAATCCAAACTGGACGGTTCGTCAAAGTTATTGAGCACTGAGCGTTAGGGGTCAAAAATAGTTCCTGAGCGTTGAAATGTCTGAGTTCTTGGCTGACAATAGCACAGTTTTGAATAAGACCTAGACCGTTTTCACAAATCTTACTTTAATTGTCAATGATCATAATCACCTGGATTTGAGGAAATTCGTCTCAAGTTCCTTATCTAAGGCCATACTCACATGTCTTAACAACAATATTGAAAAGAAAATCTGTGCGATTAGATGACAAGATAATTTTTAAAGTCGCTGCATGGTTATCAAAGAGTCACGACGCAAGGTAGAAGTACTATCAATACAATTTGAAGATTTCCGAACGCGGAAAGAAGTCGGGGAAGCTCTTGTTCAAAGTAACAAATGCTGTGACAGTCAATTTTGTCAGAGGGCATTTTTTTTTATTATTATTTTTTTTTTGCAAACTTGATCTTGGCGAAGAGTCCTAATCCAAGTGTGATTCCTTAAAGGAAAGATCGAAGAAAAAAGGGCCTTTACCTGAACGTACAAGCACGACACAAGGCATTTCAATGCCGAAAAAGAAAAAATCTTGGGTTCTCTTTCGCCGTATGCTCCACTAAAAAGAGACGTGTCTCGGATTACATACTGGTTAGTGTTGGTTTCCAGGATTTGGCGGATGAAGGGAGTTACGACGGCGAACTGTAATCAGCAATTTACCAGTGAAAGCTTTGCGTGCCACTGAATTTTTATGCTTTTTTACTTGAAGTGATTTCTAATTATAATTTTTATCTTTCACATCAACGGTTCTTACCTTCCTTACTCAAAAATGGAACATCCACTATTTTGCCGTAGCTTCCCAATGCAAACCCATAAATGTTACATTTTTCTGCTTCATTTACGATTTTGCTCAACCTTTCTTTGAAATTTCTCGACAAAACCATGAATGTGATTCCGTTTCTTCTCAATATGAGGATAGGCCACGCAATGTATTGTGGGTACTGGTTACTACTCTGACAGTAACGCCCAAACAACTTAAACACCTTAGACTCTCCTTTAAACGAGTGCTGATATTCTGTTTTTTGGCTCTCTTGTTTCCTTTCTTTTTTCATATGCAGCGCGAAAGCGCTACCTATGTAAAGAGCGATGTAGGCACAAAGTATTATTTGATTTTTTTTAGGGGTGGTGGTGTTTTTAGACCGAGGCACTTCGTTTCGAAGGAGTTGTCGTAGAAACTTTCAATAGGGCTCATTTGATTGAAAATTAGAGAGGCTAGTGCCCTTTTTAATGGTCGAAAGTGATTGAAGGGCACCTAACAACATTCCCATGCCAACCATTTCCCCAAAAACATCCAATTAAAATTTTGAGATAACCAATTTGTTCAACGTAATTGATAATTGAAACGTCAGTGAATTATGTCTTTGAGGATAACAACCCCCCAGAGCCCTCAAGGCGAGGATTCCAAGTTATGCCCTGGGGGCATATAAGGTTTATATAGAAAGAGTGATCGTACAAACTTCGAAGGGGGCTCATTGGATTGCTAATCAGAAGTTTTAGTGCACTTTCCAGATTCAGAGTGATGGCAGGATGTATACCCTCCCCCCTTCCATACCTCGTATTTTCCCGAAATGCATCTGATAAAAATTTTGAGAGGGCTATTTGTTGTCGCAGAAACTCCAAAAAAGGCTCATTTGATTGAAAATTGAAAGGGCGAGTGCCTTTTTTAATAGTCGAAAGTGATTGGAGGGCAACTAAACCCTTCCCACACCCACCATTTCCCAAACACATCCAATCAAAATTTTGAGATAGCCATTTTGTTCAGCGTAGTTGAAAGATCTGAAAATTATGTCTTGAGGATGACAACCCCCAGAGCCCTCAGCGCAACGGTTATAAGTTATACCCCGAGGGAATATAAGTTTTTATGGAAAGAACAGTCTTACGAATTCCAGAGGAGACTCATTTGACTGAAAATCAAATGTTCTAGTTTCCTTTTTAAGAGTCAAAATGATCGGGGGAAGGCTACATACAGGTCAAGCTTTAAGGGTAAGTTGTGGAGTATTTTGAACTAGCCAGAAGGCGTTATATGTATACTGCCACCACAGTCTTAAGGGATATTAGGCATGTTTACCCCCCACATTTATACAATTGACCCATTATGCTTTAAAACTAAATATTACTTTAAAATAAATCAAAAGCCATTTTGATTATGGTTGCCAATAAGACAACTCAGCAATATATCGAGAACGACTGGGGGTAATAAGTTGAAACTTTTGGGATACTACTATTACTACTTCTGCTCTTTCAATTTAAAGAAATAACAACAGTGTAAGTGTATCCAGGGCCGCAAACATAATCGCGAAGACCGCAAACGGGCTGGCGAGACCGGTAGAGGCGAGCAAAACCGGTGCCATGCTTGCGAAGGAAACGCCAACGAGGGCGCCAACCTCACGCCACGCTGCAAGACGGACATGCCCGCCATGGCCCCAGCTTTCGCTTTGGGCAATCCCGCGCGCATAAAACAAGATGCTCAAAAAGGAATAGGACGTGAACAGAAGGATGAGGCACAAGCACATCCAAACAATCGGGCTGACCGGGGGGACTACGGCGAACAGCCCAATCATGCCGAGCGCCAACCCGGCCGCGCCGATCAAGGCGGCTTGGGCGCGTCCTTTTTGAAGGCGCCCGGCAATCCAACCAAGCAGCGGGTCTTGGATGAGATCGATCGAGCGCAGTGCAAATAGAAGCAGCCCCAATCCTGCCAAGCCTACTCCGTATTCATCGGCATAGACTTTTGGAGCATGCAAGTAGATGGGCAAACCCGCTGCAGCCAGCATGGCCGCGAAAAGCGCGTAACGCGGAAGGATCACTTGTTATCGCCCAGCAGCCTTGCACGGGAGCGTCGGTCCCGAGTTTGATCGCCCAACCAGATCGCAAAAAAGCTGTTGCTGAAGTCGGGATCCTCAATTTCGCAACTTTGCTGGCCGTTGACGAAAAATTGCGCCGCGCCGACACCGTCACTCATTCCGGTGATGCGATCGCCTGGCTCCACGTTGTCAAAACAGTCTTCGAGTACGGGCCCAAATGCTGCGAGTTCGCGCTGAGGTCGGTCTTCTATGCGCGCCATTTCGCGAATGGACGAGCGAGACAGCTGACCGGCTGAAAAGGAACGCTTGTAGGTCAAAGAAAGGGCGAAAGGCTGTTCGAAGTCGAACGGTGCCTTTTGCTCGGTCCAGAGTTCCGCTTTATAAAGATTGAAGCCCAGCATCCGAACATCGGCGCTGCCCAGCATTTCGGGACCGTCGAGTGTCTTGGCGATTTCCGCGTGAGGATTGTCTTGCTGGGCTGCGGCTGCGGCCGCGGCTGTGATCACCAACATTCCGAACACCATGGCCGTTCTGATCATCACGAAACCTCGGTGGCAGGCGGTGTCGGTCGAGCTCGAAACCGTGCGCCGCCGATCTTCAGTTTGATTGCCTGAAGATGGATAAGCGCGAGAACGCGCAACGATCCGATTGGCCGCTGAACGATCGTTGACAATAGACTTCTCGAGGTCAGCGTTTCGCGTTTTCCCGTGAGCGTCGCCAACAGACCGCCGCCGCCGTCATGGTCGTGCTTCAACGTAATGAAGATGCCTAACGAAAAAAACACACATTATGATTCATAGGCGAAAACTAAGTATGCAGCAAGTTTCACGAGCAAAAAAAAACAATATACAACATGTTTCACGACGAAAAAAACTAGATACATTAGGCTTTACGAAAAAAAATCAATGTACAACGAGTTTTACGAAGAAAAAACTAAAAATACGTCAAATTTCACGAGGAAGTAATTAAAATGCAATAGGATTCACGAACGAATAATCAACATACAAGTTTCATGAGCAAAAAATCAACATACAAGTAGCTTCAGGAAGAGAAAAAAATTAACGTACAATAAGTTTCAAGAGGGTGGCCGGAGTTGGTTTGACCCTATCCGATGCCGTCCGTACTCTTTTGACCCGTGTGGCTGCCGAGGGCGGTATGCCCGCTGGTCTTACTGCGGATCCGGGGGCCTATGACGCGTGGTTCAAGTCCAAGGTCCAAGAGGCTTTGGCCAATACGCGTCCGACGAAAAGTCTCATGACCAGGTCATGCTCGAAGCGCGCGCCCTGATTGATGGGAAGCGTCGTGCCTGAACTCGAATGGGCGGTCGTGACGGTCTTGCGTGTGCTTCACGCCGCTCAGTTTTGGCCATGAGAACAGCTGGCGCCTCTCTATGAGCTTGCAGCGCTGTGCAGGTGCCACTGATGCCCGAAACATAACCTAAAGGTGGGTCAGTTCTCGATGAAAAACCCGGGGCACTTCTGGGTGGAAATCAACCCACAACCCTCCCGATCAGGTCATAAACGCCACCCTTCGATCGTACGCTTGGTCCCCTCCTGCAGGGACACCTCCTGCCATTCTCCCAACAATGACCGCAACGGCGCGTTGTCCAGCCCGTCCGGCGCCGCACGCTCGGTGCGGCGCTCGTATACGTGTTGCAACATTGTCTTGCCATTGATTTCACGCAAGGGTTTTCCCGGTAAGCGTGTCGACGCATAGCGCGCAGGTATTACAACAGCAAAATCAGGCATCTTCAGTGTCCAAGTGTTGCAAGCGCAGCACAATTCTTTCGATTAACGCATTTGAAATATCCGGATCCATGACAAAATCCACGGCAACATACCAGTACTTGTCGGGCAGGCTTCGTCCCAGTTTAACGGCATCTTTCTCCGTCATGAAGACGTCAAAATCGTCCGCAAACTCAAGCTCGGCTTTCGCAATCGGAGCATGATCCGGAAAACTGTGTTCAATGACCTGGATGCCGTGGTCCCGCAGTAAATCAAAGAATCGCTGCGGATTGCCGATGCCGGCAACCGCATGCACCGTCGAACCGCGAAATCCCTGCAAGGGAAGGGGGGTTGGTTGCCCCGTAATCCTTTAGACTATTAAATAGGGCACAAGCCCTTTTAAGTTCCAATCGAATGAGCCCTTTCGAAATTTCTACGATAACACCTTCTATACGAAGTGCCCTGGTCTTAAAAAAAAAAAAAAATATGTAATACACTGTGGCAACATCGTTCTTTACTTATGCAACGCCATTGCGCTGCCGATGATTAACCGAATGGCTGTCGAAGGAGTTGGTTATTATTGCCTTTCCTGAGAGTCAGCCACAACGGATACGTCAGATCCATTGAATTCTTTACTGGACATTAAGGTAATTTCCACCGACCTGTTTTAATTATTTATTTTCTTTTTTCAGAAAGACAAAAATACATACACCGTGACTTTGGTTATTCAAAATGACAAAGAGCTTATAATGCCTGGCGATTCAGCTTTTAAACTTGTTTGTGATTTTCGCAGCCGTGAAAAAACACTTGAAGCTGGATTACAAGTTACAGAAAAGTGAGTAGTCAAAATATTGGCAAAGAATTTGCTTTGTTTTATAAAATTGCCGAACATAGAATAAAAGTTTTAACTATGATTTATAAGTGAACAAATTATACTATGAACGAGCGACACAACACAACGGCTTTTACTTAAGCACATATATTCCAGACCACGTAGTCAAAATTTGGTATATTACCATGATAATATTATTATTCTATAATGAATGGTATAATCTTTCTCCTGAATTAACTTTCACATCGCCCAAAACACTGCAGAAAAATATTATGTTTGTTCAAGGGACTGGATAGAGATAGTATTTTGAAGCTAGAAAGACCATACATATTCAATGCAGGGGTATATTTGTCAATTTTCGAGCTGGGGATTCCTTGCACCTTAACGCAAAATACACTTATACTAAACTATTTAAGCTTGATAATTGACTAAATATTGTTAAATATTTTTGATAATCCTTATATGGAAATACCTCGCTTACACTGAAAGTTTTAGATTATTTCAATTACTGCTAAAAGGGGAGTTCTGCATCTTCGAAAATGGGGAAAAATCCGCTTAGGTTGTATTAACTTTGGTAGTCACTGTCTTCACAAATTTCCTCAATATTTTCTCTTGTTTTATTTGATGGAATGAATATATGGTCTTAATCCGTATTTATATTGAAAATAAGAACCCCCTCTGAACTAATATGTTTATCAATTAGAATTCGTATTTTTGCTCAATCTTGATTGTACAAGGTGCTAAAAATTACGTCTACGATTGTCCTAAAAGCGTCGTCTTCGGTGTCCAAGCTTAGCTCCATTGTTGGGCATTCACTTCTTTAATGTTATCGAATAAATAAGGAATTGAAATATAAGGGAATTATCATTCCAGATCGTGTCCTGAGGCTCATTGCCGTATTGGGTTCCTTGACTTATGGGGAAATGGAGTTAGGCTTAAATGGGTATATTGATGTTATACATGAATGTTCTAACCAACGGTACAATTTTTAAAAGGTGATTATGATGCAAAGCTTACCACTTCATTTACCAGTAAAGGTGATAGTGCCTTTGGTTTTTGCACTCGGCCTCGTTCTCACTTCTTTATCACCGGCATTAGCCATTCTCATGAATGTAACGGGCGGTAATGGGGAAATCATCACAGCACCCCTGGATATGTCGGAAGATTCTCCGGGAGCAGAGAACGATCATCAGCAGGGATTCAATGAAGTCCAAAACCTTGTTCTCCTTAGCAACTTGACAACTGATACTGCAGTTATTTCTGCTGGCACATTAATTAGTAGTCATATGATTTTTCTCAATACTCCTGGAAATGCCTTTGGAATCGATAGCAATACATGGGAATTTTCAGGTGCGATCTTAGGGATTACGGGGGTGATAGATTCTACCGGGGCTAACACCGCCTCAACGAGTTCTCTATTAGGTGCTCCTGGAACGATCTACCCATCTTCAGCTTTTGGAGCATATGGGCTTGAAGGAGGAGATTCTTTTTCAGTATCGGGGAATTTGCTGACATTGAATATGCGGGTGACCGAACCGGGTGATTGGATCCGAGTTGTTACAAGTGGTTCTTCGTCAACCCCGATTCCTGAGCCTTCTACAATATTTCTACTGGGAACAGGAATAGTTGGGATTGGGCTCTGGCGGAGGGGTTCGATCGCTTTAAGATAAAGTTTAAAAAATAATAAGTTAAGAATAAAGGGCCTGACACTTCGAAGTGTCAGGCTTTTTTATTGATACAGTGGAATTCAACTTGTTATGGGAATTAAATTTGCTGATTTCTCAATCGAGAAATTACTGATCCCCAAAAGGCCGACAAAGGAGGTCGATGATGGAGGAAGGCTAATTGTTAAAGGAAACGCCAAGACGGTACAAGGAAATAAACATCGGAAGTAGAGATGTCGTCATGTTATTCGACCGAAGGAAGAACGGTTTCTGCTTCGGTCTGGTCAGCGTTTCCTTGCCTAGATGGGTTTTCTTCAGGGGCAGCTGTACAACAAGATTGTTGAATCTTTTTGGTGTTGTTCGGTGTGGCTAAGGGCTCTGTGATGAGTGCTGGATAGCCTGTGTCCATTGGACCTCCGGGGTTAGGGTTGGTGCCAGGCCCGGTGGCAAAGCCACCGTGCTCCCGAAAAATTTTTCTCTCCTCCTCCTAGATTTTGGAAAATTATCTTACAATGAGCATTTTTCCCTTCCCCTCCTAGATTTTGCAAAACACCGATCTTTGGAGTATTTTCATTGAAAATATTCTTCTTTGTGTTGGCTTTTTCATTTAGAACACTAAGAAACAATAACATCCCCCATAAATTCTGGAAAATAATTCCCCCCACGCTAGTATTTGTCCAATTTGAGAGTCATTGCTACTCCTGCCGTTCGCTCGTGTCGTTTATCAAAACACGTGGAAAACTATAGGTCTCCCCTTTCGCCTGCGAGTCCAGGGGGACTTTTTTGTCATGTGTCAATCCTAAAACACGGTAGTCTCCCTGAGACTCTTAGCGGGCAAGCCTATTAGGCTTGGCTTACTTGTTCGCTTGTGAGTCTTAGCAATTTAAGTCCCCCTCCCCTTTTGCATGCAAGTCCAGTTGACATTTTAATTCATGAGTCAAACCAAAAATCTTGATCATCCCTTAGTTTTTTGGCTATCTACCTTAGTTCTGCTCTAGGATGGATGGATGGAGGATAGACTATCTATCAACAGGTGAAAATAACATCATTTGTATACAATCCTGAAAAAGGCTTATGCTAACTTTGCCTCTCACTCAGACTATCTTTCTTGGTTTTGTCTCCAGTTGGCCAGTAGCTTGGTCGCAACTTTATTTTAGTTCATTCAAATCCTATTCCTTCGTTTTTATCCATCCAAATCCTGTTTTAATTCGCGCAAAAACTGTTCAGGCCCCCGAAAAAAGTTGGGTCCAAAAAGGGGTCAAGAAAATTTTACACGGTCGGCTAAAAAACAGTAACTCTAAGTCCATGGGCTAAGGAGACCCCAATGCAGAAGAAAAAATATATTTTTACAAGTGCAAAAAAAAATTTTTCATCGTCCACTTGGAAGAGGTGGTCATAGAAAATTGTGAGGGGCACATTTGATTGAAAGTTCAAGTGCCCTTCTTAAGGCTGAAGTGTTTGGAGGGCAACCAGCCTCCCTTCCGTGCCCTTTCCTGCTATCCGGCTAACCGTAATTCCCAGGATATTGAATCAAGAATTTTGAGATAGTCGATTTGCTTTTAGGCGTTGAAGTGTTTAATAAGTACATCTCTGAAATCCACTTCATCCCACAGCCCAGGAGCAATAGTCACAAGTTACGTAAATAGCGCAGTGCTCACAGATACGTTTTTGTAGAAAGGCGTCCATGTTTGGTCCTAGTTATCTGATTCGCTAGGAGCTTTTAGGGAGAAATAATAGTTAATATCCCTAATCAGTGTCATATGGCCATTTTTTCCTGATTAGGCATTTTTTTTCAAAACGCGTTTTTCAACTTTTGGCTACTATGGGCTGTGGTTTGCTCTTTACGAGGTTGCAGCTACTGCTGCAACTATGATAGAAGGCATAAAACCATGACTGAACAAAAAATTGGATACTGATATGTCTGATAGGAATACCCGCGATATCAATACGTCAGATACCGATACAAGCGATATTCATACACCTAGTTCCTATACGCCGTACAGTCCTTTCTGGGGAGCATGAAGGGTCATATCATCAAACCAAAAACATATTTATTGGACCTTTAAACTATGTTGAACACAGTGGCAATCTCAAAATTTTGCTCAGACAACCTTAGGGGAGGGCCGCAGAGGGAGGGGGATAGCTCCCTTCAACTCTTTTTGATCATTTAAAAAGGGCACTAGCAATTTTACTTTCAGTTCGAATGAGCTATTAAACATCTCTCAATGATGCTTAGATCTCTCTATGATCTCTCAATTTATCAGTTCGAATCTTTTGGTAACCCGCAAGCTCTGGTATTGGAGCAGGAGCCTTCAGGTGGGCAGACTTTATGAAGCTTACTAAGGGGGCTGGGAGGAGGGGGAGTATACAAGGGGAGTTCTTGTAAATGTCCACTTAGGGATTTTGAACCATGATTATTACAATCGTACCATTTTATACTTCCAAGCTTTTTCACTTAAGAGGAGGCATCAAAAGTGCCGTTTTTAGAGCTACGGATGATAGAATTCACAAAAAGCACGTAGACATGGGCAATAGCTTTCAAATGAGCCATTAAACATAAGTCTAAGAACTTCGGGTAGCCCACAAGCCCCAGATTTTCTACTTAAGACATGACACCAAAAGTGCCGTGTTTCGTGCCATTTGGCACTTGCGGATTGTGGGATTTATAAGAAGAATGTAGATATAAGAAATAGCTTTTAAATGAGCCATTAAACATTTGTCTATGATGTTCTGGTTAACCGCTAGCCCTGAGAAAAAGGACACACTTCAGTGCCTTGCTGTTCAAGGTGGGGGACTGTAACTCCCAATTCAAGCTGTTCAACCATGCTGATTCCAATGGTGCACTTTTTATTTTGATATGACGCCATTTCCGAGCGGATTCGGTTCTATTTTCGAAATGACCAAAATTTCTTTTCACAATAAACTTTTACTTGTAAGATGAACCAAAATAATAATTACACGGTTAGCCTACAACCATCCCTGAATCAGTGTCAGATGGCAATTTTTTCTCACTAGGCCTTACCCGTGTGACCGGGAGGGGATTTGGCTGTATGTCCAGTTCGCCAGAACCGGCATAGTTTCGATTGCGAGTTGCAATTTGCATCACCGCAATCATTTCTGAGGGCCGAACGTAGAAGCACCCTCTTACCCACCAGCCAAAGCCATTCGCAATTCGGCTCCGTCTTCTGCAAAGTTCACCGGCAAGCCCTCGCGGGCCTTTCGTAGTTGAGCTATTCGCGGTTGCTGGATTTGCCAGCAATCCCCGCAGTAAGTCGCCTGCGGTTCGGTCTGTCGCCAGACTCGAAACTCCCCACGCCGGACAGGTTGAACGAGGTCGGTGACCTCGGACCCCCTGTACAGGATTACGCATCTTTGATGTCAGAAAATCTTTCATCTCGAATACCTCACCTGTTTTGGAAAATAGCGGCCTTGAGAACGTCTCAAGGTATTTCCGCATCGCCCTCGTTTGTTTGGGGCACGTGTACTTTCAATGAAGCACCCGCCTTGTTCCCCAAACGAGCTATCGGATCGAATCGTCGGATTACTCGGCCTACGCATTTGCTGACGTACGAATGTCAGCAGTCGAGACCGGATTACTCGACGAAGCCTCCGTCGAACCGGACAAGCACCTCTCGATGCATCCGGCTCTACGGGCCAATCGCGTCGTTGGAGGTTAGCCCAACGCCCTTAGCCTGAATGGTGAATTCAGGTTTACCGGGTGCGATTGCCTGTCAACGTCTGTCATGCGTGTCACCGCTTGCGAACTGAATTCGCAGTCCGCTCGCAGCAACGCGTTTGACGTACAAAACAGCAGTGGTTGAGAGTCCGATTCTCGACCACTTCAGTCTCAATACCGTACAAGTCGGTAAAAGCAAGACTGGACTAGAACTAGCCGCATCTTGTATCCCGATGGATTTCGTGCTAGTTCTTGCCGCATGAACAGCAACTACCCTGATGAAAGAATGGTATTCGTCGACTTGGAAACGGCGGGACTGGACCCGTGGCGACCAATCATCCAAATCGCCGCCATCGCAGTTGACTGCAACCTGCGAGAGCTGGAACGCTTTGAGGCGAAAATCAAATTCAACAACAAATTTGCTGATCCCAAATCACTTCGGAAGGCCAGCTACTCGCGAGACCTTTGGAAACGAGAGGCCCAGTCGTCAATTCAAGTGATGAAGCGATTCTCAGAGTTACTGCGACGTCACGCAACAGTCGACCAGATGTCATCCAAAGGCGTGCCGTTTTCAGTTTCCCAGCTTGTGGCACACAATGGAGCATTTGACGGAGGTTTTCTGCGTGCTTGGTATGACCGATGCTGATTTTAAATATATAAGTTTCATCAAATTTAGTATTTGTCATCAAAAGTTACGAGCCTGAGAAAATTTGCCTCATTTTGGGAAATAGGGGAAAACACCCCCTAAAAGTCATATAATCTTAACGAAAATCATACCATCACATTCAGTTTACCCTATTGTAAAGAGATTTAAGAAGTATTTTTCACCTCAAACTAATCTGGAGTAGACAATTTTGTTTTTCATTTCCTTCAGCCAAGTCTGTGTTAATAGTTAAGAGAGTATATTTTACGCCCACCTTGACTTGAGACCTGGCTATGCTTTTTTTTTCTCACACTTAAAACCTCTAGCAGGGCACCATAAGGCCAACTATTCTTTCTGGCGTACCTCGACGAGGTCCTTTGCGTGGTAATATTCTTTAGGAGATGCATTTCCTACTGCTAGGTCTGGGTATACTAGCTTCAGCTATCACCCCTTTTACGCGTCTGTCCTTTTTTTCTTAACATCATATTCAGGCCCTGAATCAGTTCTCTTCTAGTCTCACAGAAAAAAAATAGGACAAATATCAAATTGGCTCAGGAGTTGTCCGCAGCAACAAAATCCACTGTTTATCTTCTGTCGCTTTTTTTCTGCGTCTACTTTACACTTTGATTGCTATAAGTTATGCAGTCTCGGCAAAACTTGTCCTTTTCCCCAGCCAGCTTAAAAGGCTTTTCTTATTGCATACTTTTTTTTGTATTTGAGGACCTTTGTCAACAGTACCGTTAAAAATATTAGAAATAATCCCCTCATCCTCAAAAATTATCATTTAAACAATGGGTGTGTTCTCGGACATTGTATTTTGAATATTTTCTATTTGCTATTTTTTTTTTGTCCCATTTCAAGATTCAAGATTTTATTTAAACTTCTGTACAACACACACAATATAAAAGAAAGGTTCAAGCCGGAGACACAAGGTCTATATGACCTTGGTCTAAGGACCCATTTCTATAGGAGCCTTTCACGTTGGTGTCCAGACGATAAGATTATCCATTCATCTTATATTGCAAACTTGCCTCACCGTGATTGTATCAAAGAGCAATTGAAAATATTACAACTCACCAAATGCAACAAGCAACGAGTGTGTAGCCTTCTTTTTAACCGGGATCACCTCTGATTAGCCAACGAATATCGACGTTTAGTGGCAATGTCGACCCCGACAAAGTATCCCAATGCCTTGTGCAGGCGGCAGAGTGAACCAGTTGATCTCCCATTGCGTTAAATTACGTCGAAACTAAACCCCAGTCTTAATTCAAATGTTTTAAACAAAATTGTAACCTAAAATTAGAACTAGCTTTTTTCAAGGATTTTGAATGAATAGCTTATACTTTTTAAGGAACTCTCCTGGGTGTTAACGCGTCTTACAAAATGGCATTCACAAGACGATTGATGTTATTAAATCTCGGTATTAGTAATATCTTATTGGGAATGGATTTTAACAACAAAATAAACCCCAAAAAAACAAAAGGAGTAAGCCCCCACTGGCTTAATTTTGTCAAAATATGGGGGGAGGGAGCAAAGTTGGAGCCAATTTTCCCAAAATAAAGTGAAAGTGAGAGTGAAAACTGAGAAATGAGCCATATAGTACAACAAAGGCAAAGATATACTAAAGAAAACTGACCCGTTTCTGTGGATGCTTGAAGTATGTAGACTTATCTTAGATTTGAAAATATTTTGAACAAACTCAATTTCATCTGGGGGGCAAACTGGGATCTAAGGGGGCTTACAAATTGGGATCTGGGGGTGGCTGTCCCCCTCCCACCCCGCAAAAATTACGCCCCTGAAGTAAGGGGTTCTATGGATGCCACAACCAAAACGCGGTCCGTTTTATCCTAATGAAATATGCATATCCTACAATAGGTTCAAGAACATTAATAATGATAGTTAAGCAAGAGATTAAAGGCTTTACAAATATCACCTCGACTCGTTTAACTATTTTGCCTCAGCTTCTAATTTTAAAGGTTTTTCAAGAACAAATTTAACAAATGATCCCTATTTTGAACCGCGGCCACTTTTCCTTTTAATTATTGCCTCAGCCAAAGGGTTTGTTTCTTCAGCTTTGTGTCTTCAACCTGACGCAGATAGTTCCTCCTGGAGTGTCTCTTTGTACCTGTATGTTCACCGGGTTAGCTGCTGACTTCTCCAGGTCCTGGATTTTGTTCTTTAGTTTAATTTGGAATTGATGACAGAAATGTCCTACCTGGAATATGGAAGAGTGGTATGCTCTTGTTGAAAGTATTAGGGTATTAATATCAAGCAAGTAGGAGCAAACCTTACCGAAAGTAAGTCAAAGCAGGAGGTGATTATTTAAAAGGTTTTTTTAACACCGAAAATTTATCGGGTAAAAGTACAATTTGAGGGAAACCAAATTTGGAAGCTGGCATTTCTGGAGGAGAGGCGTGTCATCCCCTATAGTCAAAAATGCATCCTAAATACAAATATGACATTCATTTGCATTCGAAATGAGCTCAACCTCCAACCCCCTAATGTGCAACCTAGTCATGGCGCTGGTCTTGAAGATCATTTCTTAGATTTAAATATTAATATTTCTGATAATAATAAATTAAGTGGGAGCGCTTCGCCAACGCCCTGGGGAAAGCTTAAGCAACCAACCGGTTCACGTGGTTTTGATCCAGTGCCTCATCCATCGAGCCGACACCTCGGCAAGATTCTCTAATACGGCTTCCGAGGTTTGACCGCTTCGTTTCAACACTTGAAAGCCATGGTCTGCAGCCTCATTAAAGTTCAACTCAGTTGGTGCGCCGAGTTCCGCACAAAGAGTATTAATCAAATCAGGCCGGGCCAATTTGTCTCGGCCACCTTGATGAAAAAGCAATGGCAACTCAAGTTCTTTTAAATGATCACCGCGAGCGACACCTTCTTTTCCTGGCGGGTGCAGCGGAAACCCAAAAAAGACCAATCCTTGCAAAGCACCGGGTCCGTATTGGGCAACCCAATTGGAAGTCATGCGACCACCTAGGGATTTACCTCCTGCAAAATGCGGTAGATCTGGGAATTTCACTGCTGCAAATTCAATCACTGTCCCGATCCGGTCCAGGAGGATTTGTGGCTTATCCGGAAAGGATTTTCCCTGATCCATATAGGGGAACTGATAGCGGAGAACAGCAACTTGTCGCGCAGCCAAAGCATTGGCAAGCTCTTGCAACCATGGGTGCCTCATCCCTGCGCCGGATCCATGACCCAGAATCAGAAGGCATTTTGCACGATCTGGGATTGTTGCCAATGCCGTCGATTCGCCGCCCTGTGTGGGCGTGGCATAAGAAAGTACGTGCTCGTGCCAGTTTTGGGCAGTCAACAGAGCCTCCGCCTTGATGTTAATTGGGAAAGCGTTGCCATGGAAACCCATGCGCCGGCCGCATCTTAACACGGTTGTGCTGCCTCCACGGCAAGGCTAAGTTGCATTTCGGAACCACGGGAATTCCAGGTCCGCTCCCTAAAGATTTTTGTTAGAATTCGCACACAATCGCAAACATTCAACCCAAGGGTGTTCGGAGGACATTGCGCATGAACCCAAATCAATTGCCAGTCTTAGTTGAAAGAGGTGGGCGCAAAGTTTTTGCGGCCATTCTTATCCATATCAGTTTGTGGTGGTGCCTACCGGCCTTATCCCAGAGCTCGTTATCTTCTCAACTTGAACAAAATAAAGTAGGTGTTCAGTGATGTGCTGCAATTAATATAAGTTTTTTTTTGTCTGATAAATTATTTCAAATATGCTGAAAATGAATATTTTTTTTCAGACAGATCAGGGCATCACAAGATTCATAGGTCTTCTGGAATCAATGCGAAGTGTGTACCAATTTACTATTTATTTTTTATTTAAGCGCTGAAATAAAATTATTTTTTATCGAAAATTGTGAATGTTTGGAAAAATTGAAGTATTTCGCAAAATTAAGAAATTCTGAAAAATTTAAAAATCTGGAAAATTTTTCAAGATTTTCGCACGAAATATTTAATTTTTCTCTGCTTTTCGGGCTTTTGTGCCCCATCATTACTTAGTCATGGGTAAGAAGGCAATTTGATGGGTTGGATTGAGAAACACCCTGGATGGATATATATCACCCTGGTCAAGGATTGCATTGCATTTGGAGGCAGTTAAGAATGTGATCTAGTAAATAGTGTGACAAGTCTGACAAATAGTCTGACAAGGGAAAGATATATATGGTAGAAAAAATTGTCTCTGTAACTGCTTACTAAATTTTATTTGATTACTAGGTTTGAAAAAAAGATATCCGACAGGCGAAAATTCTTGCTTGTCCTACAAATTAGATTCTCTTACTTATTGAACTGGACTTAGACTGTGGAATAAGCGTAGCAGAAATTATTAGCATGTCAGGAGGAGCGTATAACTTAGAAAACCAATAATATCATGTGCAGTCACACCAGGTAGGTTATCATTCAGACATGCAGACACTGTTTGTGCGGTATAATTATTCTAGTATATGGGCTTGCCCTGTCGATGGATGTTATAGTGTGCTATAGGTCTATCAACAGGTCAAAGACATGAATGTCATTCGTCTGAACTTTTTTGACGTTAGTTATTCTTGCAGTTTCTAAAAACCCACCATAATAATCAATGAAGAAGTAGAGAAGGGATACTTTGTGCAAGCATAGCAATGGTACCAGTCTCAAAGAAGGAATTATTATTAGGTTTAGACAGTATTCTTAAGGGGAAGGAACGGGGCACCGGGGATCAAAACTCATTTGATTGTGCATGGACAATGTTTTAAAGTATTTTATATGTAAGCCGTATGAATTTCTTGTTGCAACCTTAGAGGAAAAAGCCGCTAGTCTGCGAATTTCCATCCCATTAAAGCATGATTGCAAATTCAGTCTGAGACGACGTTAAATATTTTTTTTTGGTAACAAGAAATTGGTAAGCATAAGGCAACTGTCCGGAAAGTCTTCCTTGAAACTGCGATTGAAGGAAAAACAAAGATGAAAAACAACAAAATCTTTTACTTTTGTCTCAAAATCGTTTAGAAGAAAAATCTCATATTTTTACTCAGCATTTAGGTAAAAATAACGCACTGTAGCTCCTTTTTATTTTTGCTATTTTCTAGAGTACTGTGTGGCGGCATTTAGAGCAAGCACAACAGGCAAGCTAAGTTTTCGCAATGTTGGTGCAACAGCACCAACACTCCCTAGACAAAAAAAAAGCTAAATTTGGATATAATCTCTTAGGGAAAGTGTACTGTGCTTGCAGGTGGATCTGGTCACATTTTAGGAACATCTGGTTACTTTGAGCCAGTAGATAATGGAGCATAGAAGTGGCGTAGAAACCCTGAGAGTGAGTCTCTTCGGTCTCTTTGCCTGTTGTATTTTCACCACAAATTTCTAGCCAATTAGATAGAGAAAAACCTGCCTACTGGTCTAATAAAAGTTGGCACAAAGGGATAATTTTTAGCCTCCAATATTACTCATTTAAAATCTGCGAATGATTCTAGCTTAAGCAACATTGCACATTACAAGCTAGCTCTGTAAAAAACTTAGCGAATACAAGTCTTCTTTTTAAGCAAGGTGAGTTTGAATAGTAGAAAAGATATTACAATTAATAGAGAAGGATTACTTAGATTAAGGAATTCTGAAATACCCCTACAGTAAACGATGTAATCAGAATAAATTGGTCTGCATTATTATTGGTCTTCTATCTGCAACTTTTTGTGAAAATGATGGCAGTGGGAGAGGAATAAGGGCAGCCCAGACTTCACTCCTTTTTAAGCAGTGTCAGGACTTTGCACATAAAACACTTTGCATTTTATTCTATATCGCTTTTAAAAACCTTGAATTTCCTTAATTTTTGTCAATATGAAAAAGATGAATATGTTTAGTCATGATACACAAACTTTCTATCATTCTTTGAAGATGCATGTGCGTAAATTTTCGAATTGAAAGCCCAATATCGACCCTAAGAACCTTCAAAGATTGGTTTGTTAATCACTTTCACAGGCAGCAGTTTACCGAAGGAAACAATTGTTTGTCAAAAAAAGAACTAAAAATAATAGAATGATGAGAATTATTTTGTGCTAGGGAAACTAAAATAAAATCGAATCAAGTGCATTTTAGATAGTAAAGATCGTTCAATACCTTAAAGATTCACCCTGCCTCTTCCATTAGAATCATTTTAGTTTGAGTGGCCAGACTTTTCAGAATTGATAGTGCGGGCTTGTCATAACTTGTATAGCTTAGATTACAGATCTAAAATAAAAGCCGACAGCTACTGTCCCAGAAATCTTAGAAAAAGCATTTAATTTCTCCAGTATTGTGCTAGAGATAGAAACGTTCAGATTTGATGAAGATTGCGTCATTAGGAAGCGTAAATTTTGTTTTGATTGAACGGAGCGGAATTTTCTTTTCAAAGTTCAGGAAAGGTAAGTTTCTAAAAACATTCCAGTATCAAACATTGAAAATCAGCACAAAAGTAGTCTTTTTGTTGTTTATGCATTTTCACGGTGCAATGTGGCAACACTGACAAAATTGTGATACCGCCCTAAAGATTTTGATTTTTAAACAAGCCAAAAAGGAAGTCTTCAAAGATATCTGCTATAAGGTATAAATAGACTAAAGTAGTGGGGGCGTTCCTGATCCTGTGAGTGCCTGGATACCTGCAGCCATCCTGTGACTGCCTTCCCTAAGGGTATTCTCCAAGACACAGGTGCTATTGTTTACATTTTACGCTTCAAACGCAGGTGATTGTTACGTCATAATTTAGCAAGTGTTTTAAATTTATGTAAATTTAAATGTATATGATGCAGGTTTTTGCTAGACATGAGACATTTTTCTTCAAGACGTTTTTAAGACATTTTTCTTCAAGACGTTTCTCTTAAAGATATTGTTCAAGACGTTTTTCAGTATGTTTTTTCTTCAAGATGTTTTCATGACGTTTTAAGACGTTTTTTAAGATTTTTCTTCAAGACCTTGCTCTTCAAGATGTTTCAGAATAAGTATCAAGACATTTTACAAGATTTTTTTTTGTTCAAGACATTTTTGAAGACTTTCTGGATGCTTTTCAACACCTTTTCCCAAGATTTGTTTCATTGAGGCATTTTCCAAGATGCTAGTCAAGTGGGAAGCCCCCGCACTAGGAATCACCCTCAGGGCATTCTTTAAGATGCTGGTGCTATTGTTAACGCTTCATGCTTTGCACACAGGTGCCTGATACGTTTCACTGCAAATAGTTTGTCAGGTGCTATTGTTTACATTTTACGCTTCACACAGAAGAATCTGATATTATACGAGACAAAATTTGGTGAGTCAGAGATAATCTTTTGTCATTTCTGTGTGTTTGTTCTGGCTTTTACTGTGATTGCAGCATTCTTAAAGTTATCAAGATATCTTATTACCAATCTGAAATGTCTTGAAAAACATCTTGAAGAAAAAAAAATCCTGCAAAACGTCTATAAACGTCTTGAAGAAAAATGTCTTGAAAAACGTATTAAAAATGTCTTGAAGAAAAATGTCTTGAAGAAAAATGTCTTATGTCTAGCAAAGAGCTACGTCATCTACATTTAAATTTGCATAAGTAAACAATAACATCTGCTAAACTATGACGTAACAACCAAATGTATGTGAAGCGTAAAATGTAAACAGTAGCACCTGAGTCTTGAAGAGACCCCTTAGGGAAGGCAGTCACAGGATGGCAGCAGGTGCCCGGGCACTCACAGGATCCGAAACCCCCCACTACTGACCAAGATGAATCCAAGGGCAAAAAATGTTTTTATTTTGGTCATTTTTCAGCTACAAATTAGCATACATAATAATAATAAATAAAGAGAAAAGAACATACGAAAATGTAGCATAATACACACTTACAACAAAAAAGAATACGTCAAGCAAACTAATTAAAAGCAAAACAAGTAAAAAGAAATAGATTTCGCTTAAGAAAACAACGTGCAGAAACCATGGTTCTTAAAGCATGAACTTCTAAGTTTTTCGCCTGTCAATAAAGCATTAGTAGCCTACTTGGAGGCAAAAGGTAATAGGATCAGTTGTTCCATGCTTATAAGTTATTCTGGAACTGTACATCAAATTGTTTTAAAGTTTGTATGAAGTTGTTTAATGTTGTTTTAATGAATGAGATTTGATTCAATGTTTTGGAAAAAAATGGCAAATGAAGTAATCGTAAATAAATAAAAAGAGAAAAAAGAACAACATAATAAAATACAGCATAATACACACAAATAACAGAAAAGAAAAGAGAAACATCTGGGAAACCAACTAAAACAAAATAAATTAGAAAAAATAGCTATTACTTTAAGAAAATTAATTCGTAAAAATATGGTTCAGTTCCAAGGTCGTGTCCACAATTTTTGTTTAGGGGATGGGGGAGGAACTTTCAACAAAATAAAGACAAAACACATCAAGAATTCTTTTATATACATAGTTGTTACGTTTTACGAGATGGAAAAAAAATCTTGGGGGCCCAATCGGGTACCCCCTAACCTTCTGGATACGGTCCTGTTCACATCATGCAAACGTCGAAACATTTTCTGGCTTTCAATAGCGGGGGTAATAAGGTCAGTTTAGCTCTAACTTATATTAAGTTGTTTAAAAACCATATTTATTTTTAGATAACTCGAGTTAAAGGAACAGATCGAGTTCCGTTGCTGCTAGTCGGAAACAAAGTTGACCTCGAACATCAGCGTGAAGTTTCAATGTCTGAAGGCCTTCAATTAGCACAAGCCTGGGGTTGTCCTTTTGTTGAGGCATCTGCTAGGAACAGAATGAATGTGAACGAAGTGTTTGCTGAAATTGTACGAGAAATGAATTGCAATCCAGCTAAAGACAAGGGGAATTATTGTTGTTGTACTCTGCTATAGTTTGCAATGCCTTCTGTGAATTTGTATTTTATTTGTTATTGTGATTTGTTCAAAGGTGCCACAAACTAGTTGGATAGATGCAATAGATTATGCTGTGTAAAGGATGTCTTTCTTTTAATAGTAAGTACTGCCTTTCTTTTTATAGTAAGTTCTTTTAGGGTACCTTTTTGACCATATTTCAAACAGTAACTCCGTGAAAAATAGATAGGGGGATTTCTAGTACATTGGCGAGTTCGGGAAATAAGTACAAGTTATAGATATGTGATTGACATAAGCGGACCGGATCTGATCTCTTTGGGGGAGTTGGAGAAATTTATAGCGCTTTGGCGAGTTCGATGCTTCTTGACGTGCTTGGACGATGAAATCGATAACTCTAGTACCGAGTCTAATTTTAGGTTCCGACCTCGTTACAAGTGCCATATGAGCTCTTTGCTCTTGTTTATTCT
>JAAAKM020073195.1:90763618-90805570 GCA_010016025.2 Alatinidae sp. Z8VKAUB7J3
GTGACATGCCACGTTGCAAGCCACGTCACATATACCACTCTAGTGTGTAAGCTCCCATAATCTCAACAAACGTGAATGTTGTAATATCAGTGCTCTTCTTGTTAAAGACGCCGACAGATTGTATAGGTTCATTCCCAAGTGACATGCCACGTTGCAAGCCACGTCACATATACCACTCTAGTGTGTAAGCTCCCATAATCTCAACAAACGTGAATTTTGTATCATCTGTGCTCTTCTTGTTAAAGACGCCGACAGAATGATCCGGCAAATATCTTCCGATCTGACTTTCTATGGATTCTACCACGACATGATTATTGGAGAGACGTATGAGCATGCCACGACTACCGTAAACGATGTTCTTAGAATTGCAGAGGACGAAGATAGAAGAATTGATAAGCAACTCCATAGAACTGAGCAGAACGATCAGCGCGTGGTTGACTATCGTGGCCTAATGGGAGTCTTGAAGTTGAATAACGTGGGTGCAAAGAGAGAAATCGACATGCTGAAGGACATCCAAGAAACTCAAAAGCAACACGCCTTGAAGGTACGTATCATGTTAGTTTGTTGGAATGCAAGAACTGTAAACCATTGTGGAAAGTTAGATAACATAAAAAGAAAAGATCGAATGGTTACTGATAAACATCTTGAAACTAAGAATAATTGTTGTCAGGTCTTCTCAGCAGGTGAGCTGCCCATTTCAATGGGAGTTTATAGATGGATATTTCGATATCTCCGACCGTTTTTCGTTAACGAATTGATGATTTTTCAGCTTTTCGGTCTTTAAAGTCATGAACAACACGAGTTTTTCAGATGCTCTCTTCATGAAATTTCATCTAAGTACTTGTTGCTTCGTAAAGTTGCGCGTTACTTGTCCTTACGTGATTATTGGCAAGATACACGTAGTGATGTTACAAGAACAGTCCTATTGAGAACGCAAGACTTTAGAATCGGAGAGTGGGAAGAAGGCATAGCTGAAATGGTGATAGCTACGGTGACACCATAGCTGATATGGTGATTGCCTTATTTCAGCAAATTTTATGGAAACTAGGCTATTCTACTGCTAGTAATAGTGACATTGTCACATTAAGAACTGTAAATGTTAAAAATATCTTAAGAATGGAAAAGCTTGTAAGAGAAGTTTCACTGATGCTAAGAACATTCTTTAGCATATAGTGATGTGGGCCGAAATGATAGAGGAAGTGGATGAAAGCAATGCCTAGATCAGGGATTTCCAACAAGGGATGCTTGAAAAACCTTGGAGAGGGGTGTATTAGGTACTACTTATTTTTCCAGGGAAGCTATCACGTGACTGACGGACAACTTAGCTATTTCACCCAATAAGAAGCAAAGGCTAGAGCGAAAATAGGAAGTACACGGGCAGATATATTGATTGCCATCAGCAAGCGATGAAGAAGTACAGTTTGAGAAGTTATTAATCAAGAAAGAAAAATAGAGGGCTCCTAAATTTAGACTGAGTTATAAATGTTTAAACATTAGTTCATTAATTTTGTCCGAAATTTTCATGTATGGTTAAGAATATTAACTTTGGGGGGATTTAATGCAATTTAATGTAATTTGTTGTAATTTTCTTCTGTTGTATATGTTCCATTTGTATCCAGATATAAAGACACTAGAGAAATAGAAAACATGTCTCCACCAATTACCACATGTCACTTGTGTATACTCTCTAAATTTGAATGGGCCTTGAACGGATCGACAGGCCGGGTGGCAGTCCTTCCTTCACATGGCGCAGAGACTCTGGTCTCCAATTGCGTTCAGCTGGATGTCGATTTCCACCGGTGAATGATTGGGAGCTAATGTGGCGACTAGGGAAATAGAGTATGTTAACACCGGAGGCCACATACCTGTCAAACATGCGGTAACCAATTGCATGCGTAAACCAAATTGCATGCACAGACCACATTGCTTGCACAACCTTTCATATATTCGGCGTCTTTCCTTGCTTTATCTAACCAATCACATGTTATAAATAAATGGTAAAGTGGTAAATCTTTGGTTCTAGATTAGTTCCTACACTGGACATATTCCCGGTTGATAATTACTGGCCTGACAGTTCGCCATGATACGAACGTCCGATGGGCACTGTTTCCTATCGGTAAAGTTTGTTTTGTTGTAGCGTAGAAGACATCTATCTGCTACAACTACTTGCTGAGGTCAGTTTACTGTTGTTTTGTTTTAGCTTGGCAATCTGGAAAGAAAACTACAGCATTTAGAACAGAACAATTTTGCTATTAAAGAATGTATCCTTTTCTAACCTGCTTATTCTCTCTTTTAAAATATTGAGTTATAAAATATTTGTAAAATTTAGTTGTAATTACGGGTTACATATCTGCTTGTGAGTGAAAAGAACCTATTCCTTTTCTCCAGTCCATGCTTGTCAGATTACATTGTGAGATTATTGGCTGAGACTAGTCTTTTGGTGTGTAAGTTAGACTCTGCTGACGTAATTGAATTATAATTTGAATTGCTTCTATTAGGAGCGATTATCTTTTATTGCCAGGTTACTGTTAACAAGAAATGATTGAGACAGTCGCTTTAGCAAGATGAATAACCTGTCCGACAGTGATTTGAACTTTATTGGAATGTCTTCAACAAAACTATATGGAGTATTCGCATTTGCGTCAGATTTGCCCGTTGTCATGCCATTGGAGTAAAGCTATAAGGAACGTCCCTGGGTCATAGTGAAGGGTTGAGTGTGCCGTTGGGCTTCCTCTTTCCCCTTGTATAGCAAATTGAGAGGCTCCAACTACATACTAATAACGCCGGCATAGTTTAGGGGTTCAATTGTTGTCAAACTTTATATTCTCTTGTTCTGCTTAACGTCAAGAAAAAGGGAAGGGTCTTAAAACTAACAATTTTTGACAATACCAGTCTTTCAATCAAAGATGAGTAGGCAGTACGACCATTAAACGGGCTAACTAATACTTAAAGGTTAGTTAGAGCATCCCAGGGGACGCGCCTAAATTGTTAGATCCAGGTGGAGATACAAACCGTGATGCACTTTCCTTATTTTATCATTAGTTTATGTCATATAACTTTATAATTGATATACATATATGTATATATATATTCTCAGCAGACACATTGCAATTATATATAATTCTCAAAGAGTGGAGCGTTACCACAATAGAAAAGGGGGGGGAGCCGGGGGGGGGGGGGGGAGGGGGGGGGGGGGGGGCCTGGGGGGGGGGGGGGGCCGGGGGGGGGGGGGGTCCCAAGGAGGGGTGGGTCCTAGGGAGAGGTGGGTCCCAGAGAGGGGTAGATCCCATTGAGGAGTGGGTCCTAGGGAGGGGTGGGTCCCAGGGAGGGGTGGGTCCCAGGGAGGGATAGGTCCCGGAGAGGGATAGGTCCCGGAGAGGGATAGGTCCCGGAGAGGGATGGGTCCTAGGGGGGTTCTAGGGAAGCTTGGGGGGTCAAATTTGGGAGAGGAGGCTTGGGTCCTGGATAAAGCTTGGTCCTAAAATGGGATGGATCCCAGGATGCATGGATTTTTGGGAGGAGTGGACCCTCAAAAGGGGTTTGACCTTTGAAGGTGGCCTTTTTGGAGGGGTAGGTCCTGAAAGTGGTTGAATCTCTAGAGAGGGGAGAGGAATAGGTCCTAGGATGCCGTTTAGTGGATTCTAGACTAGGAAGGCACAGTCCCAGGATAGAGTGGATCCGGGGGAGGGTTGGGTCCTAAAGAAGGGTGGGGCGTAAGGAAGTGTGAACTCTATTGGAAAGACAAATTTCCAAGCAGTAGAGTGCTCCCCTCGACAAACAAATGGATCTGTTAATAGGAAAGCCCAGTCTATTTGAATTTGAACCCTGGAAATTATGGGGTTCTGAAAATTGTAATTCTTGGAATAGTGGAGACCTGGGAATGATAGGTGAATGGGATTCAAGTGAGCTTGGGATGGTTTGAACCTGGAATGAGGGTTCTGGAAATGAAATGGCCCCGATAATTGCTATGGTCTAGAAATTCGACAACCCCAGCAAAGCAAGCATGCAATTGAGAGTTCTGTCTTGGTATACAGTATCTCATTAGAGGAAAATCTATTTGGCAATTAGTTTCAAGGGTTCATGGAGGGTGCAGTCCGACGAAAACAGCAGACAAAGAAATGGGAGGAAAGGAAGTGAAAGGAAATAAATGACCCCGGGAAAGGCAAGTACAAATTGCAAGAAAATTAGACTTTCCAAGGTGCACTTAGCGCCAAGAAAGCTGTTTTACCGTAGGGAATAGAATATCTCGTAGGATTTATAGTAGAATGATTGTGAGAAGGAATAGAGAGAAAAGCTGATGTTGTATCCCCATTAAGATCCAACTTGGGAACTAATACAATACTTTAGCCTGGGACTTAAAAACCGTACTGCAGTCTCTCAATCAAAGACCCCTGATGAGCAGTGGGCCCGACATTGAAACTACCCTAAATAAACAGAAAAACCTTGATTTTTTAAGGGCTTTTAGTATCTCTAAAGTATTTCTACATGTATAAGTTGTATTTACGCAAGATATTTAAGATTTTGAGAAAATCATTTTCTAAAATGTACGACCAAAATTGTTGCTCACTTGTAATCAACCGATTTTTGATTATTTTGAGCATTATGACTAAAAAATATCCTCCAAACATCCAAAATATAAATCTTAATTCACTGTGGGTACAATATTTATCTAAAGATGTGATTTTCTTATAATCATTTTGCATAGGCCTATATTGTTATTTAAGATTCTCTAGCGAACTTTCACCTTATTGCACAACATTTTTTTTTCATTTTTTGCAAAATTTCAAAAAAAATTGCATTTGTCACTTTTGATACTACGAAATTGTCAATACAAATTCAAAAAATAAAATCTAAGTTTAAAGATATAATAATCATGTTTTTCAAAGAAAAGTAACAAAACAGAAAGGCAAAAAACTCGACTATAGGTCAACAAAACGCCAATGTCGCAAAATTTCAAGAAAAGTTTTAAAAAATTTATTCATCATAAGACTTCTCAGTAAATTTTAGGAGAAGCCACCAAATTTCGTGTCAATTGGGCCAGGCTTTAAAAAGTTCTGAGCTGAAATGTGTAGCCGCGGGCCTACTACCACCCCGAAAAATACGTAAAGTTTAATGCAACATTTGGAACAACAATGAACATTTCGGTGTAGTAAACTATAGTAGGTTCAGCTTACGGAATACTGAAAACTATACATCTTTTATATAAATAGTCTTGATGTCTTCAGCAGATAAAACGCGGTCCCAATAAGCAATTCTGTAGTACTTTCCCGACAAGTGCATTTTAAGATCAGAGCTTTTTTCCTCCACACTTATCACTCGTTCTCCTTTTTGCTTTCCTTCAAATGTTCCATTGACGAAGAACTTGAGCTCTGAGGCTATAAGAGATGAAAGAAGCCAATATCATGTAGGATTAGGTTCTTTAAGATTGTACAAGTAATTACGTGGAAAAAAAACATCATGCTAGAAGTAAAACTCCATCAAACCTGACCTACATTCCTTGATATAACAAATCAGTAAAGTGCTTTTATTATTGAAATAACAATTTTCAAAGCTTTAAAAAAATCCATCCCCTCATTTAAGATTGCTTGCAGAATTTATAATTCAGTTTTAGTTTTCGTGGAAGTAATTGAAGAAGATGCAGAAAACAGAGAGACTTGGAAGAGATATGTATCGGCAGCAGCAACTCCATACTGTAGTCTGTAGAAGAAGAAGAAGAAGAAGAAGAAGAAGAAGAAGGTCAGGTGGAGATAATGACAGTGATGGGTTCCATGGTAAAGTTGGAGAACTAGTCTTAAAGTAAGTCACATCGGAAGTAAGTTGCAGCAAATGTATTGGTATGTTAAATGTGCATTATAGCAATACCTTAGGTACTGTTTCCGGGTTCTTTTCAACAAATGAGAACACAAGAATGCTTTCGTAACAGGTAAGTAGAGAGGCACATAACACTGGCTTCCTCTGTATCATATACCCTCTTGTTTGTAATGTTCAGTTCGTTGTACGCATTGCTTGGATTGTCTTTGGCGAGGAATAGGACTGGTTTCAGTCAACATACAATGGGAGTATGGATTAATTTCGTGATGAAGCCACAATTTGCTTGCTGTTAACAAAGTGGCACTGTGATCCAGTGGTACTGGACTTGCATTGCAAACAAGTGACCGAAGTTCGATTGGAGACAATGGTGCCAATGTTCACTTGGCTTTCCACCCCTCCCAGATCGTTGTTGAAATAAGTACCTGTACTGGGAGAAGATCCATAACGCCCATAACAAACCAGTGATTTTATTAGTAAGACCAAAGATTGGCTTGTTTTTGGATTATTAGTTACTTAGTCATGCCCCCCTCCCCCCGGTTCATGTTTCTACTTAAAAAGCAGTCCTTTTTCGAACTCCTCTTTATTGCAAGGGGCTTCTTAAAGAAACACTACCACTGTACACGTGATAGCATTACTCCAAAGAGATAATTATTCAGTTGTCACAAAATTTTACTCATAAATGTGTTTTATTTTTTAGGCCAACTCTCTACATCGGCAAATACAAAGGCGGCTTGTATGCCTTGCCTGCAATGGTTGATGAAACTTCCGTGGTGATCGATGTAAGTCTATTACTGTTGAAGATAGCGGTGCCATGTGTACCAAAAACAGTAAAATATTACTTGGTCTCTTAAGATTAAGATAAATTCATATATGAATGGTGCAAATTAGATACCGTATGCTTACAATGCCGTACTTTTCTGGTGTCATTCTTTATTTAAAGCACTAACGTCGCTGTGATATTTCTCAAAAAGTTTAGAGCAAAGACAATTAAATATTTACCATATTTTATTTAGTTTTCTTGCAACAGGAGGCCTCTATAGAACCATTCCCACCAGAGAAAATTTGAGGTAAAATATTATTTTAAATTTGAGACTCTGACAGACTCTATGTTGAGACACCGATAAAACGAAATGAATAATAATTTGTCTTTCAGCCCCAGATTCTTCTACTGGATGGTCCAAAAGGAAGCAGTTCTTCAAGGGACAACGACGAATCCAACTTTCAGACGGCTTATTGCTAGGAGTAAGCTCGGAGAAAAGTTAGTGGGAAGCTTTGTTTGGTGAGGTACATGTCCATGAACTCCAAGCAACTTACATCAGGGGCCCTCACGAAGGGATCAGAAAATCTGAATGCAATTCACACCTCGGATAATGCGTAAACAGGCAATACCAGTGGGGGTCCAGGGGAGCTACGTAGGCGCATAACCCTACCAATGATCCTTCATAAATTATGGCTTTGTCATACTTCCAGATAGGTTGATTGGGCTGCTTGGTTGGTTTTAGCCTAGCTTCAGAGAGACTTTAAAAGGCACGATGTGCCCCCTTATATAGCTTAAAAGTGGGTAGACTCGGCCCGGAAGACCCCTTCCAGTACACCCCTGCTTATTGCCATGGGCTCGAGATCTGCAACACAGATAGAGACCTGCCAGAAAGTAGGAGTAGTGGACCGGCTTCTACTCTGGGAGCATAATAAGTTTCCTTGTAAAACCTAGCCAGGCAATAGCTCATCTCTCCTGAGAGAGACCACAAAATGATTCTATATCGTAAAACAACTAGTCAGAAGTAGCAACTGTGCACGAAATAGAGTTGTGAAAGATTTTCACCAAACGTTATTTGTGATTCATTACAAATACTTGAAAAACCACGTGGACTCTAGGAATTATGGATAGAACAAATATCTTTATGGAAACACTGCCCTTATGGTCTTATGCCTCCGAAGGTATTGTGGCCGTGTAGGATTATGACATTTTGTACATTAACATGCTGAGAACAATGCATTTGTATAAAAGATTTGCTGCACCTTTCTCTAGAAATCTAGAACCAACCACAGTTTTTAAAAATTCACGCGATAAATAAAGAAACACGTTATGTCACAATATCGATAAGATAATGTTACGATAACGTTAAGATGACCGATGGTGCCTCTTTGCATTTTAATATATTTGATTGCAGACCATAAATATTTCAGCTTGGTTTTAAATTGATAGTAATGGCACGTTTAGGGGAAATGGGTGATCCGTTTGAGTTCAGCAGGTGATTCCTGAATTTATCGCATCACTAGAAATGGCTTTCCACAAGTTACAATGGGATTAATTAGAATGTGAACTACATATAAGATTATAATAATCAAATCGTAATTAAGAAATAAGGTACAGTCGCACAGTTTTAATCTTTACACAGTGACCTGTAGGTTCATGGCAAGGAAGGAGGACCTTCGGAGATTAATGAAACACGGTTTATAAAGTTTCTTTCACATCTCAAGTAGATGTAAGCATCCAGTAGCCAAAGGACATAGGAGTAAGTCTCTGACTTTATGTTTTAGCTTTGACTGTGAGCTACATACTCCTGCTTTTACATTCTGTATTCCATATCATTTACATCTCACAAACACCAAGCTTAAGTCATGTGATCATTCTATCTTAATATCAAGAGAGAGAGGGGGGGGGGGTTTGGGGGGAGCGCTGGTGATGAGGAAGGGCGGAGATATTAAAAGTTTGAGAACCGCTGACCCAAAACAAAGAAAAAGGGATCTTTCATACTCAAAACTACTTAACCCGTACGCTTTATCATTTAATCTCCATGCAACACCTCACGGAGGCTGAAAAAGTCTTTTGAGTCCTCCTTTAATATCATACCTATATTCGACTTTGTTGTTTTACTTTTGCATCAGATTTTGGACCAATATGTCTATTTGCAATAAGAAGATTTTACTCCAAATTTCTTTCTTGGTGTCCAAATCTTACTACATGTCCCCGTCCCCCCCCCCCATCACACCCTCAAAACAATTATGAAAATAACCGGACTCCCGACCTTTGACAAGGACCACGTCGTGCTTCTCTGCTCGGTAGCCCAAATTGAGGGATGTTATCCTTGGATGCCCCAACTACACATTATTTTCTAATGAGCCTTGTTTGTCGATTTACTGTTTATTTACGGCGGTTTCAATATCGGGGCTACTGCTCATAGGGGGTCCTTGATTAACCTGTGAATAGAGTGGTGAATAGGATAACAGATTAAACTAACAATAAAATCTTAGTACTCCAAGATGTCATCTCCTTTGGTCATGGACAACAAGGGGAGCCTTCGTCCACTTTTTCAAGTTGTGTGTACGTTTTTGTACGCTAACTGTCTGCCTTCCTTCCTCACATGTGCGTTTTTTACATTGTTTCCGGTTATGTGTACGTGACTATTTTACGGATCGCTAGTAGCACTTTATTTGTAGCATCTTTACATATGTGCTCCATTGCTTAAGGGTGCCACAGTCTGGTCAATAGTTGTATGCAAACTCTTTAAAACTCGTCACCAACTAATAAAACCTTGCTCTAGATTTCAGATCTAAGTTCTGGCTAATGGTATTTGCTCTTTAAAGGAAAGATGTCAGATTTTGCCAAGACTGCCAAAGCACAAGATGTCACACTACTAATCCTGAAAAGATTTGTTCAGGTAACTGATGTAGAACGTGTGTTCTTTTGTATTTTAGGCTGGTATATTGCCTAATTGGTTGTTGTGATTCCTCGGATACCCACTCTGAAGTAGCAGCCAAAATTGATGATTACCTATGGTTGAAGGTAAGTTAGTTGCTTTTTCTAATTTCTAATCTTCACCACTTTCAGCACTCATATAATATTTTCCATTCCAATTGTTATAGTGTACCTGCAGAAGTCTGACGTTTCTCGTAGCATTTACAAGGATGTATATCTGCCTAATGTTAATAATATGCTGGTCACGACGCTTTCCACAGATTCACGTCTCTAAATGGTGTCGTGCTCTTTACTATTAGTACAACAACGACGAGCTTTTGGCGACTATTCCCTAATTTACTGAAAGTACGTAAGAGGAGTTACTCATCAGTGGCTTTTATAATGTCTTTGATTTGCGCACTTCTCTGGCATCACTTACAAAACTACTAAAAAAACTGCGATTTATCTGTTATTTCAGAACTACTATTATTTATCTGCAGACAAAACACATTGGACTGTTCTTTACAGAAATTCAAAAATACTCACTCGCTTATTAGTTTTAGTATCCTCTATGATGGGAGAAGAGGTCAAAAACGTGACTTGGGATAGGAGTGGCGCCCACCCCTACCACTATAGTGGTAAGGAAAGAGGAGCATTCGTGTTGCCTCCGACTGCGGTCGACCATCTTCTTCTTTTCCATTAATTTTGGAATAACCTCTATCCTTAATCAGCTTTACATCGTTTTCTTTTCATTTCCAAAATTTAAGTACCTTTTACGAATATTAAACCTGTTCAGCCAGTACACTTTGAAGTGAAAAAGTGGTTCGCAACTTGATGGTCACGAAACTGCAAAGTATGTTTGACGGGCGCGTAGCCTATTAAGAATCAGCCCTGTTAACAACAATTTTGTTTCACTTTTGGCAATGATTTCCAAGTAAGAACCAGCAAAATTAATGAAACTGTAAATTGTATTAGCAGGGTTACTCATTTAATCCATATAAATGGGTAGAGGGCGCACTTACGCAATTCGTATGATGCCAAAACTTGCAAAGGTGTCTGCAAATAATATCTCTTCTGTATCTTGGGTATCGGGGGGAGAAAAATATTTCGTACCATTGCAGTTACGACTATGCAAGAGTTTGGCAGCACAACTTTGGTCTAGACTACTACTATGTCCTGGAAGTGTTCTACAGTATTTATTGGGTGACTTATCTGAAACGCACATGAGGACAAGAGACTAAGCTAAACTTCTTCCGACAATGTCTCTCAGCAGACCACAGTGAGGAGTCTATATTGTTGCGCCCAACCCGTTAACAGTTTCGATAAAATTAAAGGTTACAATTTTACGGGTTTATCCGCCAAATTAATCTCACTGCAGTCCAGCACATTATTTGTTTGTTTCCTCTATACTTAGGAATAGCCCTTTTGATTAGCGCCAGCATTCCTGCTGACCTAAAGTTCTTTTAGCCGATTCATGTCCCTATAATTTATGGGCAAAGGAGTTGTTTGTTTTCGGAAAAATAATCCACAGCCCCCCACTATTTTTCGTCCGTTGCGCCTATGAGTATCAGAGAAACGTGGCAGGTAATTGATCCCTAAAGCAAGTTGCAATTGAAAATACATCCTGAGAAAGTAAATGATGGCAAATTGATGTGTTTAGTATTTTACGTTCCAAACCATTTGTTATATAGTGCTGTACTTATTGAGAAAGTGTTCAAAAAAATTATCTGCTTGCAAGAATAAACAGATCCAACTTCTATAAACGAATAGAGTCTTTTTGTGACAGGTAGAACGTCTTTTGGGATGCAGGAAGCAACTTTTAGCAGAATGTCTTTTTCTAAGGGCCAGTTTTCAAAAGGAAAAGTTGCAATGGCTGCTAAATCCTTACCGAGTTTACTTTTAAGAAAATGACAAAAGTGTGGTAATAAGATTGGTTTTGCGTAATTTAAGGCAAAATTAGTCCCAGTGCCTGCATTATCCCATAAACGAGGACTGTCTCTTACTATTTAAAAAACCAAAATTGTCTTTTTAGACTGGACCGTCAAGGAAATACAAGTGCTGTTGTTGCTCATGTCCCCTGTAAACTCAAGAGCAGGATGCTATTAGCCATGTTTTTTGAGAAATTGATTGCAGGCATTTGTGTTGACTAGAACGGCAACAGTATCGCGTACATAACGACAGGAAACGTCATCAATATTGCATAAGCTAATGATATTCATTTGAAAATTTAATTCCGTTTATTTAATTCCTTATAAACAGAGTAACAGTTATTAAAAGTTGCTTTATGGCGCAAAATTTGAATGTTGCGTACAGTGACGTACTTATTTTTCTAAAGAAAGTTCAAAATAATACGTGTGTGAGTGACCTCTTTCCTGACACTAGAATTTTTTGAAAATACGTAAGTTGTTTACAATTTTTCGATAGAGCATTTACCTGTTTGTAGAGTATCACAGTGAAAAAGGAGAATGCCGTTCTGCTAATACCCTAAACGAATCGCCTTGGTAATTGTCAACACAGGTTGCGTTTTCAAATAGATGGCTTATATTTAGGATTTACTATTTTCTAGAAAATCCGACGTGTGCTGACATGTATATTAGGAGAACCACTTTCCATTTTCACTTGGATGCTAAAGAAACTGCACTAATAAATACCAAAGAAGCAGACGCTCTGTTGAGAAAATTGTTTACAACTTATGCGTTTTCCAATTAGTAGGTTTTCTAATACACAGGTGGTAGAAATCCACAGTTTGACGTCACCGAAATTCACCAACACAACCTGGTCAATGGCAGCCCTCGAAAATAAGGTCGGCACTCGGCAATGCCGTCCTTAATGCCAGCCCAAGAATCGTGTAGGACGGCAAAATTTTGACGTTGGCCCTTTAAATAATTTAATAGTAAAAGTAAAAGTTGAGATTTTCGTGAAAATTCGACGTTAAAGTTTAGGGGTCCACTTACATTTACCCCAAAAGTTATGTTCACTTGGAAACCCTCAGGCACCAAAAATTTACGTAAACGATCGTTTCGTTTTAGTAATTTTTACGTAAAGATAAAAAGACGCGAACGAAGCTCCGTTCACGTTGTGCTTACTATCGCACACGAAGAGAAAATTGCACCAAACAGACACCAAAATGAAATAAATAAAACAAAACTGAAACCTAGTTGGCCTAACCGTCGGCACTGCCGACCTAATATAAAAAATCGCAACTTTTTTTGCCGAATCTGCCGACCTAGTAAGCAGCAAGAGCGGCATTTTTTCGCCGGCCACATGTCTCACATTTTTCGTGGGCTGCAATGGATTGCGTTTTTTCGACTTCTGTAGAGTGAAAGGCCGAGTGAGTTTAGTAAGGGCTTGACATAATTTGGTCATTAAATTCTCGTCATAAGCAACTCGAGTTTCATATTTTAACGTCGGAAACACTATTGAAGCTGCCTGACAGGTTTCTTGTTGTCTGTACAAGTGCGCTGATTTTAAATGTAAAATACGGCTCTCGTAAGAATTCGGGATCATGGAACGTATATTTATTTCGCTCTTTGGGGAATTAGCTATAACTGGAGTCAGGGTTTATCTTGAATACCTTCAGCGGATGAGTGCGCTTTACGCACAAAATACTTTAAAGCTTCACTATGAAGCTAAAATGTCCAAGTTGATTACTTGACAAGACTTTGGTCCTGGAGTTGTTTAAAATTTTCCACTTGCAAGATTAGCTGCTTTAGAAAATGTAACTGAACGATAGCTGCCTGGTGATAGGAAAATGTACAAAACGTTTCACGTACGTTTTAGTTAAATATTTTAACGTTCTGCAGGCAGGTGTTTATTGTACGTACCTCTTATAACAAACCAGATTCGTTATATTATTAACCTTAAGTTAATCCTAGTATTTGACAATCATTAAATTCCTTTCGGTTTTGATTTACAATTCAGCTTAACGTCAATCTGATTTTAAACAGAAATTAACACAGAAAACTTATTTTCTGGAATTGAGCATGTTCTAAAACGAGAAAAAATTGAAGTATTTCGTACTTTAAAGGGTACAGTACATCCTCGTTTATCAGAACCTCTTTTATCTGAACACTTTAACAAAAATTTAAATTTTAAATGTTCTATTTCCCTTTTCGTTCAACAAGAATAAGACCAAGTTAATAAAAATTTTTAGAATAGCGACGTATGAGACCTTTAAGTAATGCAGAATGCACGCTATCAACTTTATTTAAGAAAAACGTTTTTTTTGTACATAATGATGGTGTCTGTTTATGTGCGGGAGAATTGAGCCTTCGCAGTGCTCCGCCCTTTTCTGAAAACAATTCAAATTCAAAAAGCCAGATAAACATTGGCAAAATCTGCCCATTAGAAAGGCTTTAGTACGCAAAATATGTGCCACCATGAATTTTCACATACGCCCTTATTCCATATAAAACCGTACATGATTTTTAAGCGAAGAACAACATTTAGACCTATTCTTTACCTCTGCTGGAAAGTTTAGAAACGTCAAAACGAAGAAGCGTTTTTAAACTTCTTGCTTATTGCACGTAGTTCCTGACACGCACGTCATAGAGCCTCGGGTACAATTACAAGGCAAATGTTAAACCTTGATAGTGTACTACGATAGAAACTAAACAAAATCACACGTATTGTTGAACAAAATGCGAGTGTGACGAACAAGAAGTACTGCAAAGTAATACGATCATACCTTATCATCAAATCTCGCTTTGTCTTTCAGGCCGTCTTAACGGCATCTAAGGAAGTATACCGTACTCCACATGTCCTCTGAGGAGCTGTTTCAGAAGCACAAATGCTCTAACTGGATTTTCGGCACACCAAATTGTAATTCCAAGGCGGAAAACAAACATTCCCTATGTTTTAAACTTATGACTACTGTACTGTGGAGAGGCAGTGTAGGCCGAGGTCTAAGCTACAGGACTTCTCACATCCAACAGTCAACGGACTGAACCCTTTTGTTGAGCATTCAACTGTGATTTCGGAAATAGATATTGATTCAAGTGATTAAGGCGTTGAAGAAATATTTTTCATTTTGATGTGGTGTTTAATTATAGCCATCAAATGAATAAAAACTATATGTTGTGGTCTCCGTAGAGATGTAACGCTGACGGACTCAAAGTCTACATTTATGAAATAAGCCAACTTGGTGGCTCAAAATTCCGCCCTCAACTATCCGAATTTTCGGCGTATCCGTAAAGTTCATGCTATTCAGGTAACCGAGGATGCAAGGTATTGGGAAATCTGCTCTATTTTCCGGTATGCTTATCAAAGGGCGATATTCCAGTATCATGCATCTAGAAGTAAAGAGCAAGGTATTGTTGAAGAGACGAACCCCCTTATCTACGTAATATTTTATGTTCGTTTTAAGTTTTAATGCTACTCATTACTTCCAGGTGAATTTTTTGTTTTATTTCCTCATTGTTTTTTTTTCTTTAAATAATGCTAGAAAATCCTGTACCCCCTTAATGGAGATTCTCTTCACTGATGATAAATTCCTCCATGAGATCCTCCCACGTAGCCCCCAACCCACCCAAACGTGAAAAAGTCCACCCAAAAACGTCAGTATACTTCATAACAACCATTACCATATGTCAATAATAGTCAAAGTTCATAACTTGCAGCCCCTCCCCGGGGGTTGTGGGGGGATTAAGTCGTCTCCAAAGACATAGTTATTAGGTTTTCGACCAAGTTGAACAGAATGGCTATCTCAAAATTTTGATCCGGTGAGTTTGGGGAAAAATGTCCACGGGAGGGAGCCTAGGTCCCCTCCAATTTTTTGTTCACTTGAAAAAGGCACTAGAACTTTTAATTTCTGTTAGACTGAGCCCTCTTGCGACATTCTAGGACCACTGGGTGAATACGATCACCACTGGAAAAAAAAACACAACAAATAAACACGCTTCCGTGATCTTTCTTCTGGTAGAAACTATAAAACTCAACATTTTTGTAGATAGGAGCTTGAAACTTTAAATAACGTTTTCTGATACGCTGAATCCAATGGTGTGATTTTCGTTAAGATTCTATGACTTTTAGGGGATGTTTCCCCCTAATTTTCTAAAATAACGCAAATTTTCTCAGGCTCGTAACTTTTAATAGGTAAGACTAAACTTGATGAAACATATATTTAAAATCAGCATTAAAATGTGAATTCCGATGTAACTATTGGTATCAAAATTCTGTTTATTAGAGTTTCGGTTACTATTGAGCCGGGGTCGCTCCTTACTACCACGAACTGTTTGATTACAGGACATTTTATACACTTATTTTAAACTTTAATGTTAATTTATTTGCAAATGTTCAGATATTCTTATGTAACTTTTGAATTATAAAAGGTAAAGTTTATAAAAAAAGGAGAATTTCGGAAAATGTTACAAAATCAAGTTCCTAATTATAAAAGAAACCCACAATTGCGTCAAATCAAAACTTTTAAAATCAGCTTCATTATTATATCCAACAAAAGTGGGCCTACCTTAAGAAATACAAAATTTTCATCCAAAAAATCGTTTTCAAAATATATTTTTAGCTAAGCTACATTTTTAAATATTCGAAAAAAATATGTGGTTGAGTGGTTTGAGCTTAAGGTGAATCTCCTTTGTCTTTTATTTATAAATAGGTAGCACGCAAAGGGAGAGAATGCATCCTTGTCGTACACCTTACCAGATTTGCGTCCACTTCCTCAGCCGGCCCTCTATTCTGCTTGCTGCTCTCAATTAAACATTTTTTGCAGTACCATCTCCTGACTCTCCGTATCTGGTTCTTTGAAGACTTATTATAGTGTTGGACCTTTAACGTTATCGAAAGCGTTGACAGAGTCAATTACATGTATGTGCAGATCTCCTGCATCCGTATTGTTCTCTTTCCTAGCATTCTCAAGATGGCAATTGTACTTCTCTCTCCTTCCTTATTGCTCTTTTGAGATATTACCCCCCATTCTTCTTCTGACGCACTCTAATAGGATTCGAGGAAATAAATTTGACCATGTGGTTCATTAGATTAATGCGCTCTTTAGCTAGCATTTCTTCGCGCCTTGTTTGGTTTGGAGAGCAATAAATAATAAATTGCAAAGTTCTCGTGAAATTCTCTCTTCTGTGTATATTTTATTGCATATCTATGTTGTTATGTAGGCCTAAATTCTCCAACGCTACCATCATCTCAGGTGTCACTTCATTTAGTCCAGCTGCCTTCCCAAACGGCATTTTGAGTGTTGAACAGACCTCATCTTTCATTACTAGCAGACCGTCATTCTTCTTACTGATGTTGGATTCCCTCCTCTGTCAATCTTATCCATGATTTAATTTGCAAACTTTACTGTAAGCTGGCTAGTTAACTTTACATTACAAGATTTACAAGAATTTTGGATATAGGCCTCCGCATATTCATCAGTGTCTCTTTCTGTAAGTTCAGTTTTCTCTCTGTCTCTGTCAACCCCGATATTTTAGTGCCTTTATCGTTTCGTTTCGTAAAAGAGAAGTTAAAAATCCTTTCTCTTGATGTCCGGTTTCTAATGAAAATAGAGGTTTAGAAAATATATCTGCAAAGCTTATAGTACAATATTTTTTATTGATTGGGAGTTTAGTAAATTGTAAGAAACATTTTAATATAAACCCCGTGCCATTTTTATTTTCATATAAAATTCTTATTTTGCTGCAGAATTGAGACCACAAAAACTCACTTTCCAAACGTATTCTTATTCCATTTTGGTTCTCTTCAAACGTCAATGATGTAGTTGCCATGATATATTTATTAAATGTACTTTCGGCAATCCTTGTTTTCCCAGACCTCCGATGACATTCTCTTCCAGGTTTAACCTCACAATAGAGAGTGAGAGTGCAGGTTTTGTGTTCCCAGTGCTGAAACAAATTATTTCAAACGACTCATCTAACAGAATTATCAAACTATTATAGATGTAGCAATGCGAGTGCGGCGGCAACATCGATATAGATTGAGTTTTGGGGGATATCTTAGATGTTAATTATAGGTTTATTTTGTGCGTCTATACTAAGGAGAGGCGAAGTTTGCCATAAATGGGAGATTGAGTCCGTACTTTCAAATGATTGACGAATGCGTGATCGTTAAATGTATACCACATGTATACCACATGTAACAGTGGCCCCTTTGTTGTTTCTCTTCCAGTCCTCTATTTACTCGTTGTTACTTGCATTTGTTGCCCTCCTCCCCACCCGCCCCCTCTTTTCTTGTTCTTATTCACTACCATTGATCTTTTTTGTACTTTGAATGTCCCATTAAGGGCCCTATTGGGTTCACTGTCCCTCGCCGCTTTCCTTGCTGAGTGATCAATTTTGCACTCCGTTCCTCACAAGCCTACATCGCGCTATTAGAAGTGATGGAATGTTCCATCTGCTACAACTATTCTGAATTTTTATGAGACATCGCTCAAATAAATAAGTACATCAGATACGTATAACGCGGAGACAAAGTCTCTAATTTTGTTTTTCAATTTTATTGGATCACTTATGCCAGTAGTAACCGATCTCGATCAAAATCTGTCCGATAATAACGTTTCAGGACTTGACGCCTTGATCCATCAACTTTGCTGGCTGATGAAATGACGGGCAGGTGCTAGCATATTTAAGTATCCCACACCCCTAAAAGATCTCCATGAAATGATAACAAAGGACTGTATCTTACTTTTGTGTTTTCTAGTCCCTGAAAGGGTTTCGCCTTTCCCTGATCATAGATTTATGATAATACTTCACCTGAGTAACAGATGTTCTTATTTCAAACAATGCTTCTGCACATACCAACTCGTCTTCTTTAGTTATCGCCATCGTCACCCTAATCATCAATTTTTATAATAAATTTCAACATGATCAAATCGCCTTTTTCTACTTTCTGCTGCTCCTAGTCATCATCGTTATTATCATAATCACTTTTATTATCATCGTCATTGTTACCATCGTCATGACTATGATCATGATCAGGATCATCATCATTATCATCGTCATTTGTGTTATGATCGCTCTCGTTATCATTGCTATCGTCATAGTCATCAATATCACCTTAGTGATCATCGGTATAATCATCGTGGTCATCATAATCATTATTGAGATCATCATTATCAGTGTCAGATCAACATGACCGTTATCATGATCATACTCATCATCACCAGGAGCAGCATTATAATCATCATCATCATCATTATCATTATCATTATCATCACCAAAAGTGGAGTTATAAGTGAGAAAGGCATACACAAAGCAAGGGTAAGTTTGACATTTGGAATGCCAAAAGTACCTTGGGCACTTTTTGTTATATCGTTATTTTTCTTCTCCGACACCGACGACCCCTCTTGGTAAAGTATCGACCAAAAGTAGGGCCTACCTCCCCCCCCCCTGCTGCAGATTCGATTCCTGGTTTTTGTTCTGTAGCACTCTTCAATCCTTCATATATAACAAAATATATAATTTTAAAGACTCGCCATGATTCAGTTGGAAGCAACAGCTGACAAAAGATTGCCATAGTTTTTATCTCCCTGATTGAAAGCCGTATGTATTAACCGATACTGGTATATTATATATCAACTAATACTAGAAAAAAAAGCGTGGGCATGTGGGTGACCTGTGGAAGCCTAGTCATGACCAGAAGGTTGCTGGAAGACCGAAACTGGATCACGCAACCCTCCTGTCGTCAGAGACAGTACGCAGCCGTGCTGACTTGGATTCAGCAATGAGCAATCGAGAATGGACCCTTCTTAATTAGGATGCATCATCATAACCGAAAACGAGGCTAATTCGGCAAGGATGTAAACACAAGCAATGCTTTCAACAAACATTTCACAAGAAAACGGCCGATAGGTAGACATTAAACGAGCAAAATACATACCAAACTTTGATTTATGTTAGGTAAATGATGAATTTTGCACTTAAGTAATCTCACTCTATTCCAAAATTTGAGTATTTTAACATAGTTACGGGAAACGGCGTCGTTTTCAACCAAAGACTTGTCTCCGCTTCCAAACTTGAGTTAATAAGAGAAATTGCAAAATCAAACAAGATTTTCTAACGATTTAAGCAGCAGTATATACACAAGTCTTCATTCTATTCTTTCCCAGTGGCCTCCAAGGAAATATATATATCCCTATTACATAATCATATTCTCTTTAAATCTGAGGTAAGGGAGGGGGGGAGCTGGCAATGGACATCGTGGGGGTGATATGACCCCCCTTGAAGAATCCTTAGTACAACAATGCATATTCCTATAGCTCCAACTGGGTCAACAAAAGAAAATTTTACTAAGGGTGTGTAGCAACAATGTGGTCCATAGACGTTGGGGGTTTATATTTACCGTCAGCCCCCCAATTCTCTCCTCAAAAATCAATAGGCTTTTCTTAAGCCAGGGGACTAACTTTTTTTGCCCCCTGGTTCAAATCATCACCTGTGGAGTCAAGCGGGGCCGCAGCAAATTTTTGCACTAGGATTATTTGAACCAATATCACTGTGGGTCCATCCTGATTTTACGCTACTAAGCATCATTCCATGTTTTGTAGAACAAAAGGTTTCAGAAAAATAGGTGATTTTCTTATACATGGCGGAAATGAGCAAAATTAAGCTGCTTGCGAGGCACCTCGAAAATTTAGCCTCGTGATCTAGGTGCATGAAGGTTTAAAGGTCCTTCTTTGTGACAATTATTTGGCTATTTAATATTACACTATTTTTTTTCAAATTAAAAACTAATTCAAAACATCCACCAATACGTAAACTAGGCACTGCTGAGTAACTTTAAAGTTAAAAGGAGTAAAATGGGTCATTTTAAATATTTTTTACCGTATTACTGTAATTTTTCTACAAAAGCGCTTTCCTACGAACATTTCAAAGACAGAGATTAAAACTTACTTGGTAAAAAAAAGCGGCTTTGAAAAGAACCCCTGACCTATCCCAAATAAGTACCAGACGACTCAAAGGCTTTCACATTTCCATAATGGTAGCAATGTATATATTTTCAAAACTTCAGATAACAAATATAGTTATAAAACAGTGTGTTAGATCGTATGTGGTAGGTTGTATGTGTGACCACAAAAGGTACAGAGCATCAGAGCAACAGGAAGAAGTTAAGTCGCAAGAGAAATACCGATTTTTTGTATGATTGTAATAATTTCCGAGTATCTTTATTTATTTTATTTGAAACGCTACAATTAGCTGCTTTATGTAGTGAAATGAGGCTTTTAATAAGTGTAAAGGAGCTAAACAATATCAGTGATATATAAATGAGCCTTAAAGGGCACGGGTACTAAAAACAGCACCTATGGGTACTTGGCTACATTTTTGCTCAGCCCATACGCACCCACCCCTTAGTACCAAGGAGACGCATGGTACTATCCTACAAATTACTTATTTTATACCATACACACCCCAAATCCTATACCATCTGCCTTAAAAATTGACCATGTACAATACAATGTTACAATTTATTATTTTTGGTAAAATTTTTTAACAACACCGGCTTGTGTTACTTCATTGTAAATGGTCCACAAAAAACTGAAGGGCAAATGGTAGGATGCCGATAAATTCTGCGATTCCAGAAAGTATTATGTTTAGGTTTAGGCTCATATCTTAACTATTTGTTTCTCAAGTTTCCTAAATCATACCTCAATTTTTTGTAACATATAATCTACATGACGTGCATTCTTCTATGTTTACCCTGTAAAAGTGACACTGTCAAAAATGGTGAGGGGGGGTTGCCTACCCGAAAAAGACAATCATGGGGTTGATACTGTCCGTGGACCTTATTCCAATGTCCTCCTGCCTTGTAGAGTAAACGCTGGTGTGGTTGACTTTTTAGATGTGTACTTGTAACAAAGGTTATATTACCATTGTCCAATAAATTTACGATGAAATGTCATATTGATGATCTTTCAGCACTTTATTTAAGAATTCCTAAATTCCATCAGATCTTACTTTTGTTAAATGTATTTCTTTATTCTTCTAGGGTCATCAAAAAAGCAAAGAGTACATTGTGACTCAATTTCCTCTTGAAGTAAACCAAAGTGAATTCTGGGAAATGGTTTACACTTGCAGGGTAAAAATGATTGTTGTGCTTTGCTCTCTAAATGATTCTTTTACGGTAAGTGTAAACTGGTTTACAGTCTTTAGATAGTTACATAGTTTTGCATGATTACATATCACTACCACAAACCTGCGGCGGAACCAGGGAGTTGCTAGGCTAATTTATCCTCTGCTTTATACACCCGTCGAATTCGGCTCCCAACATTTTAGACTGCAGTTTTCGCCTTGGAGTGCACGTATTTACTTATGTTATTCGTTTATGTACTATGTTACAAGAAAACTTGCAATGGCTTGCACACCGCGTTAGACTAACGGCAGGTTTGAGGAGCACTTAATAGTTATTGGTTGGTTTAGTTTGATAAGGCATTCGACGGAATCTCAAAATAATTTTGAATCCTGGAGAGTTATTAACAGCTTGTTCTCATTTGCTGCTTCTTCACCGAACCCTCTGGATACCTGCTTTCAAACGCTGCTAGGTAGTGTCGAGGTTATGCTTCAGGGCTACATCAGGCTTGTCGGAATGACGCATCCAAATGAAGCGTTCATTTGCAAAAACCGATAAGCGCCATCCCGATCAAAATTGATCTATCACTGTCTTGTTATTCGTTTTTGTGCCCGCTTTAGGATCCTGAAATCATTTTTTGACAAAACGCGATAACTACCGCTATAAATCCACTTTAAATTGTTGTTTTTTTGAAAATGCCGATAAACGCCACAGTATTACTTTTGCAAAAACCGTTCAGTCCATTTATCCAATCAGTGTTTGATTTTGAAGTCACTTGACATTAACAAGACTTCTCTTGTCTGTTTTCTCAGTTGCCACGTTAGTTTGGACTGTCTTTTTCAAAATCAGATAATTATGGATACTTTTGATGAAATTAGTGAACCGGTGATACAGTCACTAGTCGGTCGCAGGAAAACAAGACAGCCTAGCAGTTTTAAACGAGATAAGTCAAATAACATGATTAAATTACCTGCAAGCACAGCAAGCACAGAAACCAAAGCTATCATTTACCTGGGATCGGTAAAATATTTCAACCATCGTGTATGACTTGTTTGTATATGAGTGACTTGTGCAGATGCCGTCTCCCACAGGGCAATCGGTTGAAGAGCGAGAGGACGAACTTGAAAAAGCATAGTTTCAGAGCTTTGCGATATAACTGTCAGATGTAACTGGCAAAAGACCACTCAGTATCACTCGACCATTTTTAGAAAGTGGGCAGAAATGTCTCATTATGATAGTTTACTTTCATAAACCAATAGTGTTGTCGAATCCCAGCAAATTCTCTCATTTAAAGCGGAGGTTGAGAAAGTCGGCAGCTTTTTGTAGAGTAACACTACGAACTGCTGAAGCCTTCTTTCTAAACCCAGCGAACGTACCACTGCCTGTATCTTACTCAAGGTGCACCATTGTATATAGTTGTGTCACTTTCTCGTAACTTCTCTGTACTTATATTTAAATTCCGCCCAATAGAACAATATTTTCTGTGTCATAAGAATTTCTAAAACACAGACCAGTAGTAGATAAATGTGAAAAAAAATTATGCAAACCCGAGTCTTTCGCTGCTACCCGAAATTACGATAAGCCAAATATAGACGTCCCGCTATCATAGTTACAGGTTTGGGGGTGATATGCTAAGCTTTTTTTAAATTGGGGGAGGGACTGACTTTGCAACTAGGCCTACGTAAGGAAAGCCAATAAATGTTTGAATCTTTACAGAATTGTTTTAAAGAGTCCGAAGCTAAATTTAGAGGGTAAAGCCCCCTATACCCCCCTAGCTACAGCTCTGCTTTGGTAGAGGATTCAGAGATGATGGTTCAGTTAGAAAATATAACATTTTTACTGCTGTCACCGGAGCTCAGTTTGTAAAGATGTGACGGCATGTGTCTCGCTGAAAATTCCAGTAGTGACGCGTTTGTTTTTCCTGGTTATTTTTAACACTCAGAAGATATTGTCTTTCTTGCAAACTGGAGAGAAAGGGGTTCTGTTATTGGCAACTAAAGAGAACGCAATAGATATAGAGCGCCTTATAACAGCATTTCACTTAGTAATGAAAATGTGATCTCTGTTTCAATAGAGCAAATTTTGAAAATACTTAGACATGAATTCATAGATGACTTCATTGATGCCCGTGTTCATGACAGAGATGAGCCGAGTTCGAGCATGCGTCTGTCATCACTACATCACATAGTTACTTTAATAGAAGTTGCACTGTTTATTTGTAATCAAGGCTTTGTATCGGAGTGAAACTTAAGATAAAGTTGAAAGAAATTGTGTGTACTTTTCCGAATTGCCTGTCATGGGATCCTGCCATTTAGCCTTAGCCCATGTTAAAGAGTCAATGTTTAGAATCGACTGCAACTTCATATACGTAGGGTAATACTACACAAACAATAGCCAGTTACTCGAAGTCATGGTAGTCTCTTACATGCCTTCCAAGATTTTTAAAAAAATGTTGCTGCTGATATCTGTAATGTGCGTCTTCACACTTATTCGAGCCTTTTTAATGCGTGGTTTTCATATTTTAATAAAGTATTTTCTACTTGCTCGCCACAGTATCTCCTCGAGGTTGGAATAAGAATGCCTGGGTGGAAAATTTTTGAAAAATTAATAAGCGTGGGTGGGGGCGTCTATTAGGCACCCAAGAGTAAGCGCTACGTGCAAAATGTTTCTGTTGTCTGAAGGAGAATGTTATATGTTTTGCATTGAGTGCGACTGGCTCAGTCGAGGTAATTGTTTGGATCGTCCTTAATACAAAAAGCAGGACGCAACTGATTCACACACCGCACCTCATTAACATTCACATCACTGAGTTCGTCATTTAAATCAAGCGTGGAAGATTGTTTGGATCACACGAATGACAAGAATGCCTGAGTAACAGGCTATCTGTATTTGGAATCGCGAAAAAGGGTCGCACGCTGATAAAACTTGCAAGTAGTTTCGTTTGTGCGGGTGCCCATGTCATGCTGGTTTTTTTTAAAAATAAAATCAAACCCATCCGTAGACCACACCTAGGAGCTCTTATAAGAAGCTTGGAGGCTAGAAACGGTGGCCCCGTGTATAAACTTTTAGCCTTAAGTCAAAAATGACGTTTCTCGTTAAAACAAAAGTAAACAAATTAGACCACGTTGTTAATGATTTGCATCAGACATAACGAAGATGAGTCAGAAAAAGATACGAAGTCTCCAACTTGGCATCAATGCTTGGCAAGGAAGGATGGTGATGATGGTGGTGATGATCACGGAGATGAGTCAGGGAACATGCAGCTGGATTCAGTTATACTTGGTAACGTGGAGTTCGATCGAGAATCGCCGGTACTTTTCCAGACCCCCCCCCCATCACTATTGTTCAAAACTGCACTGAAAAAGAATAACCCCACCACCTTTTACAGATCCCCCCACCACTACTGTCTAAAACTGCATTGAAAAAGAATATCTCAACTACCATAAATTCAATGTGGAAACTGATATAGACGCACAGGATTACGTAGGGCCTACACAGTTTTCAGTATGGATCCGTAAATCACTATTGGGGTGAAAAGATTGAAAGTCATCAGCTGCATATTTTGGTGGGGGCATTGTGGAAAAGGTAGTGGGGAGATTCTGTCTCTGAGTGAGCCGTGACATAGTGTTAACTTTCATATACAACTTTCATATCCCACTATCTCATACAAGGAAACATTGATTACCACCTTTTTGACACTTATTATAGTGATGATTTTCCAAAGCGGAAGAACTCAAGATATTTAATGTTACATTTCAGTCAGTTTGGCTATTGGAAAGACACATTAAAATGGGAAGAAAAGGTCTTCTGTTACACTTATACAGCAATAGACTGGAGTACCGTATTTCCTCTAATTAGAGACCCGTCTATAATTAATTGAGGGTACCAAAAGGGGGGTCTATAATTAGAGGGGGTCTTTAATTTCCAGAACAAAGTTTAGGGAAAAAAAGAGCATACAGAGTTTTAAGAAAAACTAGAAAAGTACATGTATAATTTCCATCTTTACATTCATGGTTTACACTAATACCTTTTCATTACTGAATTGCAGCCAAAACTAAACAACAGACCTCGATATGTGAGTCCGAATTATTGTCAATACGTAAATGTTCAGAAGCACACTTTTCGTGATCCGTTTCTGTTGTTACAAATGGATTTCCATGAAAAGGCTCTTTCAGAGGGCCGAGTTGCTCCTTGAAGCGTTGCACACCTTTTTTGCACGGTTGATTTTAGTTAACACAATGTATTTTGTTACCACACCTTTTCGCACGGTTGATGTTAGTTAACACAATGGTTTTTTTTATCATCAGAGCCGTCAACGGGTGAAGTGAGTGCACAGAACTTGAATGACTCAACAATGATTTTCGTGGACAGTTTGTCCCAAGAAGACAAAATCCATATCTACCATTTTCATATAGATATGGAAGGGGTCTATAATTAGAGGGGGTCTATAATTAGAGGGGGTCTATAATTAGAGGGGATCTATAATTACTTGACATGATCCAAAAAGGGGGTCTATAATTGGAGGGGGTCTATAATTAGACGGGATCTTTAATTAGAGGAAATACGGTAAAGCAAATACTATACGCTTACAGATTGAGAAATAAAGGGACTATCAACTTTCTAATCCACCAAAACTAGGAGATCTTCAAGGAAGCAAAAATTACTATTATCATACTACACCTTCTAAAGCAGTCTTTAGAATTGAGAAGCTTTTGAAAGACTTTTTACCAATTTGTAGTACCAATCATTATTTCAAACTATCCTACCTTTTGTTATGCCAATTTGTATCAAACATCTGTTACTGTAGAATAGGTAGCAGCAGTGGGATATTACATATACCAAGGTGATGCATCTTGACATCTTGATCGCCGATGCTGGAAGGAATGGTAAATCGAATTAGCACAATACAGACAAAGTGTTGAAAATAGCTTTAGGTAATAAAAACATAATTGATCAACACAACACACTTTACACTTTTAGAATCAGATTCCACTATTACGGTAAATGTGTTGACAGAACACTCATGCGTTGGTTGACGACACTGGAATCTGTCCCGCATCATAATATATCATTTTTACATGATCAAAACGTTTTGTTTAATTCATTTTCATATATTGCAGACCTTTGCTCGAATGTTTTGCAGTCCACTTGTAAATTCAAAGGGACTGTCCTAAGCCTGCTCCCTTATTTTTGCAATCCTTCTTATAAAACCATCATAACCAATGTGATCACTACCCCACTTTACTATTTTAGTGTCAATAAGACAAGTAGGCCTACTTTTTGCAACTATTAATACTTTGCTTATGGCTAAGCAATCAAAAGAGAGATCGTTCTTCGTCGTATTGTGCGGCACCAGCAATTTGCTCATGGTAACCTCAGTTTTGAAGCGCATAACTCTGTGATGTTTTATTTTAATTTCTTTAATTCTTAAAATGGCCAACAGTATGGTTTAGGCCACAAGTTAGACGCTGAGTCAACATTACGAGATCAATAGGATAAAATAATTAATATCCTGAACACCTGCTGAGCACGGAGTTGTTATTCGACACTGTCCAACAACAGTCTTCAGCAAAAATCAAACGATTTTTGGAAAAGTTCTGGTTTGTTGTGAAATTTGCAAGACTTCGTAGACAGGCAATGATATGGACATTTGGATAAAACGTGATGCAATGTTGCGTCTACCTGATAAAATTTACAAATATCTCTTAGGGGCTCAATTACGTACATGGACATCTTTGCAGATCTCCCTCATACAGAAGTGAGAGATGATTACGTTGAAGACTTAAGTCAGGACTTTTTATGTACCACTGATTATTGCCACTGAAAAGTAGACATGTTTTGTAAGACAGAGTCCCAGGATATCAAATGGTTGCACATGATCGTCATCATGGTTTCCGGAATCTGAAAAATGATGCGTCACAACGAGACCTTTATGACTGGAATCACTTTGAGGTAATTTGTTTACAATATAAGAGCCATTATTATAGGCATAAGTTAAGCTCAAGAAGGATTGTTTTTAAAGTGTTGTTGCATGTCGGATCTTTGTTGTAATAGGAAAGGACGTCTTGAATTTCTTTATAACATTTAGTTCATAGATATCCCTTTGCAAAGTTATATTTCAATCAAGTATCTATCTATCTATCTATCTATCTATCTATCTATCTATCTATCTATCTATCTATCTATCTATCTATCTATCTCTCAATCAACTATCACAAACTCTCCTCATACCAAACTCTTTTTGAAAGTTTTTGAAGTCTTTAGTTGCCTTTGATAACTGAAATTATAGATAAAGCTTTCCATGAAATCATAGTCCCCTAAGTTAACATGAAGGAATAAATCACAGAAAGTTATTCCAACTAACAAAGCTGTATGTAAGACAAAGGGCTCGTAGATATAACACCATTCAGAAGAATTTGTTTGTTTAAATGGTTTCACTACTTTGTGCAGCTGTATGATCTAATGTCTCCTTCACTACTTGTCTGAACGAGTGCTACGTAACCAAATGAATCATTACATATTTTGACGAATGTCGAGACAGGTTTTGGGAGAAGTAGGGGCAGGACCCCTCTACGTCCTGAAGGCATGCTAGCCTTGAGCCACTTACTGAGCCGGTCTAACGTATTACAATGGAGTAATATAATTTGGTATGGAACAACAGTAAGCTTCCAGTGTATTCTAGGGATACCGAAAAAGTGTTCTTGCTATAATGTGTTATAAGAATCGGAATTCTGTAATACGTCCTCAGATACTCAATCCTAAAGCGGCCAACAGACGCTCAATAACATTGACAGTAATATTGATAAAATTATTTATCGTCTGTGGACAATGATTGAAACATTGCGTAATATACTGACAAAATCCAAATCCATAGATGTTTATTGACGATCCGTCAATATTTTGGAATTGCTTGCTGCACATGGTCGCTATTGTCTCAAGTATTTCAGTATAACCTCAAAATTCCAAAGGAAAACAAGGTAACTGAAAAAGATTTAAGCGATGTACACGACTCACTTCCTGCACACTCAAAAAGATAATGCAAAAAAAAGGTTTAAGAAGCAAGAAGGAAGGATTGGAGGGAGAGGCTAAATACCCTGCGGGACGACTTTTGGGAGGAATTAAAAAAGTTTCCACACCATGTGCTGAAAGTGACCAAGCATACAAACCAAATGCAGAGTACTTTTCTTTGGCCTATTAGGCAGTCTCGTTTTTATTACTTCGTTTTTATTTAGCTTCAACAGCAAAAGGGAGGAGAGTTGTTTCGTACGCGACGAACGGCACTAGTGAAATGAGCCCGTATTGTCAATCAAAGTGAACTGTCTGTGGGGATGCGAGATTTCATAAACAAAGCTCATCAATATCATTGAAATGTTATTCAGGGTCTATGGGTCGCCTAATGTAGTCAATCGCCTTTTGATTTTTTTTTGTTTTGATCGAACATTTTAATGCACCATCAGTGTCAGTTATATTGCCATAAAACCTGGTTTTCGAAGTGTAATCTTCTAAAAAGTCCACATATTGCCGATGCTCAAGATTTGTGCTGAACTCAAGTAGGTTCTGCGCGAAATCAGCGCTTATCCCTCTTTCGTGGAGAATATTTAACAGCATGTTGTATAGATTCTGTAACAAGAAATTAGGAATGATATAATAGCTATGAGTGACCAAATAGCGCGATACTTATCAAAGATGGATAGCATTGCTGAATTCTACATCCATAATAGGAATAATCCAACGGCTACTACCACGATCGTTGGATCAAGATCGCAGAACTGCTCGGTGTTGATGAACAACAATCAAAGAAGGTCACCCAGAACAGAGTACAATTTAACGAGCTGATTCGGAGACGTCTTGGCCCGATGGCAACGTCATTGAACAGAGGAACATTCAGGAACTGGAGGAACGCTCTAAGCCGCCAATAGACGGAACGCATGCCGGGCAATTCTAATTTTTTCCTACCCTCTGTTTCTAGCACCTATGACGAATAGACAGTGCTTGGTTTGACCTTTACAAAATCAAAACATAAAGTGCTGCTATTGTATCTAACATTGTAAGCCATTCATGTTCACTTATTTCCTTGTGCGGACGCCACCTTATTTGTACACAATAATTGGAGAGGGAGGTGCGGGTGCGGGTGCGGGTGCGGGTGCGGGTGCGGGTGCGGGTGCGGGTGCTGGCTTCGTCAACTACAGTACTTCTTTTTCGAATCCAATGGTACCTTACATAGTAGACTTTCACACCTATAACAATCCTCACATCCTCACGAGGGGTTTATCCATTGCGATGTTAAAATACTAAATTTTAAATCTATTAAATTTGACAATAATTTACAAGATATTCAAAATTTGTGACTCCTCGCCTACTCCTAAAATTCTTTAATCTTATTTCTTTTGTCAAACTTTTATCTCTACACCAAAATTGAGAAATGAACCATGGCAATGGCACAATAAGAGATAAGCATGTAAACAAATGTGCAATCAAAAATGTTAGGTAAATTGTTACGAACGTTCTCTTTAAGTCTTTGCACTTCTTCATGACAAATTTTCAAATATAGGTACGATATTTTCGATGCTCCACTCTTTCAATAGGTCCCATGTTCTCTGCGAGAATACTATCATTCCTTGCATTGCAATTTGCTTTACCTTGTTTGTTCAAATATAAGAGTGACGAAGACGATTTTGCAAATGTTTTAAGGCATGTAAATACATGTACTGTCCAAATCCTTACATTTCGGCCTCTGAACAATGCAATGAAACTGCACAAACAGGTGCAAACTTGTTTCACTGCATTTACACTGTCTAAATTCACAAAATAGGAGAATTTACTACCAATGGTAAAAATTGAAAGGAAATATGAGCTCCCCTCACGATGTTCCCACGGTGACATTGGCTTAAAAATCCTAGTGATAAAATTTACTGTGGCCCTGTTTGACTCCACTGATCATAATTTGGCCCACGGGTCCAAACTATTTGGTCCCCTGGCCAAAGAATAGCCTATAGAGTTTGAATCTTGATGAGAGAATTGGGAGGCTGCCGTAAATATATGAAGGCCTGATTGTTGCTACACATCCTCAGTAGAACATTCTCTCTTGGTCAAGCTGGGGCTATAGGAAAAGGCATTGGTTTGGTGTATTAGATTAGGTGGTTATAGCAATAGCACTAGCAATTACTAGTACTTACCAAATATAGCAAATGGATTGTAGTCTGCGGTCATAGGCACATGATCATTTCTAGCAGTTTATTCCAGTTGCTGATTTTCCTTTATATATTATGTTCATGATGTTCTATTCATTTGTGTAGGACATGCATACATTGTCTAGCCTATTTTGACATACACCCCCCTCATCACTAGCCTGATGAAAAGATCCTTAGGTACTTTTGAAAACAGTTAAGATGTTGTAACTAGCATTTAATAATCTTCCACAGGTTTATCAATACTGGAGTTTGATATTTAAAAGAATTTTAATATGGGTATTATGTAGTCTCAATTTTTGTGCATATAGTTTTCTTGTATGACACCAGTACACAAAATAGAATTCCACCTAATGTTAAATAGTATACCTTTTATCTTATTAAATATTTTACTCTTTTATCTTTGTAGATTCTGTGTTGAACATAACCCAAACAAGTCAAGGACAAAAAAGCTAGTTCCAGATGAACATCTTCTCCTTGCAAGAGCAGTCATCCCAAGACTCTTTTTGAAACTATATCAGTATTACAAAGATTATAGATTACGTGGTGAGTTGATTGTTTCCTTTGTTGGACAGTTGAAATGATAATTAATGTATATATATGTAGGTTGTCTGCAGTTGGAATGTTCCAGAAATGAGATCTCATTTCTGCTTTCCAGGTGGAGGGTAAACAAAATAATTTCCACATAGAAACACAATTGGAAATACAGTGTGAATGACTTTTTCTGATTACATTAAAAACATAAAAAATTATGTGAAGTAATTTCATAGATGTTGATCAGGGGCATTACATTATATGGCTGGCATGTATGAATTTGGAAAACATTTTCTATGCAATATCTCTATCAAAAGTAAAACGCCAAATATAGAAACTTTATGGACAACGTTTCGTCTAGCACACAGTTACACAGAGATTGGTCTCAAGTTTGCTTAGAGCTGGACTACGATGCACTATGCCGAATGCAATCTCTGCTATTTTAAACCAACTGTTAATAGATGACGTAGAAAAGGAGACATTCCGTCCGTCACTGGGCAGCAATGAATAGGGAAAGCTTTCGAGGAAAAACGTGTATTTGAAGAAGGACATCATTTATTTACATAAACAAATTTAAGAGCATTTTCGTCATCATCTTATGTTTATTAGATTTTCCACATTTTTGTTGTTGTTGTTGTTGCTTCTTCCTGTAGCCTGGATATTATGATGACAGGTGCTTTTTTTTCTTAATGGCTAATCCGGCATTTGTTGATGACGAACGGGGAAGGGTTGGTAACTAGTTTGACGACTGGAGAAAGTAAAGAGCATTATCGGCTGCCATTTCGCGGTTCCGAGGTTTGAATCTCATCGTTGATGTTTTTTGAGTTCCTTGGATACTGTTCGAAGTTATTATATTTCCACTTTCCAACATAAAGTATCTTTCTCTTCACTTTGTTGTTATTGATTTTCTTTTACTTTCGTAGGTTTAAAAATATCCAGAATGGATAGCAATACATATATCTTACAAGAACACATGAAACAAATATGCGAGACACTAATTCGAAATATCGAAGAAAAGGACAGAACACATGATCACGAGAAACTCAAATTATATAATAGACTGAAGAAAGAATTTGGGACATATCGGTTTGTAAAATATGACGACTTAGCAGCACCATATTAAGTTGACACTTTGGTCATTGCAGCAGTGTGCCTTTAAAATTTATAAAGTTTCTCGTAGTGTAACCTAAATCATTTTCTTGGCTACTGTAAATCGTGGGTGTTTTTTACGGTGGGCCTAACTCTGAAATGTCGACTTCAAGGCATTACGGTTTTATCTGTTTAATTTAAAGAACTTTCATGCTAAGCATAAAATAAAGCCTTTCTGAAAGGTATCCACTATCCGGCAAAGTATTTTTAATTTTTCATTTGGGACATATATACAGTCGTCAAGAGGAATTGAAAACAGCAATGCAACGAAAGGTTAACTTGACTTAGGCCATTTTGAAATATCACCCACAAATTGATCTAAGTGTTATTTGGTGTCTGAAGGTGCAATGACTAGAAGTGGGTAGCTCAATAATAGCCTTGTAAATAAAATCAGAAATGTGTATGGAGGTGTTGATAGCGAGGAGTCAGTTTAAAATAAAGAGAAGTGCCGAGTTCCAGCAGGGAGTGGAGAATAAATGTTTTCGAAGGATAGCTTTAACAGACAAGTATCAGAGTTTCCAAAAAGAGTTCTATTGTAAACAATAGATATACAACTGACAAGGACTGGAATCCCTACGGAAACAGAAAATTCGAAAGGTATGATTTTCTGATGGGGCGCTCATTCCAGCGAGTGAAAACCTGAATGGGTGCACATGCGAGGAGTGATTAATAGAGTCGGTGCTTATCCGTAAGGGACGTCTATCAAAGTATCAGAGTTTCCAAAAAGAGTTCTATTGTAAACAATAGATATACAACTGACAAGGACTGGAATCCCTACGGAAACAGAAAATTCGAAAGGAATGATTTTCTGATTGGGCGCTCATTCCAGCGAGTGAAAACCTGAATGGGTGCATATGAGAGGAGTGATTAATTGAGTCGGTGCTTCTCCGTAAGGGACGTCTATCGAAGTATCAGAGTTTCCAAAAAGAGTTCTGTTACAGTGGACTATCCAACGCAGGGGCTTGGCCTGACGTTCAAATGCTAGGGCTACGGGGATGAGGTGGTGGGGGCGGGGAGAAAAACGGTAAGTTGAATGACAAAACTTTTGGATCATTGTTGCCAATCTTGCTATTGGACTGTTAACGCCCTAAGTTTAATTGAAAAGTGGGAAGAAATGAATTCTACGGTTCACATGGCTACCAGTAAAGTGGGCATGCGCAGAGACTTACAACGGATTTGGAGAAATTGGAAAACCTATTTTTCATAGAACCTTAAAGGGCAATCTTGTCCTCGCCATTTTCCCATCTGGTTACGCTATAGGTCTATTACAATATCAAATATTATGCGATAGGACTTCTTAGCACACGGTCCTTTCGAAAAACTCTTGCATGACTACAAAATACGTCAATCTATCTTAAATAGTAAAAGACTTTCTACAATCAAAAACGTTCCGTTGTTTATGGCAGCACAATGATAAACAGGGTTATTAATATGGCATGATGAGGTTTTATACACTTAAAAAGGCATTTCCTACGCCAGTAAAGTAAACACAAAGGAACTTTAACCCTAAACGTAGAACAGAATTTCAAGATTTTAATATCCTATTGAAAACTGTTGGCGTCAGTCAGAAAGAGTTATGCATATGTTATTAGAAAAATAGAATGTTTGAGAGAAAGGTAATTTGCAACATTTGACGATGAAATGGGAAACAGTCTAAAACATTCACTTGGGACAGTTATTAAGATGTTGCATGAGATTAGAAATGAGAGATAAAAAGAGGTAGATAGATAGATAGATAGATAGATAGATAGATAGATAGATAGATAGATAGATAGATAGATAGGTAGATAGATAGATGCATGAAAACGTAGTACCTCTAGGTCGTGGATGAGTCAGTAGTACTTCATGAGTGTATGTTTATGAGGCATATAAATTGCGTGAGTTGCATTAGTCGCATGAGTTCTCTTGCAGTCGAGTCGCTTGCAGCTATTGTGTCAACTAATTCGCTGATTACAAAACGCTTATGCATTACAGTCACATCAAATGAAAGCATTCTCTAACGGGGGCTCAAACGGTCGTATATTGTCTACCCAAGGTTTGGACCCATCAATTTGGGGTATTAGATCTCAGGCAGAAATTTTCACTTAAGTTTTTCTATAGTTTTGGGACAAAAGAGTGAAAGCAATATACTTTAGAGAATTTTTGAAGATAGTGGATAACGTCTAGGAGCATATAAAAATTGTGCACTGATATTTTGGAGCAATTTATTTATAGAGTTATAGAGTTATGTGAAATTAAACTTTCTGAGTCCGTCTCTGTGCCTGCGTCTATCATTGCTGCATGCATGTACTGCATGAGATGTGATTAGTTATTAGCACAGCTCCATTATCTTACCCACTCTTAGCCGATTATATATATATAAGTAAAGGATTTTACTTACAACGGATTTAGTTAATCCGAAAGTTCGTTTATCGTCTTCAGGCATTTTAGTTATATTTATATATATATATATATATATATATGTGTAGATAGTTATTTATATATACATATATATATATAAGTGAAATGAATAAATAAGTATGGACAGGTAACTTGTGAAAGCATAGCCAATTACTGAAATTACTGCCCTACTTAAGCATGGTATTGATGTCGCAGAAATGCAAGATCTAAACATTATGATCAAACATAAATTGATTAGTTGATGCCTTCAGGTGCAAATACTGCTTGATAAAATCTTCTTCCGGCATGTATTGCCGTATAAACCTCAATGTAACTGTCTTATCTTTCTGGAGCTCAAATATACTTCCTATGCGCCCGATTTAAATTGAGGCTAGTTAAGAAATTCGAGGCTATTTTGCTCTATGGCAACGTGTGGTATTTACCATATAAGGTGACATCAGCTTCTTAAACCTTGTACATGTAAAGTAGGCACGTGGCCGGACTCTAGGGTTGACGCCCGGAATTGGTTTGAGTTGGACATATTGTAGATCATGCATTGCTAGTCTCTTATTGTTGTTGTACAGATTGCCTGCATGGAGGCAATATTGAAAAAATAGAAACCGCATTGCTTGTGTCCTCATTAGCGTCTGCCTTGCTCGGCAAAATATACTACACAAGGAGTATACAATCCGGCCCAAAATAAGCAAGGTTTTAAATGTCAGGATTCTGTTTCCTGATCTAGGACCACTTTGAACTCAAGAAATTCCATTGGTTACATCGAATATTAGTAAAACGGTGTCACTACAGTGTTCGTAGAGAGGTAATACGAGGGCTTTTTTCTCTGTAATTGTGGGTTTCAACTCCCGACGCACCAATCGCTTGGAACCACATCTGGTCTGGTGCTCCTACCTCCCATCTGAATCTTCTCAATCAAGTCCAACCTTAAGTCTCCGGCTTGATTAGCCTGAGCTTTATGAACTCTTTAAATCTCTTTGAAATTGCCAGGCAATGCTATTTCTTACCCTTTTTCTACAAGTACTTCCATGGACAATAAAGCCAGGAGCTCTCTTCCCTGGTATCAGCGTTAAATTCTGTTATCTGGTACCAGCCATAAAGCTTAACTCATTCCCTGTGGAAGTTCATAAGGGCAGAACATAAGCTTACGACATCAATTTCTTTTTCCGCATTGCTACTCTCCAGCACTCTTATCATTATTCTTGCTTCCTTGACAACTGTAAAAGTTCTTAGTAACAGATTTCTGATAGTTAGGTCTTCCCTTTAAATTTCTCCTCGAGTCTATGTGCTTCTTTCCAGAAGCCAAAGCTGTTATCTTCACTGACCCTCAAGCAAGGGAAGTGCAACGCTTGCTACTACATTCTTATTGCTGTATGCTTCCTCTTGCTCGTCTCCTTAAGTTTCAATGCCTAGTTTGCAACATAGTCCATTCCCAGGAAGTAGAGGTAGCTGCCTTCGGAGGTTCTTCTTCTTCTTTTCTTCTTCTTCTTTTTTTCTTCTTATTCTTCTAATTTAAAGCGGTTGTACCCGCGACGTTGCAGGGTCGTCTGCCCTTCCCCTTCTCCTTCAGAGCTGTTTATGTAGGGCATCGTCCTCCTGAACAACGAAGTGGTTCATGTCTTCTTTTTCTTTTCATCTGTTCTTTGGCCTTCCTCCAGGTCCTTATTCAGATATTCTTCCGTTGCCTGTCTGACAGGGCTCTTCTTGTCCACCCCCCTGACAGGTCCATAACGTTTTAATATAGTTTCTCAAACGTGCTGAATTATGTCGTTCACCCCGGGATCTCGTGTTATTTTTAAACTTTTTTCTTTATCTCTCAAAGTCACTACTCTTATCCTTTAGTACCCTCTCTCCCCTTTTATCCTATTGCCCAAACCTCAGATCAATAAAGCAGAAAAGAGCGTATCATTGTTTTATACTTGCCTTGAGCCTTCTGGGCATTTTTTATCATCCACAATCCTCAGCTAACTCTCTCTGTTTGGCCCACGCATTGCAGTAAAGAAAGCATCAGTAGTGTGGTAAAGCCTAGAATCTAAATTCTGTCAATGTAAATGAAGCAGTGACTTGGGGACCCTAAAGACAAGGGAACATTTTCTGACCGCACCTCACTTCGACACAAGGAAACATTAACTTCGTGTTTTTAAAATGAATAATGGAATTAACGCCGAAACCGTCCTGAATGAGAAGAGCATTAGTCGTATGTGAGCTCATTATTAAAGGATAATAAAGGAATATCTGCTTCCCCTTATATGTCAAACATTAAAATTGTCCTGCAAAACAAAGGTCCACTCCAAAGGACTTGCATTGGATTTAATAATTTGTTTTGTTGTCGAAATTTTGAAACAAAGATTTCATTGCCGCACATCAGTTAAACATGTTTCATAAAAGCCTCAAGATGTTGTTTATTTTGAAGTCTGTTAAAGCAGAATAGTTCATTTTCTATCCCTTGTTTTCTTTATTTAGTTTTCGACACACTTCATAAAAAACATTCGCAAGACATGCAGTGAATTCATATGGACTAGCAAAACCCGTTGAAGAAACTAAAAATTGTATGTCAAATCAATGTGCATGCTTCACTGACGCCGTACTGAACCCATTTATCAACTTAACTCACCTGAAACAACTTTCCTCTGACTTTTTGTTACACAACAACAGAACACTACCAATGAAAAACTCTAATCTGCTGTCGAACACGATCAACCTGGTTCATGAGGACTCTGAGGGTCCATCAAATACATTACACTACGATATTCATATCCTACAACAACTCTCTCTTTGTTTTTCTCTACAACTCTACGAGATTAAGATCATTCACCCAATTATTGATAGTGGAATATGCTTGGCTACCACCAAAGGTGTTTGTTTAACCCATAACTGGTTATGGCAGATAAAGGAGTACGGAGATTTGGACATGCAACACGTTCCGGCTGTATTGTTGTGTCAAAATTCTGACAGAGGTTGCGGTCTCTGCACTACAAACTTTCCCTAATTTTAAGATTTCCATGTTGCAGAATAAATCACATCATTACGTTTGTGCTTATAATTCCAACTTTACGTTATTTTATTTCTGTATTAAATCAGGTGCCACAAGGAACAAGAGGTCAACCCTTCAGTTTACCTGCGGCAAATAGTATTCGCTTTGCTGCGTTTCATTGCAAACACGCACTCGTGATGTAAATTCCAATGAAGGGAAAGATTTCTATTTGAATAAACACTCTATGAGAATATCCAGATTTGTCACATATACAGCATGTACATAAACTATCTATCTATCTATCTATCATTGATTCCTGACTTCATATTTTACACTTTTTGTCCCCCGTCTATTACATTTTGGTCATTTTCCAATCCCCTCGTCTATTCCAACCTCCCCCGTTTATTAAGTTTTTTGGATTTTTCCACCACCCCCGTTCATTCCAACACCCCCGTCTATTAGGCACCCAAGAGTAACTGCTTATCAGGCGGGCTGCACTAAGTGATTGCCAAGAACTCGCTCTACCCTTACTTGCAAGATTCTCAAGTTACACGAATTATAACTAATAGTAAACTTATAACTAGTTGTCAAATGTTACTAAGTGAAAGAATCATCTATCGCGAATCTTAAAAGACGATTCTATTACTCAGTACCATTTAACTATTTGTTCTTATTACCCTGAAGATGTCAACAGTTTAGTTTGACGAAATGTTAGTTTGGTTCAAAAGAAGAAAAATATATCAATACGTTTCTTTCCCTAAAGATCCTTGACCTTCAGATAGTCGGACCTTACACTTACCGTGTTCACCGAACAACACGATTTTTTCGTACACGCGCCAACTCTCTTCTTGACAGAACTCAGGTAGATTCGTTTTGAATAACCACTGCGCCCAGATCCCACTGATCAAGTGGATGATAAATGTATAGCACATAACTGTATACAAAATCGGGATAAAAACAAATCCTTTCGGTAAGTATCGGGACGATGTCATGAGAGGGATAACTCAAATTCTTCTTTACAAGCAAAATCAGAAGGGCTTTCTATCTCTCTCTCTGGTAAAGCCATGGTCGAGACGACCCTTGATGACTCATGATAAAATTTTCACGTTCCGATTTCTTGCAATCTCTCAGTGCAGCCCCCTCTGGTGTTTCATACCAGTCTCCCTGATAAGCAGCGGAGACTCAGTGCAGACCCCTGATAAGCAGTGGGGCCTTTCCCCAGGGACCTTTTCTTTCCAACAAAAGGGAAAGCGGTTTCCCGGGGGAGGAGGGGTCGTCATTGAGATTGCTGTAGGATTGATATCTATATTCCGATTTCTTGCGCCGTCCGAAATCTCACGGGTGCTCAGGCCAGTTGTTTCCTTGAGTTGCTTCAGACACAGGAGCCATTGCCTGCCTCATGCTTCCTTTCCAAGATAATGGTAACACCAAGGAAAAAAATGGAAAAACAGAAAGCATGTTTCACAACCTTTTACTGCTTTAATGGATCGATGTAGGGTAGTGGTTCTCACCGTGGGCGGCGGTGCCCCCTGAGGCATTAGAAACGCTCAAGGGGGCGACGCACGAAACCGGGTAAGAGGGCCTGGTGTAGAGACGGGGAGAGATGAAGAAACACGAAAACAGATAACATAGTTTTAAAAGTGATACCAAAGTGAATGAATTTCAAATACTTAATGCCTATTGCACTTAAAAAGTAATATCTTTTCTTAAGCATTTTAAATAAATGATTGAACAGGAGCACGCACGCTGTTGCTGGGAAAATCACGGCAGGTGCAACCCTACACTGGGTAGGTGCAACCCTACCATCAATGTTCTGGGTATCATACAACCGAAATGAGTTCGTGTTTGAAGTGGTAGGGCAAAACTTGGTTGGCATGTAACACCAAATATGAAGTTCTTGTAGATAAAAAAGCTTTTCCTATTTTATCTACATCTCAAAATATTGAAGAAAGGTGTTATGACTTCGGGACCGCTGTTCTATGTCTAGTATCATATGTGAATTTATATATATGAAACATTAGACATAGGGTTAAGCAGCTAATTTGGTAAAATTGAAAGCGGAACACATAAGGACCTCAAAGTGTAGGCTAACGGAACGAGTTTAGGACTACCCAGCATTAAAGCTATAATGTTATTGTCGTAGTTTACGATAAATTCTGCTTTACCACCTGTGTTTAAGTCAAATGGAAGTAAACCGAGTCGTTCCAAAATTTTCATGGCGATATGTAAATTGTACGTTGAACATGGTGGTTTCAGGTGCAACCCTTAACCACTTCCTGGCTAAAACTGATTGTTGAAACAAAGTCCAGGGTGGAACAACTACGTCGACGAATACAAGTTAACACAAGTGATAATTACTCTTGGGTGCCTAATAGAAGGGGGGTTTGAATAAACGTTGGGCTGGAAATATTCCAAAAACTTAACTAACGGGGGGAGGGGGGGTTGGAATAGACGGGGGGTTGAAAAATGACCAAAACATGTAAAAAATGAAGCCAAGAATCACTGTTTAGAATCAACTGCAACTTCCTAAACGTAGGGTAATACAACACAAACAATAGTCAGTTATTGGAAGGTATGGTAGTCTCCTACATGCCTTCCAACGTTTTTAAAATGTTCCTCTCATCCTCCTGCTCAATGACAATATTATTGTTAACATCTGTAATGTGCGTCTTCACTCTTCTTCGAGCCTCGTAAAAGGCCACCTTCATCTTTTTCATTTATGGTTTTCATATTTTGATAAAGACATGAAGACATTTTCTTACTTGCCCACCTATACTAACTGCATTTTGCAGTGGAACGAACTATTTCTTGTCTTCGATGTGGGTGATATTATTTCGTTTGAATTTGCAAATAGCTTGAAACCTCACGATATATTATAAGAGTGTTGCACTATAATGATGATGATGATGCAGGAAAGTGTATTGGTTGGTAGATGAGAACAAGTTCTAACCTGACTCACAAAAGCAAATCACTTATCGCAATGGCCATTTAAGGTAGCACTTAGTGAAATAGCAACAAATTTGAATGAAAATTGGGAGTTGTGCTATTATATGTTATCCACATCAACTTAAGTCTACACTCTCCTTACTAACCTGTAGATAAAGTTTGCCAAATAACAGTGTGAAGCAACCACTGCTTTATCACCCCTATATTCTACAACCCGAGACCAGTAGAAATAATAAGTAGGTGTCTTTGATGGCTATTGAATTTGCATGAGGCAGAGGAAGATGATAGCATGAAACATAGTGGTAGACAAACTAAGATGTCTCCCCAAATGAGACAAATAGTACATATTAGGACCAGTTTGCAGTTTTAATTGTTTACAACAGTTGTTTCCAAAGTGGGTAGTGTCACTCCTTCGTTGGCATTGGAAACATTCAGCTGGGCAGTGTAAGAAGCTGGTCAACAGATTATAGATAAGGATGAAATTTATCATTTTATATTTTGATTTTGTATGTTAATTGCAAACGCTTGCTTCCAGGACTGGGAGCTAATGTGGCAACTAGAGAAATAGAGTGTTTTAACACGAGAAGGTCACCTAGCTAAGTTGGTAGAGCATATGCTGCAAAAGCATGGGTCACTGGCTTGATCCCTGATGATGACATATTCTTTATTTCTCTAGTGTCTTTTCAAAATGCCCGTTACTGAGGTTGAAAAATGTTTATGACTCATATCAGAACTTGGCATCATGATTATAATTTTCATAGGTTAACAAAGAAAGGGGTTGGAATTGACATTATATACAAAAGAGGTAATGCAATTGACTGAAAACATTAAGCAGACCATGCAACTGCAAACAGAAATGATAGTGCGACTTTAACAAAGAAATGTCATAAACCAAATCTTTTCAACCTGAACAATAATGAGTTGTATATCTTTTAGAGTCTTCTTAGAACTTGTACCGCTAACAATCTCATGAAATATTTCTGAAAAGTTGAAATTGAGAGGCTGTATTTAAAACTTGTAATCTGCTCACTGTTTGCTACAGTTACCTGTCTAAGCTTCATAACTTAAATAAATGAAACTTACCTTCACATGACTACAACTCTATGATATTGCTGCCATCTTAGGGCTGAAACGTTCCTGAAACAGACTACTGGTGATGCTGACGCTTTGCAAGAATCACAGGAGCTGACCATGTTTCTTGCCACACAGAATTTTATTACTGGAAAATTGAAAGAAAGCCTTGTTTGTGATTT
>JAAAKM020073195.1:90805670-90866051 GCA_010016025.2 Alatinidae sp. Z8VKAUB7J3
GGAGGAAAACTGTGACAAATGCAGACAAATAAGGAAAGAAGACTTGTACTGAAGAAGAGACCATAGTAGCAAACACTATTTGTGATTTGGAGGAAAACTGTGACAAATGCAGACAAATAAGGAAAGAAGACTTGTACTGAAGAAGAGACCATAGTAGCAAACACTGTTTGTGATTTGGAGGAAAACTGTGACAAATGCAGACAAATAAGGAAAGAAGACTTGTACTGAAGAAGAGACCATATTAGCAAACATTGTTTGTGATTTGGATGAAAACTGTGACAAATGCAGACGTATATAGAAAGAAGACTTGTACCGCAGAATAGACTATTGCCTGTTACTTGAATAACAAATGTTGCGAAAACTGACTGAACGTAAAAAATACGACTTGTACTGCAGTAGAGTCTATTGTTTGTCATTTGGAGGAAAACAGTCACAAAAAAGAGTTCACATTGAAAGAAGACTTGTATCACAGAATAGACCATTGCCTGTTACTTGCATAACAAATGTTGCAAAAAACCGACGTAACCTAGAAAGACGACTTTACTGCATTACCGACTATAGTTTGTAATTTGGAGGAAACCTTTGTCAAAAAGGGTTTACATGGAAAGAAGACTTGTACCACAGAATAGAGTATAGCCTGTGACTTGCATAACAGATGTTGCGAAAACTGACTGAACGTTAAAAAGACGCATTGTACTGCAGTAGAGACCATATCTTTGTGATTTGGAGGTATACTACGAGAAAAGTAGACCGACATAAAAAGAAATCCTGTACTGCAGTGCAGACTAGTGTTTGTCAATTGGATATAAACCTTGACTTAAGCTGAATTGTATAAAAGGAAGACTTGTATCACAGGAGCAATCTCTTACTTGTGATTTATATAAAAACAGGTTCTCTCAACGATCCTTGAGGAAAGTAGACTATTATTACTGGAGAGACCATTTCTTTGTAATTTGCATATAAAGGATGACTCTTTTTAGAAGAGTACTTAATCTTTCATGGCGAAACCACCCGACTCTAGAAATGATATATAGAGACGTACCACGAGCATAACCCCATCCAAAAGAGAAGTGTCCAGTTTGCTGGGCATTGTGCACATGCCATAGATGAACTTATTTCATCGTTTGTACTATGGAGGCACCCATCATCTCACAATCAGTCTCGTAAGTTAACCTTTTCAGTTCCGGGGGGCAATTATACCGGGGGGCAATTCTCCGGGGGGCAATCTTCCTGGAGGTAATTAGATGGGGGGCAATTCGCCGGGGGCAATTTTCCGGGGGGCAATTCTCCGGACACGATTGCAAATGCCTTTAAAGTGATAATATTCAGCTATCCGGTACAGTCATCATACAAAACGTCTTAATTGTATTAACAACTTTTCATGGTTTCTTGTATAACAGTATATATCATTATTCTGCTAAGAAAGGGTGTTTTCCGCCCTTTTTTCACAACCAAACTTAAATAATCCAATTCATCTGTTTTAGCTAAATCAGATTCAATACACATAGTTGTAAAGTTTAGCAGTCACCTATGTGAAACAGCCGACGTTGCCAAATGTGTTATCAGCTTCAGTTTGGCGATCCTGGCCGTGTACGAAAGTGTTGTTAAGAATTATTAGGATACATTGAGAGGTGTCTGATAGAACAAGTCTCCAAATGGGCAAGACAAGGCTATAAAAGATTTAGAACAATGGACATGTAGAGACGACCCCCTTGACAAATTGGAACACGTTCAAAACTCACTAGACTTCGCTAAACAAGGCTCGACTTCACTATGCAAGCTGTACAAATGCGCAGGATTTTTGACTCAACAAAAAGCCGACTGAAGTTTAGTTGAAATTTAAGCTCTTTTGCGAGGGGCTAAAGCGAACAACCCACATGGACTTCTTTGCAAAGTGTTGTTTTCGCTGAGCAAAACAAAAGCAATCATGCGTAACATTGGGTTCACTTTCTTCGTGTTTTCCCACAGGAGTTACTCCTACAATTTATCTACAGGCTCCATGTTTCCAATGCATGCTAAACTTATGTTCATTCTCTCAATTTCTCATTTCTACATTTACGTGAAAAGTTGCCAGTGTTTCTCTCATGTTGCATATATTCACTGCCCCAACGCACGGGAAGCAATCTATGATAACAGATTTCATGAAAAGCAGAACAGACAAGTTTTGCAAGGCAATCATGAAAAATGTGCATCCAATTTAGTAGAGTTTACATTCGGATGATGATATTCACTTTAAGAATACTTCACGTGTTTATGGTGAATAATACGGAAGGACAGAGAAAGAAAATATAAAACAGCCTTACTACAGTTTATCCACTTGGGCAGGAGAAGCAAGGATTATAAACAGCATGATGATGATGATGATGATGAGGAGGAGGAGGAGGAGGAGGAGGAGGAGGAGGAGGAGGATGATGATGATGATGATGATGATGATGATGATGGTGATGATGATGATGATGATAATAATGATGATGCTGAAGACGCGCGGCTTCTGTTCGAAAATATAAACGATACTGAAATTCATGGTTCTATCATACGGCGTCTGCACAGTGGAGACCTCGTCTACGAAAACCTTATTTGAAAGAAATAAGTATCTTTTAGAACAAGTATCTTGTTACAAATACGTAGGGCTGTAGATGGCATTCCCACGATTTGCATTTCATTTCCGCCACAAAAAAATCATTCTCTCTGAAGACGCGCGGCTTCTGTTCGAAAATATAAACGATACTGAAATTCATGGTTCTATCATACGGCGTCTGCACAGTAGAGACATCGTCTATGAAACTCCTATTTGAAAGAAATAAGTATCTTTTAGAGCAATTCATTGAATGCACAACATACACATTTTGTGCCCCTGGTAACTTTCTTATTCATCGTATTAGCCTCGTATTAATATCATCGCTATAGCACACCAAAGTGGTTATTTCCCACAATGCTTCCCGAGTTCAGTAACAGAACCTTTTAGTGCCATTTTGCCAGAGTCTATTTAGCCTTGTAACTTTTGCCTCACAAGGTCTTTAAATAAGACAGAACCTATTCTAAATAGTTGATTTCTTGTATGGTCGGCGTTATTTTATCTATAATATTTACAAAATATTGCGCATTTCGCAAAATGGTTGACAAGTATTTACTGACTGAATACTATGACACATAACTGACATGGTGGGTGTGTCTTGTTCTTGGTAGAAGTCACATGACTTGTAGCTTATTTTGTAACATGCTTATACCGCATTAAAATGGTCATGAGTTGTATTCCGACGTAGTGTGAATATGAGGTTGCTTTTTACAGTATACTGAAATATAATCGATTATTTCGTGTAAGTAGATATCCTCGATGATATTTTCTAACTTTAAACGGGCTTTGGCATTTAAGACATTTAGACATTTAATTGGCTTACTGGACTTAAGCTACTTCCACGCTTTAGCGTCAAAGAGTATTTCTTCATTCCATTATTGAAAAACTTTATCACAAGGATTTTGATATGACAGGGTTGGTCAAATCTCGGCCCACCAACGTCTGATGTGTGACTCGCACAAAACCTGCACAATCAAAGTAGCCTTTTGCTTCAATAATTTAAAATCGGAAGATTTTCTCGCTGGATTTTCACGTTTTTTCGATGCCACGATTCCGTCCCAGCAGTCTAACCATGCCTGCAATATTAGAAGATCAGAGGTTCAAAGAGCCGAGACAGCCTAGGTGTGATACTGTAAAAACATGGAGGACAGAAAATGGACTTAAACACCGTACAGACACGTTGCTTTGGAAATACAATTTATACTACATGAATGCTGAAAGATCTGGCAACATATTTATATCTTCACAGCCATAGTTCAATCTCAATTCCTTGATTTATGACTTATACGGCTTGAGGTCGCGCTTCGCTTGACTTGAGCTCACTTCAAGGGAATGGCGTACCATTGTTCCCCGGTTTTCTGCCAGCCTGCGCGACCTCCAGCCGTATAAGTCATAAATCAAAGAAATGAGATAGCACTATGGCTGCGAAGGTATAAATATGTTACCAGATCTTTCAGCATTCATGTAGTATAAATTGTACAAACAAACGCCGATCATTCCGTCTGATTTGATTACTTTTCAAAAGCGATCCCAAACTGGATGTGTTTCATGTCATTATAGGTACAATACCTTTTTGCAACAATGCAAATTCGTTACCTCACAGGAAATTTTGCCGTCATTTTCCGCGCTCCGTCGAAGTTTTTAGTTTTCTGTCACCCTGTTCTGGAGTTAGGATTTTCCAAATTTCAAAAATTGTTGCCATATTTTCTCAAATAAACGCCCGGCGTTTATTATAAATTCCCATTTTTGGATGCGGCGTTTAATAGAGGGCGGCGTTTATTACAAAATGAAAAATATTATCTATCAAGTAAAATTAACGCAAAATTTTTTCGCATCGGACTCTTTAAGGGGAAAAAGCAATATTCGGTTTTATCAGTTTAGCACATTGTTAAATTTCGGGGATTACCCATTTTCTTAAAAACACAAATCCTGGGGCGTTCTGAGACATATTTCCAATATCAAGACTGTGCAGAACCTTCAAGGAACTGTAACAATCTTGGTAAGTGTCATTACATAGTCACGTCGAATACATACACGTCTTTTATAAGCTTTAAATTAAAACTGTTCGTTCAAATTTTCGATGTTAACAGAAACACCTTCACCCTTACTAAAGCAATAAGCTGTTGAACTCTCGACATAATTTATCAAACTCTACTCTACTCTAATAAACTATAATAGTCTATACTATACTATTCAATTTTATACTATACTATGCTATACTATACTACTCTAGACATTTACTATACTATACTAAACTGTAATACATTATACTATTCAATACTATACTACAAAAATTTACATACAGACACAGCGTACTATACTATACTATACTACACTATACTATACTATAAAATACTATACTATACTACACTATACTATACTATAAATACTATACTATACTATATTATACTACACTAAACTATACTATACTATACTATACTATACTATACTATACTATACTATACTATACAGCATTATACTATACATACTATATACTATACTATACTATACTATACTATACTATACTATACTATACTATACTATACTATACTATACTATACTGTCCTACGCTATGCAATACCTGGATACTGAGTGTGCTATTGGTCTTTTACCATAAGAAAACTGGTGCTACCAATTACGTTTTTCTGTTAGCTATTAAATAATTCCGATTACAAAGTGTATTACCTTGTCAAAAAAGGCAAACTCGCTGTAGGATCCGTGCTTCACAGCTTCAGCAAGTGTCACGTCCTTCAAGGCCGACTTCTGTCGTTTTTGCTGTTAATGGACAAGTACAGGAAAACGTCAAAAAGGGGGCTGCGTTTTGGGGAGGGGTAGCAGAATTTATTGGTTGATTCTGTTAAGCGTGGGGATGGGATGGAAAACGGACCAATGTGACAACAACAGGGGCGCAAACTAAAGAATTTGGAAGCACTGGTATGGATGTTTCTATTAAACAATCAGAGTGCACAAACCTCACTTCCACTATGAGACTAAATTCGAACTTGCACCAACCTCACTTTCACTATGAGACTAAATTGGAACTTGCACCAACTTCACTTTCACTATGAGACTAAATTGCAACTTGCACCAACCTCACTTCCACTATGAGACTAAATTCGAACTTGCACCAACCTCACTTCCACCATGAGACTAAATTGGAACTTGCACCAACCTCACTTCCACTATGAGACTAAATGGAAACTTGCACTAACCTCACTTTCACTATGAGACTAAATTGGAACTTGCACCAACTTCCCTTCAACTATGAGACTAAACTAGAACTTGCATTTGGAATTCGCCGTAGTATGCCTTCTTGTTTTAGCTGAGGTTGCCAAACAAGGCCGTATCTGTACACCAACCATAATTTCATTTGCAGTTCGTAGAATTTTCTGAAACGATCTAGATGAAAGTGACTTGAGCGAAGTAGTACGAATTATGATGCAATTTATCAATGTATGACGTTAATGGTGAATACCATTAGCCTTGTTTGCTGGTTGCCAATCTTGTAAAATCACAAAGAAAATCACGTAAATGACCGATTAAGCGCCCTGGGCGCTTATTTAAACACAAGAGTTTTTGGGTGGGCGCTTATTCGGACCTGTGCGCTTATTAAGGAAAGAAAAAACAGATACCTAAACATACATGATCTTTCTATAGAATAGATTGAAACATAACGTTCATTCAATCAATCAGTCAATACTTCTTCATCGTCCTCTGTATCATCATCTAAAAGCATAAACTCTGGAGCTGCTGCATCCACGTCTTCGCTGTCCAGACCTGAGTTCTATATTATATTTATACGCATAGGAGGACGTAGGCTTTTGAATATCTATATATATATATATATATATATATGATATTCAAAGAAAAGAAATGCATTCTTAACGTTTCGAGATAATTCTTCCTCAGAATTTAACTTTACATATCGACTGGATATCTTGAACTAGGAAATAAACGTCCACACTAAAATTATGGAACGTGTCTGAGCTCGTAAGTGAGCTTTGTTGAAAATACCAAAAAACTTTTTAAAAAGAAAAGGTTACCGATAAAACAAACTTATTATCTATGAAGGTCGTTTATTTAAAATAAGAACCGACAGGGCTACAATGCAGTTCAATTATCGAGCATTTACTCCTCGCACCTTTTTTGAAATTCCTAAAAGCATTGAGGACATAGATAAACTAAGCCTTTATTAATATCTTTCTGGAAACATGTTCCACACTAATATCTAGGTTCCCTTTGTACCCACCTTCTTAACGTTCTTTTGACTGAGAAGAATTAGGCCAATGTCCGCTGTTTGGTCTGCTAAACTTTGTCATATGGCCTTTTCCGCTACCTGTACAAATTATCAGCGATCAGCTGGTTGCACAGGCAATTCGAAAGTCAATTAAAATTTAATAAATACAGTCCTTTTCCCCTCTGATTTCTCTTCAATCCCATCTGAAGATGTGAAGTGGCTATCAGTGAAGCCATGGTGTCCCTTGTTTTCTATCCTTTTCGTTAAATTCTCCACTCCTTTCATCACTAGATTTTATCACAGCCTCGTCGATAGAGAATTCTGTTCTTTTTTTAGTATCTGTTTTTGTACAGTTCACAAATTTATCTTTCGAATCAATTCGAAGAGATTCTCCTGATTCGATCATCCAATGAACTGACATAATTTTTGATCCCAAGCTTCTAAAGCTAGGTTTAATAAGCAGCGGAATCAGCTCAATGAGGAAAACACTGCGCTGCAATTTTAAACAAATGCTATTTATCAACAACTTGAATTTTTAACCATTATATAAGTGAAAGAAAACAACTGAGAAGTACTAAATCAAAGTTTGTAAGCATCCCTGACGTGTCCTAAAATATTACTAAAAGCGTTGTCACCAAAGTTTCTTCTCCACATAAATTCCTGAAGGTAGTTGTTTAGAAGAGAACTGAGTGTGCCGTAAAGGTGTTTTTTACTTGTTTTTGAGAGCATCAACAAATTCTCGATTTTATTAGTGTGAGCACCTCTTTGGTGTACCCATATATGACTCTGTAATGAACATCACAAAAACACATGAACTTTAATATCAAACACTGATCTTTAGTCAAAGTTTATTATAATGTTATCATCTTAAGGATTTAGTACAGAAAAGAAGAGGTGGAAAATCAAATTCCTAACATTATTTTCTTTTTCACATTCTCTTGTTGTTTCTTCGCAACATAGCCAAAGCCCGGTCCCCATTTCATCTTGCCGCTTTTATCAAAGCAAAGAAACCGGTACTCTGTCGTCAAAAAAACTGTTTAGAACTTACTTATTTTTCCATAAAACAAAGTGTCGCCCTCGTAACTGTTATTTTCCATGACGTGTTTTATTATAGTGCGGCTAAAGTATATACTAGTTAGACGGAAATGAGAAGTAATTCTTCCAACATAACGATATATTATCTTTACTAATTCAGTAGGAATACAAAGCCAACTTACGACTACGAATCTCCAAAATCACATGTTCTCTGGTATTAACTCAAACTCTTAAACTACTGCGTATCAGTTTAAAAATTGCCTATGACTTGGCTCGGCCCAAGCCCCTATGACTTCTTAACACGTCATAATGTTCCTCACAAAATTTTGGTCTTCTTTCCTATTGACTCATTGCAAAAAAAGCTTTCTTACTTCACTCCATGAGATTTTTGTGACCAGTGTATGGCGAAAATGTGTAGCAAAATAAACCCGTTACTCAATGCAATATTTAAATTTCGTACCACTAACCAACTTTTAATTTCCTTTTCTGCTGACCGAAAAAGATGTTCTGATGATTAATGGTACAGCAGGCAAGCTCTTACAAAGCGTCTATAAACAGAAGTGTGGCTAAACGAACAGGAAAAACACAACTTCAAATGGCTCATTGCAGAAAGGGGGTAAATTGCTTACCACAGAAACGTACGAGACACCGTAAAAAAAAAGAAATTTCTTCTAGGGTATTTAATGACGATGGAGAATTGAGGAAGGGTGCTAAATTACAGGCAGTTAGAGGCATTACAGGCATTTTCTTTACTAAGAATTTATAGTCTACATTAATACATAAATATATATATATATATATATATATAAACCAATAGGGCGAAACGTAACCATAGAGAATGCTGCTTCTTGTTTCCTATATATATACATATATTATATATATATATACATACACACATATAAATATATATATATATATCATTCCTTCTTCTGGCTTCAAACTGTCCAGATTGAAGTTCAAACAGCCACAAGGTTGAAGTTTCAGGCCGGAATCCTTTTAAAAATATATTTTTAATTCTTGTACATAAATTTTTATTGTTTTAACGCGTATTTATTATTAGGGAAGGAACCATCTGGACAGTTTGAAGCCTGACGTTTGACATTTTTTAGCTTTATTATATAGTAGATAGAACGCAAATAAGGAAACTTTATTGACAACGCTTCGTCTTCAGAATCACTTCTTCAGGTTATTAAAAATAGGAACAATTATATTTTAAACAGTGGTAGTTATCTTATTGTGTCCTCTCTTGGCAATAAGATTCTCCAAGTTTAGGCTTCACATATGATGCTGTGTTGTTCACTCTTGTGTATTATGAACTTCCCTCTTCAACTTTTGACTACTTATTATTGATTTATTGCCCAATGTTTTGCTTAGCTCTTAACATATTTTAATTTATATAACTATTATATTGCATACTCCCACCATATAATTTGCTCTCCATTTGTTTCATTACCTACTTAGTATTTAACCCCTCTTCATTTTATCGCTTCTTCATGCTTTCAACTGGGTCTTTCCTTTTGTACTTCAGCTCCCTGTATTCTTGAATTTGCTTTTTCACGCTTCCTAGATAACTAACGTTCAAATACAAAAGAATTCTCTTGTTCTAATGCATCAGATTGCAATTCAGTTTCAGGTTTGACGTCTCTTTTGTAGGTCTCCGAGTCCATTTTAGTCGATTTTCAGTAACAATCTGTAGGTGACCTGAAGAAGACTTTCAGAAGGCAGAACGTTGTCAATAGAGTTTCTCTCACTAGACCGATTCAAATAATCTGTTTTAGTGGACGCTGATTGGTCCAAAAACACAAGCTATCCAGACAGTCCAAATTCTGATTCACTCTTACAAAAATACAGTTAGGTATACTCTTTCATATGTTTCATTTCGGTCATTTTGACCGTAGTACTCTAAGGAGTGTCTGACGAAAAAGGCTTTGAAGTACATAATGTTTTGGCTATTTCTTGCAATATTCTTGTTTTGTACCACAAATAGGGTTGCTTTGTGGGGTGTTTATGTACTCTTCTTTTTTGGATTATTCACCTTTTTATTCTTTCAGGTTTGCTGATGAGATTTGATCTCGTAACGGCTTTCATATTTCCGACTTCAATGGCTCATCCACTAGCATCTCAGAGTGCTATTCGAAACCAATAACCGAAATGTACTAAAGCGATGTCAGTGTTAGTTGGAATCATGCCACTCAAAACAGGAAAGAGAATTCTGATACCCCAATATAAATCTCACTTTCAGTCGATTTTCCCGATATTGTGACCACGTAGCCAAACAAGGAAGACACTGATTGGTTTCATAATGGCATGCCCTAGGCAGCACATTTAATCACAGAATCATTTCCTTACTTTTAACAGCTTCCTCGTCATTAGACACCAAAAACTCATTCCTCCCGCATCACATGCTCTATGCACAGAGTGAAAAGTTTGGCCGAGACAATGCAGCCTTGTAGACCTCCTTTGCCGTTGGTGAAGTTTTTTTGAGTGAATTATTTCATCTGACTGCAGCCAAATTCTCCAACGATGTTCGATGCTTGGAGTTGGCTTGCAAGGGGATTAAACGTTTGTGATTTCAAATGTGTCACCTTACTTTCTTTGTCGAATCCGACAACATATTCACATTACAACGTCAGCCACTCACTTTGGTCTGTCCGGGCTTTCTTTTTAACCTCTTCCGCTAAACGGTGGTATTGATCCTTATTATTTCGTTTTCGTGCTTCTCCCTTTGGGTTTACCATTTCCAGCATTGCTAATGAAATCCATTAATTTTGGCGCTACTTCCCCTTGTGACCAACTAAATTTTCTGCTCCTTCGTGATAGATAGTTATAGTGTCTTCCCAGTTTTTGTTTAGTAATTTTTATCTAATACTGTATTTAGCAGAGTCCCAAACCTATTATGGTTTTCAACTGTATATGTCGTTGCTACGTCTTTGTTCTGTAGAGCGTTCCGGTCGTAACTCTTCACTGGTTACATCCTGGTTGTCTTCCGACGTATTTACCACAACCTTTGCTAGGGCTAAGGTGTTATATTTATTACTATGAGACCATTTTATTTGCAGAACTGGGCAAAATTATCTCCTCAAGTATTCCGCTCTCTAACCTCGAATCTATACTATTGGTCTAGAAGTGCAAGGATATTTGGATGAGCGTTAGGTGTATAGATGTGATCTAAAACGACAGACTACAATCCCATTGGATATTGCGGAGTAGTTCATCAGGTTCTTTCTGAGCTGAACCGAGCACTGCAGTAACAACTCCTGTTAGCCATTGTCTCCTTAACTGTACGCTACCAGATAACTTCCAGTAAAAGTGTTAAGCTTCTCTTCACCTAACGGCACTCAGTCCTACTATGTTCATACTCAGAGGTTATAGTTTGCATGTCAGAATCTTCAGCTTTCCATCTTTGAGCGTTGTTCTTACATTTCAAGTTCCAATCTGTGTAAGTTTTTCCTAAAGGCTGAAAGTCCAATGTTCCACACATAACTTTAGCTGGGATTTAAGTTCTGACATAACATCTCTCCCAGTAACTGTATAATTCACTCTATCCGGTTTGTAGGTACTTTGGTGTTTAATGCATTAATAATAGGCGGTTTGGTTTGTCATAGGTCGTTTGCAGTCTGAGCCATTTCCGGTACTCAGGCCACGTGAACGGCTCAAGTGGAGGGCAAACAAATCGGCTGACGTTAGTACTCTGAGGAGTGTCAGACGAAAAAAGCTTTTCAGTACACAATGTTTTCGCTATTTCGTGCAATATACAAAAAAGAATACCACAAGTAAGCAGTCCACGAAATGCGTAAAAATATACTGTACTATGCACAAGTGTATTAGTGTCATATCAAACAGAATTGTGAAAAAGACAAACGAAAAAATAAGGAGATTTCATGAAATAGCGAAAACATTGTGTACGTAAAGCTTTTTTAGTCTGACACTCCTCGGAGTACGTACTAACGTCAGAATGGCCGAAATGAAATTTGTGAAAGAGTAAACCCAATTGTATTTTGAAAGAGCCAATCAGAATTTGAACTGCCTGAATGGCGTGTGTTTTTGGACCAATCAGCCTCCACTACAACAAGATTTATAAAATAGGCCTAGTGAGAAAACGAATTCTTTTTGTCTGCATAGCAAATGGTTTTTTGCTTTTATGTGGACTGACTTTACTCTGAGGAGTGTCTGACGGAAAAAAGCTTTTAAGTGGACAATGTTTTCGCTATTTCTTGCAATATTCTTTTTTGTACAACAAACAGACTATTTAATCACTTAAAAAATAAGAGACAAAGCCAGGGTTCTTCAGCCCAGTGCCTCATACGTTTTCGGTACCTATGTGATTCCTTTAGTACCATTTCGGACTGATTCATGACGTCTCTAAGACGGTAGCTATAGCAATAGACGTTAAGGTTCGACTTCTATTTCTTTCAGTGTATGCTATCACTAATGACGTATTTGCCGAACCTTGCTACTCGAGCCGTTGCGATTTCGTTCCAGACTCCAGACATTCAAACCCTCCATATGGTCAAACTTTTAGTTGTTGTTTTATTGCTTTAATTGAACATCGACATGAAACCTCTACGTTTGTTTGCTGGAATAAAAATAGTAAGAGGAAATTGGTCAATATAAGAGGATGAAAATTACCAAATACATATGTATACAATGGGCACTTGTACAATTTGCTATATGTATACATAGTCATCATAAGTGAAGCATTACCATACTAGCTTGCTTTTTATTATCAACGGAGCCGAGGGGATCCGAACCCAAGTCCAATAATTAAGGTGAAAAATTTTCCAGTCAATCTTGTCATGTTCTCTCCTCCGCTCAGTGGGCAAGGAGAAATTCATTAATTGTGTTTCGGCTTTGACCCTTCACCAGTACTTTATATTTATAGCACTACCCATACATAACCATATATATATATATATATATATATATATATATGGTTATGTATGGGTAGTACTATAAATATATAGTACTGGTAATTGTGATGAGAAAAGCCCTTGTTCATAAAACCGTGGAATAAGAATGAATGTGTACAAGCATATCCTTTTCAAAGCTGATGTAGGGGGAGGGTCGAAGCTGACTGGGAATTATTTGGGGCTGACATTCCCCCATGTCTTAAATCCTGTGTATGCTACTGAAGTATATGGCTTGCTGTAGATAGGAAACTCTCGCTATGGTAATCGGCAACTACGATAACTCGGCGATAAAGCAACTGAATCAGTCAAATGCAATCGGAGCCATGTTTCTGAAGAAAATTGTCGGCAAACACTGAAATAGTTTTATGAAAAAAGACGTAGTCCCTTGTCCGACTGCAACAGGCAATTACATCAAGAGAATTCACAACATCGTTAATTTTCTTTCATTTACATTTCTTAGGACCTGGCGCGTATAATCACTCCGACTTAGCCAAAAACGTCATGAGGAACGCATAGTAAGTATTGTATACTGAGACTAGAAATACAAATATTCGCACATTTCTCGTCCGCCAAAGCGATCGAGGTTGGTGAGCTTGTCATGAAGTGCGAAATGGCAAATAAATACACAAAACTTCCAATACCTTTCTATTTATTAACTCTATAAACACATATCTTCATCAAAACAGTAAACAACCTCTATTTACATTCGCGTAGCTCCAACTACAACTCTAGAGAACAACAAACTTAAGCACATGGCAATTCTGTACTGCAATTGGTTAAAAGAACCACGTGATTAAGAAACATAGGGAGACATTATCACAAGCTTGACGCCGGATACTGTTAAGGAACCCTTAGTATCAGTAAGGTCTGAAAGCAAGTCAAAACTTATATAAGGTCTTCAAAACAAGATCGGATACTCTACGGCACTAGGGTCAATATTGCAGAACATGTTTGTAAATCAGTCGCAGTGTGATTGACTTGATTAATATACCAATTGTGAAATAATGAATTAAATCCACTTCTCGCAACTGGTCGACCTTTTTGCCTCATTCTGTTTTTGGTCTTAGCAGGTGTGTAGTAATAGGACCTCGTCTTAAAGATGAGGTTCCTAAACTGATCAGACGTGTCATCCGTACCTGTATCATCCTCACCCGATTACACCTGTAGAGATGAGTAGCGGATTTTTAAATGCCGTCACACATATAGCTAATAACAATTGATAGACATAAATGGTAATAACTATATTAACTACATATCTATCGATAGGTGATTAACAGTGCTAACACATTATGAAGTTAATGTAGGATATATGCATTTTCCGGAGAGTAATGACGGGTCAAGTAACACCCACTACCCACTTTATTAATCTCTCCCTCTAGGAAGAGTATGAAGCGCCAGAGTTGCTGCATGACAATTTCGTTTTCAATACAGGATTTGGGCATCCTCGGCTCATGTGAGGTTTAATTTGCTACAGGGTGCAGCTTTAATTCCTCAAAACCTCATTTGTTAGAAATGGCATCCAGTATAAAAATACCTCATTTTTAGACTGGATGCCATTCCAAACAAATGCGGTTTTGAGGTACTATAAAGGTCCAATAAAGGTTCCATAAAGGTCCAATGAAGATCCAATAAAGGTTCCATAAAGGTCCAATAAAGGTCCAATAAAGTTCCAATAAAGGTCCAATAAAGGTTCCATAAAGGTCCAATAAAGGTCCAATAAAGGTCCAATAAAGATCCAATAAAGGTCCAATAAAGGTTCCATAAAAGTCCAATAAAGGTCTTATAAAGGTTCCATAAAGGTTCAATAAAGGTCCAATAGAGGTCCAATAAAGGTTCAATAAAGGTCCAATAAAGGTCCAATAAAGGTCCTATAAAGGTCCAATAAAGATTCCATAAAGGTCCAATAAAGGTCCAATAAAGGTCCAATAAAGGTCGAATGAACTATTTATCACCCTAGCTTCTTTTAGATGCAGTGTAAGACCCTCAACCACATCGCCAGCACCATTAGCTGTATCATAAACATCCCCATAATCATCATGATCATCATGATTATCACCACCCTCATCATCATTACTATTTCAATAGGGAGCTTGTAAGTCACCGACATTTATGAACCGAAATTTTCCAAATTCCTTTTCTATTGCCTTTTTCAGATTCAATCGGTCCTCTACTTGATTATTATAAATTTTATTAATTGTACTTGATATTTCCTGACAGAAAAATTGCACTTCTGAGTCCATTACAATGTAATTACTTTCGTGTTGTTGAAGGACAAGTGCTGGGGATAAAAAAAAATGAAGAAAATTTCTAAACTGTTGTAAGTCTTGACATGAGTTAATAACAGGATGAAAAGTCTGGGTGGTACAGTACCACGCCCTCTTGTATCAGAGTGTAAGAGAGCAAAAACAAAAATCAAAGAATAAAAATGACGTCAAAACAAAGCTTGACTACGTTTAGCTAGTACTTCATAGTTAGCAAGCAGTTAGTAAGCAGTTAGCAAGCAGTTAGCAAGCAGTCAGCAAGCAGTCAGCAAGCAGTTAGCAAGCAGTTAGCAAGCAGTTAGCAAGCAGTTAGCAAGCAGTTAGCAAGCAGTAGGCAAGCAGTTAGCAAGCAGTGAGCAAGAAGTTAGCAAGTAGTTAGCAAGAAGTCTTTATTGGAAAGTCGTAACTGATTCCACGTGTGGTCAGCTAATGTAAGTAGAAACTAGTTGATAATAATGGAAACGTCTAGCTTTCCCAGAAACATTATTACTTGTTTGATATGTAGTTTATTATAATATGAGATTGAAAAACTAGTCAAGGCAGCACTTCGTTGGAAATTTATGGATATAAGACATTACAAGGAGATAGTGCCAATGCATTTCAAGATAGCGAATTACATCTACAGATGCCGGAAACAAGCACAACACTTAGCAACGAGTAGATAGTCCTCGGTTTAAGCAGTGAGCTATGATTCATGGTGAGAACACGGGGAAGTTATTCCAACGTGCTTTAAGTAAGAAGACCCTTCGTGCAACAGCTATAGCCTACAGCCTCAAAATTGTATGCCATCAGGGAGATGAAAAGGCAAAGAGGTCCTGCAGTATAATACAAGGTAGAACAGGCCACGGTTGCAATGAAATCGGTAGTTAACGCGAGGAAAGTAAGGAAAGAGCGGCACCTCATTATATATTTTGTAATAGAGTATCATTTTAGTTTTTTTTATTATTTTTTTTTAATTACGTTTTCCGCCTGGTAAATCAATTGTAGGTATTAATTTATATTTTGTAATCCAGGACATTTTGCTGTAGTTTGAGCCACATATCTGTTAATATATTATTCCAAATCACAAATGGTATAATATCAACATTGCTAGCGTAGATATTTTCTTTCTCCTTTTTCATTTTATTACGATGAGATCAAATGTGTTTAATATTTATCTGTGCAATTTTAGAAGGCTTTACTGTCAAAGAAATCTGGTTATAATCTCTGCTTGACTTTAGGTTCATCCTGCCTAGACATCAAGAGAAGGTATTGGAAATTGTCTATCCCAAGTGCGTTTTATAGCTTTGAGTCGCTGACTGGAGGGACTCCGTGGACAGGGTATTGCGATATGGAAACGGAAGGAGGTAAGAGATTACACTGTCAAAGCAATACCGTAGCCAGGGAGATGCTTGGTATGCTTAGCATCCTCTAGCCCTACCTTACATGGGCTTTTTGGCTCTTTTTCATACGGGGGGCGTTCGGCTCCGGTGGGCTTGTGGTGGGTGTGGTGGTGGGGTGGGGGGGGGGGGGGGGAGGGGGGGGGTCTAGTTGGCCCGCTGCACTTTGACACACTATAACTTTATATCGACCAATTCTATTAAAAAGATATTTTGCACGTTTATAGTTTAACTTTTTTCCTATCAATTAGAAAAACAGTTTTTAATTTGGTGTGAATGACGTCATCTATGGCTATGAAACTCATAGTATTTTATAATGCCCCCTCCATTTTACGGAAATGTGAAAGTAAGACGCACCCCGCAATTTTAATATCAACCCCCTTCCCCATATTAGGCTTTATAAAAATATCTGAGACCACAATAATCGTTTAGTGCCAGAGAGAACATTCTTAGAACAAAATTAAGAGCAAATATCAAGTAGAACAAACTGTCACTCGTTGAAAATGTTGAAATCAAATTGTCACTCATGGTCAAACATGTCAAAAGTGTAATTGTTATCCGCCATATCGGCATTGTTATCACCGGAATTCGTTTTGTTGCTTTCTTTCTCAAATTTACTACTCTATTATTCACCAGCCAACATGTTTTCGACTTTGATCGTCGAAAGTTCTAAACTGCTTTATAATAATATTCAGATCGTCGATGGTAGAAAGATGGCATAGCTACTTTTCTCCTCAGTGTTAATAGCAGATTCAATTCGAATTAAGCATGCCAAGTCAGTTGTAAGTGTCGGATCAACAGGGGCGTAGGTTCATCCTCTGGTGGTAGCACATCATCCTCGGGCAATAGATTCTCTTCTTCAACGTCACGGTCAGCAACATTTTTATTATCATTTTCGTCGCATTATATAATAAATATATGTGTAAAAACAAATTCAACCCCAACCCCCATTTTGTTTTCACACCCCCCCATTTTCATTGAAAAAATATTCAACCCCTTGACCCTGATTCCAATTCAAAGAGACATATACATTAACAAACAGTTTAAAACCTTTCAAACTACCTTTTATAATTCTTATTGTCTGAGCTTGTCTTCTGGTCTGTGGTGATGTATTCCATTCGTTCACGCCGTGGGGGTGCAAACGTTTGTTAGCACAGCCCTGGAATCGTTCTTGTGAGCCAACAACAACAGCCAGATACAACTCATATTTGATGTTTAGCTTCTCAACTGCCTCGGAAACATATGATAACATTAATTATTAGTTACTTTGATATCAGTAAAGATGACTTGCAAGTACATAGAATAGCAAAAGATTTCATAAAATACCATTTACCTCAACAAGTCGAATGATACGGAGAATACGTAAACTCAAAATGAAGATTAATTTCAGTTCTTTTAAGCACGAAGTACTGACTAAAGTACCTTTTAGGAATCTTAAACGATTAAGTTAGTTTTTTAGCTATATCAGAAAACTGTGGATCCTTGTTTCGTGTCAGCAAAGATTTACAGTAAATGGTTACTGTACTCGATGGCTCAATGATTAAGGCGTTGGTTTAGTAACCATGATGTCGTGTTTTCTAGCCCGGTCAGCACGCTGCGCAAAAATTGTGTCTTGTGGCCTTAATGAACAAACTTTTTCCACGACTTTCAACCAATGGCTTAGCTTGTCCCAGCTAGAATTTAGAGTATATAATGCCACTTTCAGTTGAATTTACCCACCTCTGACATTTTTGTATCGATGTAACCAAATGTGATATGAAATTGAATGGATTCTATTGTTAGGATGATTTCCGGAGAATGATGAAAATTATGACCTGCTCCTACTTTAATATTTTGGAAATCCCAACCGCCCCCCTTTCTCTTAGAGGGCCAGCTTCGTGACCGCTGTCAAAACAAAGTGTTAGAGTCAGGCAGGAATGATGGTACATGAAACTATTCCATAAATGAAAAACATGAAAGGATATGCAACAGATAACATCATGTCGAAAACAAGGTTACAACAATCCCAGTTGGAAATCTAGATATGTTACATGCATAAGTTTAGCTTTCTGGAGTAAAGACACGATATTAAAGCAACGCGTGTCTTGTAATCTTTGTCTAGGTTGCGTAAATTTTGACTTTAACCACTAATTTGAATAGAGTCGCCAAAAATAGCTGAACGAGGGATGATACGTTTATCGTTTATGGATCAACTTACTCAAAATTAAAAGCAATACTAAGAAAGACCAATGCACTGAAAGCTAATGTTGGATGTGTTAAAAATCGTTAATGTTTAATTTGTTGGACACCTTGAAATCCAACATCTCTTTAATTTCATGTATAAATATTTCATGATGTTTGGAAAGTTTCCTTTTATTTGAATAACTCATCAGGTTGGCTTGTAATCTTTAAAGCCAAACCAAATCCGACAATGCGAAACTGTTTGGTCAACTAATGAATATTTTAGGGTCAAAGTTTGGTTCCCTTAGCAACAAATGACCGTTTAACTCCTACTTCAATGTAAAGTAGTTCGCTAATAGCTCTTTACTGATGTACTCATTACAGTTGTACTCGTTACAGTTGTACTCGTTACAGTTGTATTCGTTACAGTTGTATTCGTTACAGTTGTACTTGTTACAGTTGTGCTCGTTATGGTTATACTTCGTTACAAATGTACTCGTTACAGTTGTACTACATAAAGTTGTACTCGTTACGGTTGTACTCGCCACTGTTGTACTCATTATTGTTGCACTCGTTACAGTTGTACTCGTTACAAATGTACTTGTTACAGTTGTACTTGCCACAGTCGTACTCGTTACAGTTGTACTCCTCACAGTCGTACTCGTTACAGTTGTACTTGTCACAGTCGTACTCGTTACAGTTGTACTCGTCACAGACCTTGTTGCTGGGTTGAGTTTGAACAAACCGAAACATTCTCTGAGCATAAGCTCGAATTCCAAATAAGCTAAGGCGACAGAAATGAGAAGCAGGAAACAAGTGAGAGCAGCAAGTAATAATAATAAGAATACATTTTTAAAGACTTTTTTCAAACGTTTATCTGCAAATAGTCAAAGAACACACCGAAAGGTCATAGTCACAACGTTTTATTGCATTATTTTCCATCTACTTGGCTTGTGCTGGCACTGTTATTCACTTCAGTAAAGAGTAACTTAAGGAGATGCCTGATGGCTGTTATTGAAGTAGAGGAACTCTTTAATTGGTGATGGGTTTCGGCTTAGATGTTGTGATTTATTACATACTAGTAAATAGTATGGACCCAAATGCCCAATAATATAGCATGACCAAAGAAGAAGAACATATTAAAAAGTTGGTTAGTAGTACAAAATTTGAATACTGCTTTGAGTAACGGATTAATTTTGCTAAACATTTTTACCATACACTGATCACAGCAATCGTATGGAGTAAAGCGAGGAAACTCTTTGCAATGAACTTATAGGAAACGAGAAGGTGAAAGAACATTTTAGAGATTTACTTCGTAACCAACAGATCCCATAAAGTAAGTCCTTGCACAAAAAGGGAACGTTTTAATTCTTTCCAAAATTATGAAGAGTACTGGCCAACCGTCACTGTTTCTTTTCTTAGTGTTGATAATAGGCACTTATCTCTAAAGGATACCCTTGCAATACATTTCACTGGTTCTTCGTCTATAGAGAGTTGCGTATATTCAGTAATCGCCACAGCTAGGTCTAACAAAGAGAATGCGTAAGACTGGTAGCATCCATAAACGCTGGAGTAAGTGGTAGGCCAAGATTTTGTAGCGATTCCAATGAACAATTCTCCTCAATTTTGCTTGGTTTTACAATAAAGAAACCGTTTCATAAATATTACAACAGATAATAAGGTACTGCTACTAGAAGCAGACTAACCAGATAACTCACGTATTACAGTTTTTCCTCACCAGAAGCGTATCAGGTCTATTATTTAGCAGCAAGAATGGTTGCATGAGGGAGTGGACTTTGGGTAGAAAGAAATTAAATATAAAATATAGAACACCTTTATGAGGGAGGAAGTGTCTAAAATAAGCTTATATTAGAAAGCTTTTGATCTTCTATCATTTGTATAGTGTAAATTTAACGCACTTACAATTGTCAAACTGTGGTAGCAGCATACACAATTTGGGAGCAAGAATAGCTTACCAAGTCCTACACAAGCAACTTTCCATGCCGGAGTCACAGTTAAACGTATACGTAGCTAAACCCGAAGTCAAAACGGCCTTGGTTACGTGGTGGCAACGACATAGTCAGGACAGTATTTTTTAGCAAATGCTCAAAATATTTCTACAGGTTTGGAGTTAATGCGCATGAAGCGATTCCCTTGACCAAATATACTCATACATCTATCAAAACGTTATACCTCTAATAGCATAGACATTGTGAAGCGGCATTAAGAAAACACTGTATTAAACATGTCGTTGCCACGACGTAACCAAGGACATTATAGCCCAACAAGCGTTCCCGGTTTAATCTCACGGAAAAAATGAATTCCACGCCTTAGCAGATAAAAATGACGGCAAAATGTCTAGACAAACCTGAAACCGTCTTGTTATTGGCAAAATAACTTTTACGGAGGATGGTTATTGTCAGAAAAGGAAAAAAACAGGAGAAGCAAGAAATAATGCATCTTATCTAAAAATGAGCTGTCAGTTTATGCCATAAATTCTAAACTTGCGTGCTATGATGTTAATGAAACTCTCCGATAATAATTAATAGTTAATAGAACAAACTGTCCTGGATATAGACTAAATAAATTCCTCATCATTTGACGTTTATAGGCTTAAAGAGACGCGCAAATTGGAAGTAAAAAGTTATTTAGAGGCGTAAATAAAGGTAAAATTAGTTCCTGAGACGTCTTGGAGCTTTACTGGCCTTGCCACGAAAATTCCCTTCACTATTCAACGACACAAGCAAACATAAAAACAAAGTCACGGTGTGAATTAATATAAGGACGAAATTTCCTGCAATATATCTTAACCTCCAAATTAGATAAAATGTTTCGGTCAGTGACAAGGACAAGATTTTCAATTAATATGAGTATGCCAGAAGACCAACCAATTGCAGCAACAATACTCCATCTGTTACTATGGGGATGTTGGCCCTAATTATTACTGTTTTGTAAAAAGCTGCCATTGTGAGGAACGTCAAACTGTGCCGTTGCCCCGGGCCCATTAATTTCATAAGTGCTTACCACTGTTAAGAACAAAAGCTGGTGTCTACAGTGCTTGTTGTTAGTGATTTTCGAGTATTCCAATTTAATAAGCGTTACTTTTCACGTTCCGTATGTCTTCAGCTCCGCAAAGCTGTTTGATTTGATGCAATAATTCAGGACATGCTTTCTGACTTATTGCTTCAAAGTAGGATGGGGGTCGTCATCTAGGAATCTGAGACAAAATTGCAGGACTTACGGCCAAAACACTTAACAGAGATAAGAAACTATGGCGCTTGCCATCCGCCCCGGCACCTCTAGGGTAGTTTCTATAGTATTTAAAATAACATTAACATGGCCATGGCCAACTATTTCCAACTTTGGGGAAGGAGGGAGTGAACAAACTACAGTCTAATTCTTTCAAATTACAAGAAACGTTATTCTAAATCTTTCAATGTATCAACAATACCTTCAGATACATTCCTTTATAAAGCAGACAATAAATTTTTAAAAATCTTCTTCATCGCTTATACCTTAAATCTGGCAATCCTAAATTAACACTTCTTAACTTTTGCATGTTTTTACAATGGGAGTAGGTTAAAACATTAAGAAAATGATGTTATTTTTAATGTAAGTTTGAGATGGTTGAGTAACATTTCGCCTTGCACAGGTTGGATGTTTACTGGGAGCTTCTCACTATGCCCCCACCACCCCCCCGACTCTCAATTATTGTCTGTTCCAATCGCTGATCACCCTATGTAATCTGCTTGATTCAATTTGCAATCAGTCCAGTACCATTTCAACTGCTTAGCAATCTATGTATTTCTTCACGCAATGTAGTGTTTGCTTGTGTTTGTGCCCACGATGGCGCTTAATCTTAATTTATGGGTCATTTCAAATTGATGTTTTCTTTAAAAGCCCCGGAACGATTAATCTCTAAAATTCAAAATTTAATGTCTTATGTAAATGTAACTGAAAATGTAGTACTGTACAAAACATTCCTTTTCAAATTAATGTAATTCAAACTCAATTTCTCTATCTCTATATATTTCTCTGTTTCTTTGTTATCCATCTTCAGTTTTCTGACAGTATATTTGTTCATACCTACAATTTTGTATAATCATGTATAGAGATCTGAGAGGAGACAAGTTGCCATGGTCTAATGGAAAGTTCACTTAGCAATTGTCCAAAGAATAATGATTTGATTCCATTAAAGGTTAATAAAAAAGCTATAGCGTCGCTTTAGCTTTGCACAAAAGTTATCATTTGAACGGTTACAAAGATTTAGTTGTTATTTTACTTTTGAAAAGAGCACTAGAGAAAGTGAAAAGCATGTAGCCACCAGGGATTGAACCGTGACCCACACCTTTGCAGTGCTCTACCAGCTGAGCTAGGTGACCCTCAATGTTAACATACTTTTATTTCTCTAGTTGCCACATTCGCTCCCAAGCATCCACTGGTGGGCATCGACATCCAGCTAAACGTTATTGGAGAACAGCCTCTCTGCGCCATGTGACTTGACCAAGGAAGAACTGCCCTCTGGCCTGTCATCAATCCAAAGCCCATTAAGTCAGAAAGTATCATCGAGAAGAGAGGATTTGAAATGTTAGTTTTGAATAGAACTCATCATCATCCTCATCACCATCATCATCACCATCATCATCATCACCATCATCATCATCACCAACATCACCCCCACCACCACCATCATCACCAACATCACCATCATCATCATTATCCTCATCATCATTATCATCATCACCATCCTCCTCCTCATCATCATCATCATCATCATTATCGTCATCATATCCTACTATAATCTGCTTAGACTTCTCAAGCTCTACTCGATGCTGTCTTTGATCTTTCGAATCAATTCCTGTACGAGGAATCGACCCTAAGAAATGCTCTACTTCCGCCTACGATTCAACGAGATAATGTAAACGATATCGATAGCCATTACAATTACACGTGCTACACTTTACAGGATAGTTTGCCATTTGTAATGCATGCGCATGGCTTTATACTCATACCTCAGTATTTTTTGGTCCTCGTTTATACAGATATCCTTCCTTCTCCCACGTGACTGTTGCGGGCTCTGTGAGGTCTGGGGTCGAACTTGACCTCTAATAGTAGACAAGAATAATTTAGTTAATAAATTCATTTGAAGATGCAGTCCTATCATATCTGTGTGGTTGGTGAAGGAACACTGAATAGAAAGTACAACTTAAAACATCGGCAACGAGGCTGAAGGCAAAATAGGAGTTTTCGAGTTCGCACACTTGTCAGCTGGACCCGAATAGAAGCAAATAAACAATGCTTAGTTTTGTAGGATAAAAGGCGCCCATTTCATACAACATAGAGAAGACTGAAAAACTGATTCAGTCATATCCTAAGCAGTGCTAGCTCGGCATGGAAAGCGCCAGAGGTAAAGCTAAGTTGAGGTAGAAAGAGAGAGAAAATCTCTACGTGTTATTTTGAAAAGGAAAATATAGACAAAACTTAAGATATTGGCACAGGGCAATAAAAGATGGAGAGGGAAAAAATACGGGCATACATGGATATCAACAACGCCGGGTTGTGTTTGTATTTGCTGATATATGACACCTCAAGTTCCAGCTGTTACTTCATAATGAACATCCCTAGTACTAAAATCAGTAGGAAATATTGTCTTTCCTATCAAACCATTTTTGCAGGAAGAGAGTACGACGTGTTGATCATCACAATTACTATGTAACTGATCCTGCAGCACAAGTTCATAGTTTGGATGGCGGCATCTGGCGCCTCATAACTTGAGCAAACCTTGCCATCAATAAATAGCTCCGGGGGAAAAGTGGCTAAAACGTAAAGACTAAATTCGCTGTTGGACATACCTCTGGCTCTGGTGATGGACACACTTGTTGTCTTTCCTCTGGACCTATGGTCAAATTATCTATTTTTTAAATAAAATGACAAAACGACCAATGCAAACATCAAGTTATCTTCATTCTTCTAGTAAACATTCACTGAGTAAGGGCAACCTTTCTTTTGACTTTGAGAGCACACAAAATACATGTAATCAGCAACAGCCATTTACATCATCATCTAGAGACCATCTTTTTCGGGTTTCAAACCCTTAGTCCAAGTGACCGGGGGTTCTTGTGCTGCTCGCTGCGGGGTCACGTCATTACCATTAGAAAACGGGGTAATGATGTTAATGGGGACTTTACCTGCATCATTTCCTTGTTGTCCCTTTCTACGTACCTAAGTAACGTTCGAACAAACTAACACAAATTATGCAATAGTGATTTTCCTTTACCTTCATCCACCCCCACCCCTATCTCCACCCCTGTCTCTCTCTCTAAAGTGTTCCAGGGGTCATTGTCAATCACCACAAAATAACGTCATCATCATCATCATCAAAATAATGGGCTGCTGATGTCAATAATGCTCTCTCTTTTATCTAAACCCCACCCGTCCCTTCCCTTTACTCTCCCAATATAAGTATGATGCCTGCACGACTTCGTTGCTCCTGATCTGCTGCCTATCGATGCCTCATTCTATGCCTAATTCTCAGCGTTTCATAACTGCCCTGTTATATACACTACTCAGTTTTATCCCGTTGTAGATAACTTTTCTCTTTCTCGTTGTTTGTATGACCCTGACACGATCCTTCCCTTATCCGGATAGGAAAAGCCCCTTAAATTGAATCGAGTATTAGTCTCAAATTGAGTTATTTGTCCATATATAGGACTCAGAAGTGTGAGCAAATTCATTTTGATACCGTGACTCAAACACTAAGTAAGTAAATTCCTTAGATTCTGTGATAATTGATATTATTTTGTTATTCAGGACCATATTAAATGTGTAATAATACCCAATTTAACTTCAACGAAAAAGTTGACAAGGTTTACCTCCCGAACACCCCTACGAAATGAGAAACCTTAGAATTATCATTTGTCTCGATTTTTCTTGCTTAAATAAGCAACCCACCAACTCAAAATTAAACTCACGTGGGCATGAATTGAAGCATGTCATGGTGTCAAGACTTTTTCCAAAACAATTATTTCCGCCATTCGAAGGTGCTGGCATTGTACAACTGCGATGTCTTGATATTTTGTCTCCTCCTTTGGCTGAGCAATTTTGTGGGCATAAGGTCCATGAAGACCAGGGGCTCCAGTTTCCATCTGTACGTCCCTCTAGAAGAAGAATTATAACAGTGATTCTGTCAACGATGGGCTGGAGGGCAGTTCTTCCTTGGACAAGTCACATAGTGCAGAGAAGCTGGTCTCCAATTGCGTTGAGCTGGATGTCGATGTCCACCTGTGGATGATTGGGAGCTAATGTGGTGACTAGAGAAATAGCAGTACGTTAACATCGGAGGTCGCCTAGCTCAGTTGGTAGAGTGCACACTGCGAAAGCATTGGTCATGGGTTCGATCCTTGGTAGTGACATGCTTTTCTATTTCTCTAGTGTTCTTTCCAAAACTATTAATTTTTGTTAGTCACCATTTTCGTGGACTTAATTTAAAATACCTTAATGTTTACAATTAAAATTCTATTGTACTGTACCATCTTTTCAAGTTTGGTCAAATCTCAGTATATTTCAAAAGGACCTGACCATTAAATCTAGATATGACCTACCATCCCTGATCATGATTATCATCATCATGATCTCTTATCATCATATGACACACTATTAATTTGACCTATGTTTCAGTAATGTGCCAACTGCAGGAGGTGACAGCACACCAAAACTCTCAGTTACCACATACCCAGCCATAACTCTGAAACAGAAGTTGTATCTCTACAAAACATAAGAAAAGCAAAAACTATGCACAACGTCCAGTTGTGATTACAGATACATTTGAAGGGAATCCACCAATTTTGAGGATGCTTCCTACTGTGCACAATAGCAAAAAAGACCCATTGACATATAAAGAAACAGACAAACAAATGTACAATGTAGTTGCAAGAACTTAGCCTTCTACATTGCAACTTTCCTGGTGTGTTCCACAACAGAAACACAACACAAAATCTCTCACAAAGAGTCATTACTTAGTTTTCATATTTAAAGTGAGCCTTTTACTGAAAGGATGGAATTCAATGTACCCCATTATTGAAGCCATTTGTACTTGTCTTACTTTTATCTAGAAACCAGCTTTTCTTGAGTTTGAAAACTACTATACAAGCAGAATTAGTATAAGAGCAAAAGGAGTGTATGAAGATGAAGGAAAAGGTAGTATCAACTTTAAGGTATTCTTTAAGAAGTAAAATTATATTAGATATTGGACAAATAAGGAGGAACTACATTTTCAGCAATAGCACAGAACAAAAAAAAACCAGAAGAAAAAGAACAGCCACAGCAAGAATGAGGATGATGAAGAAGGCCACAGGTGCTGCTGGTAGTAATAATAGTTTTACTCCTGCTTCCGCTGCTGCTGCTCCTCCTACTACTACTACTATTACTACTACTACTACTACTACTACTACTACTACTACTACTACTACTACTACTACTACTACTGAGTAAATGAGAGTACTCTTGGGTGCCTAATAGACGTCCCCCCCCTGCTAATTAATTTTTCAAAAATTTTCCACCCACAATATTCTTATTCCAACCCCCCCCCCCCGCTTATTAGTTTTTAAGTAATCTCCTATCCATGATAATTTTTTTGAGGAGGTTCTGTGGCAGGCAAGTAGAAAACATCTGTATTAAAATGTGAAATTACACATTTAGAAGATAAAAGTGGCCTTTTACGAGGCTGGAAGAAGTGTAAAGAAGCGCATTACAGATGTTAGTAATAATACTTTCATTGAGCAGGAGGACGAGGGGAATATTTTTAAAACCTTGGAAGGCATTTAGGAGACTGCCATGACTTTGAATAACAGACTATCGTTTGTGTTGTATTCTACGTTTAGGAAGCTGCAGTTGATTTTAAACATTGATTATTGACTTTATTTTTAACACTTCTTGTCCAGGCCCCCCATCTTTTACATTTTTGGTCATTTTCCACCCCACACTCCGTTTATTCCAACCCCCCTTCTATTAGGCACCCGAGAGGATTTAGCACATCTAACTCCCAGTTACCCTTTAGAATGTGAATCTGTGTATCATTCATTTCACCCATATCTTAAATTTTTGCAAAAATCGTTTTATTTAAGTGATAAAGACTTTAAAAATGCAACATTAATTCTCTTTACATCTACGAATACTAAAAAACAAATAAGGAAACAAATATTAAAAATAGCTGGTCTGATATTGTTCAAAGGCAACAAATAATACAAGCAACAGTGTGTTTAAAATGATTTACTGACAGTAAAACTAAGTTCCATATGCGCAGCAAAGCTCTACTAAATAAAATTTGGCTTTAGAGCCCTTTAAATTTTGTACTAGACGATCAGGCTTTGAATCCTTACAAGCCAAACACGCAAGGCCAGGAAAATGCATCTGGCCTCATAAAGTCAAATTCTCTTACAGCATCCATGGGAATGGTAACCTTCTCAGTCTTTCTCTGACAGGGTTACAAGGAAATTAAATGCATTGTTTTTGATAAACAGTAACATTAAAAGGAAACCTAAAACAATCTACTTACAGCTTTTTTTGCTGGGGATCCAAGTGATACTGACTTTACAACTAAAAAGGGATTCATCTGTTCTCCAACTCCAAAAAACAAAAGCAGCCATAGTGTACTACATAGAAAATGTAACTTCAAAAAACATATATATGTCAATAAAAGAAATAGTGATTCATTTGACATTGGTGCAAGTCTGAAATCAATATATTCTGTGTTGTGATGAAGCGTGCTATTTCTAGCTGCTTTGAAATACTAATACTACCTCCTAAAATTCTTGTTAAAGCTTTATTATTTAAGTTTATATGCGATATTTAAAATATTGTTATGAATTAATGTATATTTTTGTTCTTCTTTCCTTGGCGAAATTAGGCAGACTAACTTATTAGCGTTAATTAATTAAGATTATCTAAATTAACAGATATAGTTGAGAACCTCTATATAGCGGACACCTGGTAATAGTGGACACTCTTTTCAGGAACCGCAGGTGTCCGCTATAGACAGGTACCACAGAGATGCGTTATTGCATCTTCTCTCGTCAACATTTGTACTCACAATATTCGTAGTAACTTTTATCAAATTGTTATCAATGCTGACGCCACAGAGTTAGACGCATCTTATCAAGAAACCATTTTGATCTTTCCAATTCCTATTAGAACTGACAAAAACCCCTTTGCAATGCCTATCCGCAGGCAAATCGACTTGAAATCCATGAATATGAGGTAACTGTTAATTCACAAAGGATTCAATGTCGTTATACTTTCTATTTCGGTGGCAACTTTGAACCATATCCCAATCTAGGGGCACACGTCCTAAACACAGACACTGAGATCACCACAGAGTAATTGTAAGGGGTTTCGTTACAACTACTATGACCACAGCTAGGTTTTATCTTTTACGAAAAAATAGTAAGGGGACAATGGTGCACCGACTTACTCGTGCTGCGATGCTGCGACTCTCTGCACTGGCGCTCTGTCTCTAATCCGCGAGTACTTATCTCATTTACTTATCGGACACTCTTATCATAAGAAGTAAAACGAAAGTTACAAGGAATGTATGAGAATTGTCAGCGTCGGCGTAAAAAACACACGATCTAGAGTCCCTCAATCTCAGCGGCCTAGAGCCATCTGATAGCCACAGGAGTCAGCACTTTATCAATTTATAACCATCTTGCCTTCCCCACCCACTGTTCTCTACTATTACAGGGCACCGAGAATCAAATTCAGGTACCTACTGTTATCACGAGTGAAAGAACAGGCTATATATAAGCGACTAATCCGAGCAATCTAATGGTTAGATCTTGTTTGCTTGAGAGGAGCGATAGGCAGCATCTGGCCAAAATGTCCGGCGCTTCATCCAAATACCCTAACTTTAGCATCCTCACCACAACCTCGGGCAAGCGTAGTCTATTGCTCAATAATCTAGAACATTTTTGCTTAAGGACGCTCTAGTTTCATAAGAAAATCAAGAGTTTGCAATTAAGACAGTTCTCAGACAACCCATCACGTATGCACATAAATATTACATATACGAATATCCCACCACAGATATAGAAATAGAAGCCTTTACCTTTGCACCCATCTATGTATGACCGGGTCATAGGGCAGAAGTCAAGTCCCAAGATATTTTTTAGGAACACCCTATATATAGTTCATGTGCGGGTAGTCATACTATTCCAAAAGATGATATTATAAAAACACTAAGGAAATATTTCACCACCACAGATATAGAAATAGAAGCCTTTACCTTTGCACCCATCTATGTATGACCGGGTCATAGGGCAGAAGTCAAGGCACAAGATATTTTTTAGGAACACCCTATATATAGCTCATATGCTAGTAGTCATACTATTCTAACAGATGGTATTATAAAAACACTAACAAAATATGTCGCCACAACAAATATAGATGTAGCAGAGTATGTTAACATGGAAAGGTCACCTAGCTCAGTTGGTAGAGCACATGTCCAAAAAGGTGGGTGCCATACTATCAGATGATTCTAGACTAGTCTTTGTATTTCCAGAACATTCCAGAACATTCTACAATAGTCTAGAACCTTCTAGAATAGTGATCATATTTGATAATAGATTAACCTAGTACATTCTTGAATATTCTAGAATATTCTGTAACATTCCCTAACCTTCTTTGATATTCTATGTTACTCTGTAAACTTCTAGAATGTTCCACAGTAAGCAAATATTAGCAGAATGATTCTCTACTGTCATTAGATTATAATATAAACAGCCTAACTCAATGTAAGCAATTCAACATGATTAGAAGTCAATGGATCATACAAGTGGATCAAAAGGAGATTTACTATTGAACCCAAACTACAACAGTGGGCCATGGGTTTGATCCCCAAGGGTGACATATTTTCTATGTCTCTAGCTTCTTTTCTATATTGACTTTTTAAATAATGTACCTAGAAGAAGTGCTGCAAATCAGCTCGTTCATTGATTTTCTGTTCATATTGTTTTTTGAGCTTTAAATAAAATTTATTTCTTAATCATTTTAAATTTTTTATAAGCGCCACCCTCTTATTAGCGCCTCATATTGTAGGTGAATTTCTGAATAAGCACCTGGGATGCTAAAAAGAGGAAATATGGTTAATAGGGCTGCAACCCATTGGTTTGCAAACTAACACCTTAACCATTGGACCATCAATGCCCATATATATATATACCACTGACTGGAGGAGAATTAGTGAAAGATTGACACTAAAATCTTCCTGTAGGTTTAGTAATCATGGGGGCGTGGTTCGAATCCGGTCAGCGCCGTTGATTTGCAAGCTATTGTGGTAATGCTCCACTCTTTGAGAATCATATATATATACATTTTAGCTATATCCCTCTTCAAGCCTGCAGGTTTCACTGACAGGTTTCCAACTGAATCCTAGCAAAGAAATCCGTAAAAGTGACATTTTTCAACAGATTTTTTTTAGTATTTTGACATAAACTCCTTCCTAATTTATTTGAGAAGCTTTGCTGCTACCCCCTTTGGTTATCGTAGATGGCCCTTTGGGGTGCTCGATTGTATACTGAATACTCTGCTGTTATAAATTAAGGTAATTTAAAAATAGGCTGGGGATGCGTTTTTATGTGTAACTGATATCATCTTGGTACTGAATATCAATAGAGATGACATTGGAAGAGTATTTTGACAAACGTTTAACAAGGGGGTATATTATCGCCCGCTTCAACTAGCTATTGCAGCAGTCCAAAAAGCACAATAATGGAAAGAAGGCTGGATGCAGAAGCCCTTAAAGAAGAACATCCTTATTTAGGCCACTCTTTAAAAGGCGAGGCAAAATCGGAAAGGAGGCTCCTAGGAAGTCTATATATTAGTAGAAGAAAATATATTAGTAGTACAAAGGAGTAAGCAAAGATAGATTATAAATGTTGCAAGAGATAAATAGGAAATTAAGGACGTCCGGGGAAAACAAAAGTGCTAGACTTCGTAGATAATATATCGTAGTTAAAAAGGACTTGGGGCGGGTCATTTGGCCGAAATGCAAGACCGTAGACGAGCCAAATGGTTAACGGAATGGTTGCCAAAAAACGTTGAAACGGAGGGCTGGTTTGAGAAGTAGTGATACCTTGGGTGGAATAAATAGATGATATGTCATTATAGAAGAGGTTGGGTAAGGGCCATCTGCGTAAAGTGGTAGAAAGAAACGTCTCAAAGAAGAAGAGGGACAACTTATTAACAGAAGTTACAAATGTCTCCTGCATGCAATACTCATTTAGAACAATCTGAGATAACTGTGTTGCATTCTTCGTCTCTCTCTCAGAGGTGCCATCCTAAAGAATTAAGACAGAGGCTCTGTTCTGTTATCAGCAACAAATGCCACACCCACTATTATACGCCTTATTGCAGCTATGCAAGACACGATTTTAAGTTAAGTATAAACAATAATACTGCTGAGAATGGCTAATTCAATAATATTTATCAAAGCAATATAACAGGAAACGTAAACTCAACCACCTACGGGAAAATATGCACATTATCTTTGACATAGTTATATATTTAAGTAAAAACTGATGTGAACATTTTCTCTATTGAGCTCAAATAATCTGAATTTAGTGGTTTTCATTATTCTGCTTTACTTTTTTGCTTGCAGAGCTGTGGTATCTCTCTTGATCCTTTTTCCTTGTCCAGAAATATTAATTCACCGTTCACAGTGCTCCGGTCCTTTTTGAAAGTACTAGCGACTTCAAAACGGCAGACAAATGTTGTCAAAACCAACCTGCCAGAAGTTGTTCATTACGGAAAACATGGGTCACCATAAACTGTGGTATCTGCCATTATTCCCCAAAACGTATATGATTGAACCGAAGAAAGGAAATAAGTCCTACTCTTCACCTCAACTTAAAAATTTGGTAACATAAGAATGGACAACCGTGTGTGAAACTCTTTATGACACATACTTTCCAACCGTACATTATGGGCCTGCGTAATAAATAATAATAAATTTTACGTACAATTTCATTAACTGTAACGTAAAGGTTACTGACCTACGCATGACACGTGTCTTGCTACCTTGCTTTTCAGTCAAGATGCGTCAAATTATTGGTAGCGGTAGATCACTTTTTAAAACGCCTTGAACCATGGAGCTACTTTCCTTCGTTAGCTCCCACAGGCGCACACGGCATGGCTTGACAAGACAAATGTTCTGAATTAAACCTTGATCGTTTACAGAAACTAAACTAAATCACAAAAGTATCGTTGTAAAAAATGCTAGTATTACTAACAAAATAGCATTACTAGTTTATACATTTATAGCTTATCACTTTGTGAACACAAATCACGATTTTGCATGCAAGACACTTTGACGGCAATCCAAGGTAGTACATTGTACTACCTATGGCCTCCTTGGAAATGCTTGAGAAAGGCAAGGGTCCAAACTAGATTCACTTAGTCGTAAACTAGATTGTAAGTACACTTAGTCGTAAACTAGATTGTAAGTACACTTAGTCGTAAACTAGATCCAAACTACACTCAGTCGTAAACTAGATTCTAAGTACACTTAGTCGTAGACTAGATTCTAAGTACACTTAGTCATAAACTAGATTGTAAGTACACTTAGTCGTAAACTAAATTGTAAGTACACTCAGTCATAAACTAGATTGTAAGTACTCTTAGTCGTAAACTAGATTCTAAGTACACTTAGTCGTAAACTAGATTCTAAGTACACTCAGTCATAAACTAGATTCTAAGTACACTCAGTCGTAAACTAGATTGTAAGTACACTTAGTCGTAAACTAGATTCTAAGTACACTTAGTCATAAACTAGATTCTAAGTACACTTAGTCATAAACTAGATTCTAACTACACTTAGTCATAAACTAGATTCTAAGTACACTTAGTCGTAAACTAGATTCTAAGTACACTTAGTCGTAAACTAGATTCTAAGTACACCCTTACCTTACCTTCAAATTCGCACAGCCTACAGGTAAAAAAGTCCACAAAATTCTACATCTACATCTAACCTACACTATTTTACTATTATTTACATTAAAATACACCTAAATAATACCATAATTGGAATATATACCATACAGACTTAAATTCAAAACTATTTACACAAAAATTACACATAAAATTAAGGATTCTACGTTAAATAATCAATTTTAGTGTGGTAATCATGAATACAGTTCTTGTCTCTAATAATACAACAGAAAGTTGGTTTATTCCCCTTGTTATACAGAGGAGAACTACAACAAAGCATTTTCCTTTCTCAGGAAAATATTCTCCAATGTTCTGCAATCAGTTCAGGCCAGCTTGAGCAGCTTAACGTTTACACCCTACCATTGATCGTGATGTAAAGCCAAAGATTCTTTGAACTAAAGAAACGAAAGTTCTGAGGAAATGTTCAGGCCTTTGAAGATAAGATTAGAATTATATGAAGCCATCATAAGGAGTGTTATACTAAGTCTAAAATACCATTTGTGTTGGCTCTTGGCTTTCTGGATTGAAGTCATTTGATCAACGAGGTCAACGCCACCCACCCATATACATGTTATAATCATTGACTAACTTCAGGCAGGAAACTCCTCGCAACTGTTTCCATTCTTAGTCTTTTTTTTACATCTTGGGCCCATATGCATAAAAGCGTAAAAAATTCCTTAACTTTTAAGAATTTCCTTAAAATTTGCCATCCTTAACATCCTTAATAAGTGGTATGCATAAAGGGACTTAACCCTACCTAGCATGGGCTTTCAATGACTTAAGCCAGGACCATTTGGGGGGGGGGGGGGCTAGTAGGCACACGGCTGTTTTAAGACGTATATATAACTTCTATAAAACGTGGCTTTATGCTTTGATATTCAGCTTGTAAAATACTTCAACACCTTTGAAGTTGAATTAAAACGTTTTTGTTGCAAAATTATTGTTAAAATATTTTTTTATTAGTATGATAAGGTATGGTATTTATGTCAAAAAATGTTATCGGATGTAAGTCTGATCGAAATGGAATAAAAGTTGCTTTATTTCACGAATTAAAAGCAATTAGAGTTACCTCAAAAGCTGTTTTGAGCAATAGAATAGTTTTCGATTCTAAATATTTGAGAAACATAAGTATTCGTGACAATTATCGGAACCAATAGGAAGGATGAGAAGTCTCAACGATCGTAGATAAACCACTTGAAAGAAAAGATGTCGATTATGTGTCACGATATGCATTCTTTGAACAGTAACATGTGGTTATACTTGCTTGCCCAACTTTAATAGATCCGCCGGTCTCGCCAATTGCGATGGGAGAAAGTTCTGACACGAACTCTCACTTCTGTGAAGTGTCCCTTAGGCAAACTGGACAAAGTACAATCTGTTCTCATTAAAATATTTGCAAAGCAATTATTGGCAGTTCTGATAACCTTCCAAGAGCTGTTATACGTGTTGCTAGTTTTCGTTCGTAAAGCTATATGCAGTGAAAGCTAGAGATTTTCAAAGTGGGGGAAACGAACGCTGTAGGCATTCCTCGCACGTCAAACCTACGAAAGGGGAAATCTAGAGTGCAGCACTGAGGATAAATTCTGCACTCTACACGTGGAGTACGGGAAACTCAGTACCCTAATGACGTATAATGAATGAATAATGCCTTAGATTATACAAAAACTAAACTATAAAAAAATTTAAGTAACGCAATGAATCTAAACTCGATATTCTGCATCGCGAGTCTGATATACTACTGTAATGCCACAGTTCCTCTTCATCGAGTCAGAGACAGAAAACCTTTTTGTTGTCATGATTTTGACTGATATCAGTACAGAGGCGGACCCAATGGTGTCCTGTAAGCGGTCATGTTATATAGTGAGTTGGTTGTGTCATGTGAGTAGTCATGTGATTGAGTTGATTATATTTGTGAGCGGATTGCTGGTGTTGATGAGGCTCTGGACATAAGTCGACACTAGTCGGTCAGCAACGATTCTGTGTTCCCATGGCAGCAGGTAGCTATGCCTACTGTTAAAATGGTTGCGATGGCAGGTTATACCACCGTGCTCCCTCATCATTCTTCGTCTTCATTATTTTGCCTTATGTTATACTTTCAAGAGCAAAGAGTCATTTTCAATCCTAGTCCCGAGAAGCAATTCCTCGTTTTTCAAGTTCGTTTTGATTTTTGGTAAGGCTACTTTTTAAATTTCTTACGATTACGATTGTTGTTTACAGTATTGGCAGATTGTGAACATGAAGATGGACCGGTTTTGCAGTATTCATATTTCTTGCCTTACAACAAGCGAACTTTTCTTTCAAACAGAGGTTGTACAAGACGCAGCGGTTCGCAGTTTGGGAACAGAGAACCAGGAACGCATCGGATGTTGAGTCTGGATACCGAGTTCGTTGTGTTATTCAGTACGTTTTAAGAAAATAAGAGGAAAAAGTGTTGGGGGCATTGAGATTGTAATGGTAGTCTACGCTGACTGATAATTTTGCTGGCAAAGTAGCAATACCTAACGATATATAAACGAGTACAATAGTTAAGGTAGAAATTTACTTGTGACTAAACATTTTTTGTAACCAGCATGCATTGCTTCCAACTGCTCTCTCAAAGTATCACGTTCAATCTGCATTGAAATCAGCCTCTCGTTCAATGAGTGGATGCCTCTCTTCCATGACTCCAGGGCTCGTATATGAAGCTACAAGAATAATGATAAAAGGCGGTTGATTATCTCGCTAAATATACATAAGCATGAGCACCAGTTGTAGAATTGCAGGACGAATTAGTCATGTTATAAATAATATTAAACAGTTAACAAGGGTTATCCCCTGGACATAGCAATATCAACTTTAAAAAAACGCTTCCTTTTGCCTTTGTTTGTTAAGGATATTCTGAGGACAGCAGTTACTGACTATCAGTCAAGTCGCAGCATTTCATGAACTATCCCCTTAGCTGCCTTTTCTACGGCATTTTCGACTGGCAATATCATATTGGTAAGGACAGAGGTGGGCAAAGGAACAATATTAATCTACATAGGTCTTGTTTAATTATATCTGAGATACCTGGCAATGTGCAAGAACAATACCAAGACAATTAAATAAGGAGTCTGATTCATCTGTGGTACATAAATAATAGGAATAGGAATAACACAGGAGTGTCAATGGCCTAAAACTACTTTTGTGCTTGAAATTTTTGTAATAAATTTGTTTGGTTGGTGTAGGGAGCATAGTTTGCTTCTAGGAGCGGAACTTAATTAACCAAAATTAACAATTAAAGCAGCTAAAGTTGCCACATCAAAAAAACAAGTCAACAAATGTCACCAATATTTCCTTCAATATATCCCTTGAGTACGATTAATGAACCAAGATCAGTCAACAAAGATCATTACCTGTAGCCACTACAGGGAGTTCCATATCAGATACACTAAAAATAAAGAGTGCTACATTATGCAAGAGATATCGATCAGAAGGGTTTGCCCCTCTAAATCTTTATTTTCCAAAGGTCTGAAAGAGTGCTTAGAAATGCAGGCAATTACAATTGTATGGAAATTTTGAAATGATGCAAGAAGATGCCCCGTGATGTAACTTTTGATTTTTAGCTGATCAATTGCAAAATGTCTACATAATATTACTAAATCCCTTAAATTCGTATCACAAATCCAGGCTATCTTTTCACGGTTGACACGTAAGAGTTTGTTTCAAAATTCAACACCATCCCCCCTCCCCCTCCCCCATTTCACAGTGTTACAGTAAATGCAAAATGCAAAGAGAAGGGTTGAAAACAAAAAGTTATAATAAAGGAGGGAAACATCATCTCTATAAAAAATTACAAAGCTTACCACACAATATGTAAACTTAGAAAAAAACCTCCTTGTTGAGTGCTAACTTTGACCCCTATGAAGTCATCACCTCATAAAATTAGTGCATGATTTGTCAATTGTCCAGACTGGTATGCATCTCTTCTAATGCAAGTTTCCATGATGCTGTTCTAAATGCTATGAGGCAGTTACGAAGCCCTTTTTTGATTTTCTGGATTACTGACTCTAATTTTAACCTGGTCATTGCCATATATTGTTGTTGTCTACTCTGAACAGCATAAAAAAAAATTCCTCGCCTGCGACATTTGTGGTATACGTTGACCAGTTATATCCAGGATTTTCTCTAGCTGGAGTGGTGTTTGCAGTGATACTTAGATCAATATTACAGCAGGTGATAATATGGCTGTACTGGAGAAAACGCCAAAAACGTTTCGTCTTCCGAGAGACTTTTTAAGGGCAATTGCAAATTAATGACTGAAAATAAATTAAGCAACCAACAACAAGTCAATTTGCAGATGACCAGAAGAAGTCTTTCAGAATACAAAACATTGTCAAAAAGTTTCCTTTTTTGCGTTTGCTCTAATGTAAATTGTCGGTGGCCTGTTGATCTTTTTATTAATAACGGTGATATAGGAGTGGTAGGAAATTCCTTGTCCTCAACTGTACTAACAAATAGTATCTCCTTCGCAGAGTATCTCTTACAGCCTTACTGCGTCTATTATCAGATTCTCAATCAACCCCTTCCACATTTGTTCCAACAATGTTTTTAATTTGCCGGTGTAGATATTCATCAAGATTGTAATTTAGAAATCTTCCAGATGTTAAGCAACTGTGTTGTAAACGAGAGATGACCAGGACAATTCCAAATCTCCAAGCTTCCAAAGCACATGGACAATTCCAAATCTCCAAGCTTCCAAAGCACATGGACAATTCCAAATCTCCAAGCTTCCAAAGCACATTCTCATGCATAATTATCGACTCTACTTTAAGAAAAAAATGTTTAATTTTCTTGGCGGTAGGATTTCAGTTCTTAATGGTCCGTTTTGCAAAGAAGTCGTACTGTTAAGAAACCTTGTCGCGTATATATAATTTTCTCGTATTTGTTTTTCATAATCATTTTACAGACTTCGGCTTTAATCGATGAGACGTGAATTTTACTTTTTAGCTTTGAGGCCATTTGTAGTACCGGCCAACATTCACTGAGGTCTGGGGTAGAGTTAGATTTGTTTTGACGCTACGCCATATAAACACTGATGAATCATCCAGGGGATCAAAAGGCACCCCCTGAAAACCTATGTAACTCCCCCGCTTGTCTATCAGAAACCTTTTCACAGAATCGTTGTTCAGTTTTTGGATGGATATCCTGAATTTGATTGCGAAGTGATTGTGGCCTCAATAAGGCATGTTCAGCATGTCATGGATTCGGTTGACTGTGGGGCTCATATTGCCACGATTCCGGCCAAAGTTCTCGAACAAATGGCTCAACACCCCTTAACTGAAGCGGGGATTCAAGCTTTTTTGAAAGATGCCAAGAAATTTGAAGCGGCTTGATTATCTTTTTTAACTAGTCTGTACAAGAAAGAGTATTATTATGCCCTACACAATTGATCAGATCAAAGAATCCTTAAAGGATGTCTATGATCCTGATCTTAACCAACCCCTTCTTGAATTGGGCATGATCGAAGATATTTCGGTGTCTCGAGATAATGACGTTTCGCTAACGATTTACCTGACCACACCCGCCTGCCCCTTAAAAGAAAAAATTCAGCAAGATGTCTCCAGTGCTTTAAAAGAACTTCCCGAGCTGGGTGAGATCCACATCAAAATGGATCATCGCACTGTTGGCGGAGACTCTCGAGAGTTGGCTCAGGGAGTTCGCAATTTTGTGGCTGTGGCCAGTGGCAAGGGAGGAGTCGGTAAATCAACAACAGCGGTTCATTTGGCTTTGGCTCTTGCCCAGTCAGGGGCCCAGGTGGGTTTGCTCGATGCTGATATTACGGGACCTTCTATTCCGCACATGTTAGGAGCTAAAGATTGGCAACCCGAAGTTAAAGGCGACCAAATTTCTCCCTTAGAAATTCATGGGATTAAAGTAATGTCGATTGGTTTTTTTGTGGGGCAGGCAGAGGCTGTGGTGTGGCGAGGTCCGATGCTTCACAAGGCTCTGAGTCAATTTTTAGGGCAGGTTCAGTGGGGGATACTTGATTATTTGCTTATTGATTTGCCTCCGGGGACGGGAGATGTGCAGCTTTCTCTGGTTCAGCTCATCCCGTTAACGGGGGCTGTGGTGGTGTCGACACCACAGGATATTGCCCTTTTGGATGTACGCAAATGCATGACCATGTTTAAAAATGTGAATGTCGAAATATTTGGCATGATCGAAAACATGTCGGTGTTTACCTGTCCACATTGCCAAAGAGAATCTTATATTTTTGGTGAGGGGGGAGTTTGCCAAGAAGCCCAAAAATTGGGGCTCACCTTATTGGGGCAGATGCCTTTGAAGCCTCAGATACGACTTGGAGCAGATGCCGGGGTTCCGGCAATTTTAGAAGATGAGCAACTGGCTTGTGATTATCAGGCCATTGCAAAAAAACTAGCCGCGCAAATATCTGTTTATCGTTTGACAGGGCAAAAAGCATTGGTTCATACCGAGAAACAGGTTGTGTATGATTCTCAGGATATTTTTGATATATTGATGTTCCGAACTTTAAAATCTTATTATAGAACTTTCAAGAAAATATTACTTGACTATCGTATGAAAACTTGGTGTGACACAAGATTGGGTCTACAGGTAGGCCTATCTGTAAAAAAAAGTCGGAGCCAAGGAATAATAAGAAGTTACTTTCAATTTAAACATGCGTACTCCAACTCCAAGATTATTTCTTAACAAGAAAATATCCAAAAAGATTTAAGTACAAGCAAAATACAAGGATGTGTTAAGTGTAAGGAAGTACAGAAGCATCCTGCAGGAGAGTGGGTTTGCGGCTTGAATCTCGGCCATTACACAACTTTATATCTATTAAGTTATTTATTTGAAAAATTCTTATCCTTTCCTAAAAACGTTTTCTGTACACGAAAAGATTTAAAACATAACAATCAAGAGACTTAACGTAACTTTTAAATATTTAAAGGAAAATTCCTGTTCTTGGTACACGAAAGTTCTTTCACGGCAAACCTTTAATTAGAAATTTTATTTAATGTTCTTTGCTTTATTGTCCGAGGTGTCTTCCAATAAGTTGTAAACAGAAGATACTAGGATTATATATTTTAAATGTTTATTTTAAATGTACTTCAGGATATTTTTTTTTGCAAGAAAAGGCGAGGTTGCAATGTCGGCGCTTTTATAGGACATGCCTGTGTAGATCAACATTTTATGCGGGAATTTTTGAGAATCAACAATATTATTATTCTTGACTACTATTAATTGGGAAATTCATTATCATACTTAAATACAAAAGAGAGGACTGACTTAGAAAGTTACTGATTTGCTGAGAGAATATTGTACAATTGGAATAATAGCAAAAAGGAAAATATTTCACACAAATTAGTTAGTTCAATTAACTATTAACTAACTAGGAAGAAATTGGAGATGGAAAGTGCAAAATTTAGTTATCGTCAAGAGAGGTGCAGAAGTTTGAATCGTTTTGAACTTGAAATTGTCGTATGTAAAGCTTGGAATAGCTATGTGCGCATTTACATGTTCTTTTCTTAGTAAGACCAATAACAGAAGAGCCTGTGTGTTCAGGATTAAGAGATATGTGGAGGGATGCCGCCGTTTTGTAAATTACGACAAGGACTAGTATGAGAATACCTGAGCAGATTCAGAGCAAGTGCATGCTTGGAAGTTTCATCAAAGGCAGATAAAGATTTTATATTTATATATATTTTTAATATATTTAAGCTTACTTTATTATAAAAGGCCCCTTGTTGATACCTCTATAAAGGCACCATTATGGAAACAAGGTCTTCTGAACCTTTTTAATGCTATCCCTGCCAACTTTATCAATACGGGTTTATTGAGCACAATCTCTTTATTTTTCGTTACTTATATTTTGTATTTTATTCTTTAGAGTGACTTTAATATTTTTGTTTCATTTTGTAAAGTAATTAATATTTTAAAAATTGTAATTTTAACTTATTATTTTGTTTTGTTTTGTAACTATTTTCCTTCTATATGGCAAAATAAATACATACATACATACATACATACATACATTAGCTAATTTTATCTTGACAACCCTTTTTAGAAAATGTTGATGACATAAAAAGTAAATGAATGGATCGTTATATATCCAATAAGATACTAATAAACAAGTCCATTAACAAAAAGTATAAATCTGCCTCTGTGCCAGAAAAAATGAATCATAGGGCATGAATAAAGTAATCTTAACTTAAACCCTGTTGAATGCTTTGCTTCTGTCATAAACTGTGTTACTCACTAGTCAGTTGGCAAATTTTAAAATTTGTCTTTGTACGATATGTTTGTTCTATCTAAAGCTGTATCATTTATTATGGAATTGCAGCTAATATATTTACAATTTATCCTCAACCTAGCAGTTGGTTTAAGAACGTAGCCAGGACGGATATGGAAGATACGATTGGTTAGTGGGCCTTTGTATATTTTTACATGTGTGCCTACTGTATGAATTGGCTGTAATCCTCAATCACATAACATTAAATGCTTAATGCTTTTCAAGAGTTTTCAGGTCTTCAATTACACACTTATTATTAGAGGACAAGGTAAGTTAATTAAAAAACATTGATCAAGTTTACTCTACTCTGATTGATACTACATGATGTATCGCCCTAATTACCCCAAATTAGCGTTACTAATCTTATAATTAGCATTAGCTATAGCCCATAATAATGTTTCCTATATGTAGGCAGCCCTTTTGTGAGGGTCACGTGACCGGATCACAGGCAAAGGTGATCAATTTTTTTGGTCAAACGTTTGGTAGATAAAAGGGAAAATCAGAAAGTTTTAGAAAGATGCGTTTTAAAAATTATTAATTTATATTCAAAATATAGCTTTCTAGTTCCCCCAACTCCACCAGGTAGGATGAAAATTATTGAGGTATGACATAAATTTCACGAATTATTTCCGATATTTGCGTTCTGCCATTTTTTAAATGCACAAAATTTGACAGCATACGTTGTAAGTAGCTTTGCATGGACATTTTAGAAAAAGCTAGACATTTCAACTATTTTAGCTATCAAGCTTTGATGTGAGTTACAGGGGCTCCGTTTCTCAATTCTATGAACGCAGCTTGCCCAATCAGTGCATCTACATCGCATGCCTCTTGAGATACTAATATGTTCAGCACAGCTGTAACATTGCTTTATGTCCCTGAAAGCAATGTAACCTTTAGGGCAACTTGGTAGCTTGATTTCACGAAGCGATGCTGTGTTGCACGAAGGTTGGCAGGCTACGTTTGCGTATGCGTATTGAAACTTTCGTCTATTATCTGGCAAGCAAACACGTTTGTAATTAGGAATGAAAAAGTTATGTACCTACTGTTTACGTTTGATTCAGTTTTAACAACACTTCTGTTATGATTCCTAGCAATAGAAATATGGGGAGTCCAGAAGCTACCTCACGCTTAATTTAAAAGAAAACAAACGTACACGGCCATTAAGGAAACCTCATTGACGTTTTAAATCGAGAGGAGTAAATTTCCTGGGTCTTCTTAATAGCAACGCAACTTATATAAGTCAGTGCAGGTTTGCTGCTTTTCAGAACTGTGCTTTAATCAATTGGAGTTGTTTAGTCTGGTAGCAATGGCACAGCAAGTAATTCAAACAGCTACCAGGCCAATAGAATCAGCAAGGCATATCTATAAAACGTCGAAGTCTACTAAACTTTCAGGTTTTAATGTCGCTCTCTGCCAATGCAAATGGAAAAAGTCCTTCTTTCGCTGAAGCTTTGGCCTTCACATTTTCCATCAGTCTGACACGGTGATGATGTAAATCTATTTAGTTATCTTGTAACCTAACCTTGTTTCGTCCTACGAAGTCCCTGAGACTCTGTAGTGCTTCTGTAAACTACTTGCTACCATCTTTGGGTATACCTACCGTAAAATCTCGGATATAAGCACTGGGTTTATAGAGGTTTGTAAGCATGTTTCGGTGGCTTTATATTCGTGGGGAGCTTATAAACAGGGGAAGGGGCATACATTTGGAGGGTCTTTTGGTTAACAGGTGGCTTGTTTATTCAAATTCAATTCTTAATTCGATGTCCAATCAGAGAGACTAATAACAACCTTTAATGCGTAAAATCCTACAAAAGAACTGAAGTAAATACAGAGGCTCTATATATACTCTGTCCATGTTCATTCAGTTACACTGCCTTCTGCACTACCAATTTCGAATCCAACACAAAGAATCCCAAATGTAAACCCTGAGCTTATATTCGGGGGCAGGCTTATTTTTTTTCGGAATGATATCTTGTATATGGAACTTGTAAAATTGTTAACCCTATCTTATAGGGGAGGGGGGGGGGGGCTAGCAGGCACAGAAACCATCACTGCATGACAATGAATGTAAGTACCCCAATATCTGCTGCTATTGACTAAGGTGTCCTTGAATTCGATGTCGCGGACCGTTGCAATGTAACACCGCGACAAATAACAGCGTAAGCAAATGCAAATGAAGTTTACATCGGTTTCGGTAAAGGGATCTTCCTGTTTTGATGTGCAAATAAACTCATAAAGATCCCAAGAGATTCAGAGACATCACCGCGTGACAATAACAAGTCTTGAGCAATACAAGCAGTTAGTGAACTCTTCCAATTTCGTTCACAAGTAGAGTTGGTAATGGTATAAAAGAGGTTGCTGTTGAAGACCGAAGTATACGCTTGTTAGTGTAGATACAGAACTGTTGCTGAGTGTAGTACAGTATTTATCTTGGAAGATGAAGCTGGCTGTAATCTTTTGCCTAGTGGTTGTCGGCATTACCGTAGCGTATGCTACTACCGCTGAAGGTAAGTTGAAGCTTTGTGTATAACCGTCCAATACAGCTTGAGTAGTAGCACTTGATGTTCTTAAGTTGAGGGAAATCGGAAAATGCAGGGAGATTTCTACATGAGTATTTTGAATGTTCCGAATGTAAGCCTTTCTTATTTCCAAGTTGTACTTAATCAACGTTTTTAAAAGTTTACCAAGTTTTAGTATCATTTCTACTCGGTTATGGGACTACTTAAAATTGCATTTGTGATATTGTGGGTGCACGGCGCCCAATTGCATCTGCCTATTGTTTTGATACACACTTGAGCAATGGAACAGACGAAAATAGGGAAATGGAGGGAGACTTCTACGTGAGTATTTTGAATGTTCTGAATGTAAGCCTTTCTTATTTCCAAGTTGTACTTAATCAACGGTGACCAATTGCATCTGCCTGTTGTATTGATACAGCAATGGAACAGAGGAAAATAGGGAAATGGAGGGAGACTTCTCATGTAAACACAATTGAAAAATAAAAGCTTACTTTCAGGAAAGCTTTATTTTTAAGTTGTATATAATTAACGTTTACTAAGTTAACCAAGTTTCAATATCGTTTTTACTATATCGCTTATGGGACTACTGAAAACATTGGTGGTACTGTAGCTGTACGAACCTCAATTGCATCTGCCTATCAAATCATAGATAAAATTCTCAATGCAAACATCTAGTTCTCACTTTGTTCTTTGTTCAAGTTAACCAATACAACTCTAGCACCATAGGCACCTCACACACGTAGATCGCACATCATCAAATTAAGCGCCAAGTAGCTATTTGTATATCTATATACATATATGTATATATATTTGATTATCATCATTATCATCATCATCGTCATTATCGTCATATTATCATCATCATCGTCATCATTGTCATTATCATCATCGTCATCATTGTCATTATCATCATTATCATCATTATCATCATCATCATCATCATTGACATCATCATTATCATCATCATCATCATCGTTATTATCGTCATATTATCATCATCCTCCTCATCATCATTAGCATCATCATCATCACTATCATCATCGTCATCATTGTCATTATCATCATCCTCCTCATCATCATTAACATTGTCATTATTTTCATCATCATCATCATCATCATCAATAACATCATCATTATCATCATCATCATCATCGCCACGATCGTCATATTATCATCATCCTCCTCATCATTAGCATCATCATCATCATCATCATCATCATCATCATCATCGTCATCATTGTCATTATCATCATCGTCATATTATCGTCATCCTCCTCATCATCATTAACATTATCATTATTATCATCATCATCATCATCATCAATAACATCATCATTATCATCATCATCATCATCGTCACGATCGTTACATTATCATCATCCTCATCATCATCATTGTCATCATCATCATCATCATCATCGTCATCATCTTCATTATCATCATCGTCATCATGGCCTTTATCATCATCGTCATCATGGGCATTATCATCATCGTCATCATCATCATTATTAACATTAGCATCATAATCATTATTATCATCGTTATCCTCATCATCATTAACATCATTATTATTATCATCATCAGCAGCAGCAGCAGCAGCAATAACATCATCATTATCATCATCATCATCATCGTCATCATCATCATCATCGTCATTATCGTCATATTATCATCATCATCCTCATCATCATTAGCATCCTCATCATCATCATCATCATCATCGTCATCATTCTCATTATCATCATCGTCATATTATCATCATCATTCTCATCATCATTAACATTATCATTATCATCATCATAATCATCAATAACATCACCATTGTCATCATCATCATCATCATCGTCATCATTTTCATTATCATCATCGTCATCATGGTCATTATCATCATCGTCATCATCATCATCATTAGCATCAGCATCATAATCATTATTATCATCATCATCCTCATCATCATTAACATCATCATCATCATCATCATCATCGTCATCATTGTCATTATCATCATCGTCATCACTGTCACTATCATTTTGTAAATAGTAGAGACTTTAATGCTGTGAAGTTTGCAACATGAAAAGTAGTTCTTCTGCAAACATCTTTCTTTTGTTTAAATAGCAAGAAAACCAATACGCCATCGATCAACGATCCTGAAAGAAAGTCATTTTCTTGGACCATAGTATGGGATCAGCCCCGCGAATTGGAATGCTCTTCCGCTCGACCAAAAATCACCGGTCAAAACGGCGCGATACTCACATACCCTATTGAAAAAGAAAGAGGGGGATTCAGATATTTGCGTCTGAAGATAAGTTGTGACTTTGGCTTGTGATCGATATGATTGGTTTACCTCTTCTCAGAGCCAGTACGTCTGATGCTTAAAAGATAACCTTTAAGAGCTTGTGACGAAAGATAAAAAACCGTTTTAAATACTTCGTACCTGAGTTACCAGCCTTCATAAACTGCCAAGTCCATTGATCAACATGCAAATATCAACATGAAAAGTGGTACAAATATCCATGCCTAATACTTGGTGTATTTCTCATAAAATTATACTCCCTTAAAGGACGGTAGTTTGAAGTAAGGAGGCGTTATAAACATTGCGAACTAGATATTACTAGAAACAGCGGGAGTGATCCGAATGGCTTCGACCAAAAATTAGGGAACGTGGCTCGAGGGGCAAGTGCCCTTGATATTAATTTTGTATTGCCTTGTCATTGTCTTCATTGGCATTTTTCTGTTAAATTGACGTTCGTTTCACCATTTATGATTTTTAACATGAAGATGTTGCTGTGATAAGAGTAATGATCAATCAGTCAGCTCGGGGACCGCGGAGCGGACTTGAAAGGGGGAGGAAGAACATGGGTTGAGGGGATGAAGCTCCAAAAACTTTTGCATTTCCTTCAATCTGAGACTTGATAAACGCTTAATTTCATCAATATAAAGCAAGGATGAGAGGTAGAACACTTTAGGTCCCTGCAGCTTTTTGACTGCCAAAGAACAGAGCTAGGGTTTTTTGTGTAGAGTTACCTCGTCAGGTATCAGAGGCCTAAGAAATGTTAGAAAAGTCATATTCAAGCCATTCATTCTAGGACAAAGTCAGTATTTTTGCTTGGAATGGGAAAAGCAAAGCGTATGTATTCTTACTTGCGCACTTCAACGTGCAGATAACACCTCGAAATATATGTATGTAACATAATTTATTAGTTTTATAGCGTTTGGATTCGACTCTGAACCACATATTGGCAGCAGCATCTCTAACAACTGAGCTTAGTAAACCCTGGTGTTAACATCCTCCGTATCTTCAGTTACCACATTTGCTCATAATCAAGGACATCGACATACAGCTCTACAGCAATTGTAGACCAGCCTCTCAGCTAGCCTGAGTGCAGACAATCCCAGCTGGATGCTGGCCCGTTCTTGAGCGCCGGCCTCAAGGTCGGTGGCCGGCGGGTCGTCACCTCGTACTACAGCGACCGCTACGGCGGGGATCATCACTACCCCGGACTCCAGAAGCTCGAGGCAGACGTGCTGGAGCGGTACGCCCGATGGCTGGCTCCGGGCAAGCCCACACGACTGATCCTGGTTTGCCACAGCCACGGAGGCATCTGGGGCCACGCGTTCTGCAAGTTGTATCCAAGTGTCACGGTGCACTGCCTCGTGGACCTGGACACGACGGCGTTCGGGCTTGACGTCTCACACCCCCTCGACACCCAATCACTGACCGAGAGAGTCGGCCATCCCCTGACGGCGTATGACCCCGGCGACATCACGGATGTCGTCTACGACAACGTCTCTTGGAACCTCGAGATCTGGCCGCTCACCAACACGCCGGATGTTCCCCGCCTCGACTGGGTTCCGAACTACCCCGCCCCGGGGCAGGTAGGCACAACGAGGATCGACAGACAACTGCTCGTCGGGAGTCACCGTTCGATCCACAAGCAGGAGAACGGAGCCCTGCACGTTGTGCTTCAGTGGCTGAAGGCGAGACTCCCCTAGGAGTGGTTGGCACAAGCTCGCCGCAGGGCTCGCTTGTTCTGTTCACGCCGTGGGTAGTACCGCGGGCACGAGCCCGAGCCCCACGGCTGACGCACCGAACCACGTCCATGGCGACCTTGGATTGCGCGAAGCGGCGGCCGGCTGTGGATACCGAGGTGGGATGAGAAGACCGTGGGCGCACAGGCGAAGGACGGGATTAGCGCTCGCGCGCGCCGCAGTCAACGAATGCTGTACAACGAGACCGGCCTCGGCAACCCGGAGCACAACTCCCCCACTTGCCACGGCCGCCCTCCAGAGGCACGCTGGGGTCATGTCTCGAAGGCGTGGAGAGTTCAGGAGGCTGGGAAGTGGACGACCGGACGGAGCCGATAACACTCCGGGAGTTTCGTGAGGCGACCGCCGACCTGTGGGCCCATCCCACCAGCACGGTACCGGCCGCTCCGGCAGTCACCCGACGCGACGAACTGCCATTCCGCGAGATTGCATGGCAGGACTTTGAGCGCTTGTGTGTTCGGCTCGCCTCAGCCTCGGCAGAGATTGAGTATGCATCCAGGTACGGAACCGCTGGCCAGGATCAGCAAGGCATTGACATTTTTGCGCGAAGGACCGGCGCCGAAAGCTACGAGGTGTGGCAGTGCCGTCGCGTGGCCACACTCACGGCTGGGCGAGTCAAGAAGGCGGTCGGTGACTTCCTCAAGGATCCTATGTCCTGCAACTCATCAAAATTTACTGCTTGAAACTAGCCCAAGTCCAAATAAGGACATAGAATAGTTTCAAGGTGTGAGAAAAGCAAATTTGCAACATAAGATAAGAAAGAAAAAGCCTTTCTAGTGGCGTAGGGCCAATTCTGACTGCAAATTTGGATTCAGCACAAAATTTAGCACTAGATAGACTGAAAATCGATTTTTTCCATTTTTGGACATAGGATAGTTTGATTCGTAGCACATTTGGAGGTAGGATAGTTTCATTCCAATGTAGCGATTTAAAAGTTTAACACCTATAAAAACAGTTCACTCTAAAGAACAATATTAAAGCCTAAAAGAGCCAAAATGGAGCTATATAGTAGGTGAAGCTTAAAAAGAGCATAGCTTAAATAAAAGATGAAACCTAAAACTAACAGGCCATTCTCCAATGAATAGGTGTTTTGGTAATAAACTGAAACATTCCAAATGCATTAATAAGCATCAATACTTTTATTAAATGAAAGCTACTTGAATATAGATCTTAAGACAAAGGGGCGAATATATAGGGGTCTAGGTCTCATATGATTTTTTTATTATTTTTCTCTTTCTCAAGAAGGAAAGACATTACCCCACCCCTCTCTCCTTTGTTGGGCTTATTCTCTTGTGGCTTCATTTTGATATATAGTACCTTGAATACTGTTAAATTGAAGCTAGAGGAATGCATAATTAAGCGTAAGATAATGTTTCAAGAATAAATTTTTTCCCTAAAATCCCTAAAATTCCCTAATTTTACCTTATGAATATTTATTACGATAGGGGGGTTTGAATGAATGAATTTATTTAGTGATTCGACTTACAAAAAGTATTTCACTTTCTATTCTAAAGCTAAACACTATGGACAAAAAGAAAAAGAAAAAAAACATGAAAGCAATATAATTCATTTACCACACATGGATATAAAATACACGAAACATATTAATGAGTTCTAAATTCCACGATTCTAAAAATCTAGGCGACTACATTTTTTAATAAAATTCATGAATAAACGACGTATGTCTTTCATATGCCTCACCAAGTTTAGATTAAATGGGAAGCTTACGCTATAAAAAGTTAAATTTACTTGTAATGAAAATCTAGCTCGTGTGTACATGGGACAATCATAAATGACATGATCCATAGCTTCGTCTTTACCACAGACACATTAAGGGGAATCAATTTTCTTGATTTTATATAAAAATGAATTTAATCTAGAATGACATGTAATAACTTGTTTTCTCTTTTCTTTTTTTTTTCTCTCTTTTTCATTTACACACCTACAATATTAGTCGGTAGAGACACCCTTCCATCAATACACACACGTTGGAGCTAATTAGCTGTCTCAGTATTTCCAACATAAATAGCTATGTTCCAATACAAGCAAAATAAAGCAGAGAGAGAGAGAGTTCACAATAAATCGAAATCAGAAACTGCTTCTATATTTTGGTTGAAGAGTGTACATGTATACAACACCCTTACCACAGTAGATTTTTATGCAATATACATAGAACAAATTCATACTGTCTCTGGAGCGAGGGGACTATGATGTAGAAACATAGTTGTAGTAAAGTGCAAAAAAAGCTGTGACTTTTAAGTAGGTTGACAAAAACATATATATGTTTAAGAACCTTTCGACCGCATCTTAATTTGTTATACCCGTCACTGATAAGTTAATTCTTTGACTAGACCTAGCAGCAAACAGAATTTGAAATGCTCTATTTTACGTTATAAAAGATATACTTTCGTTAGGTGCTATTATTTGCTTCCACTACAAGAATCTTAAATATCGGCATAACACGTTTGTCAGTTAAGTGTCATTTAATTTAACTCAGATATTAAAAACAACAGAAAAGTAAAAATTTTTCTTAAAAGCCTTGAGGATCGATGTCATATATCAAAATAGATTTTGCTTTGTAGACAAAAGAATTTGTATCGTTATTGGGCCTTTTCAGTTTATCTATATAGCACTAGCGAACGCTTATTGCTCCAAAGACACAAACTATTCCGGGCTGTTTCAAAGCTATTGGTAGCCCCCTGAAGAATAGTTACATGTAAAGCATTTTTACCAGGCATGTAAAAGTGAATTGATGGTAAATGGAAACAGTTCTTCTTGATTGAGATGCAAGATATTGTAGACACATCAACGATACGAAAGTGACCTTAATTTAACAGTGTCTTCACTCTGGTCTATTCACAGCAAGACAGCTCAAATTCAGATTGTCTTTTTAAGGCACTGTCTGGTAACATGTTTGGTTTCCTAATATAAAGATAATGTTTGAGTTGTTTAATTTCGATCATTTCTGACGATTGTACTCTTGGGAGTGTCAACTAAAAGATTTTACGTATACAATGGTTTGCTATTTAGTGCAGTATTTACGTTCTTGCTGTAGACAAACGTTTTAATTTATTATCTGTAATACTTGAAATGAACTTCAATTCAACATAGACAGAAGATATATTTCACTAAGGCTATAATGGAAATACTTCATAACAGATAAGAACTTAGCGTCTGTTTGCTATATACAGAAGTTACAAGTATCTGATGACTCCAATTCAATGGAAGTGGCCAATGACTCTTAACTATATATAAACATGAATATATCAACATGTGTGTAAATGATATGACCGAAAGAAAAGAAAACATCATAATGATACTCAAAGGGTGCTTTGGACGTGGTACATAGTTTGATGAATGCCGGTCAGCGTGAAACTCATAATTTATTTATTGAGATGAAATATAAAATCCGTATATGAATCACAGTCTTGGTAGGGGACAAATAAAATGCCACATGAAACATAAAAATACGCTTGAGGTGGATCAACAACATCGTTAAATCAAAGAGCTATTAGTGGCAGCGGCGCTTGGGGTCTGGGAACTTGGGTCCCAGTCTCTCAGTCAAAGACCCCAGATAAGCAGTGGGCCCGACATTGAAACTACTGTAAATAACAGAAAAAACACCAAACAGGCTAACTAATAAATAAAGGGCAGCTGGGGCTTCCAAGGTCGCACCTCAATTTTGGCTACTTGGCAGAGAAAGCAAGCCACGAGGCAGGCTGAAACGCCCGGTGGGACTGCCTCTCGCGGATTATGGTAAAATCTGGTATCAACGAGAACAGATACTACATCTATTTCTTGCCAAAAGACCGAGAAGCGAGACTTTGAACTTTAGCCCATCCACGTTTTACCAATTAACCTTTTTCACTAGCAAGAGGAACAAAATATGAAGAAAAGAGGGACAGGGAATCCTTTGTCAAATTATAGCATCAAAAGATGCAAAATTGATTGATTAACTGGATAAGAACTGGTCTAGAAATCTTTAAACAAATCTTAGCCCCCCCCCCCCCCCCCACACACACACTTTGCAATTTGCTGCGCTGCCCATGGTACAGGCAAACCTTTAACTTCAAAAAAAATATTGGCCTTTTAGTAGAGGCGACTCTTTCTTTTCATACGAAAGCTTAGAATCCTATGGAAGTTTATTCAAGGTTACTTAGCAACAAAGAAAATTGATAGTCTCGTCTGGCTGTAGGATTTGCCTTACCAATTTACAATCCCATAGCTGGTCTGGTAATGGCAGGGAAAGAGGGGAGAGGGGGAGCATGTAATAAATGGTTGATAAGTGCAGTTACAGTATTTGTAGGTCAATTTAGAAGAAGAACGCTCGTGTGTACTAGAAATAGCAATTAGCTATGATCCCAGTATATGACTGCGACAACAAACAGGCCTGAGGTGATACACAAAACCAAAATTTACTTAAATATTCACTTATTTATGAAAAAAAAATATGTAAGATGTCATTATAATATGTCATGGTTAAATGAACATAAATTGCTAGTAGTCAGGTATTATCAACTCAAGGGTTGCATCGGTATCTGGTGCCTTGTGGAACGGGACAGCGGGGAAAAGCTGGGCACCGCGCTGCTGCTGCCCCTGCCGATCGAGCGGGACGATACCGACTGGAGCCTGGTTTGCGGGGACAGCCTTCCGGACGGTGAGATCGAGCTTGGCTATCATCTCAGACCCTCGGCCTGGGGCAAGGGCTACGCCACCGAGGCGGCGCGGCGCTTACTGCGCTTCGCTTTCGAGGACACGCCCCTTGGCGAGGTGGTCGCCGTCACCGACCAGGACAATGCCAAGTCTCAGCAGGTGCTCAAGAAAGCCGGCATGACCTATGAAGGCCTGCGCCGGGCCTACCTGACCCAATGCCCGGGCTTTCGCATTACCCGAGCCCAGTGGCTGGAAGCGAACTCGTCTCAGACCGGATAAGGCTTCTCTTTCTAAGGCGGTCCCGACTTACCGGGTTTGCCCTTCGCCACTTCGCGAAGGTTCAACGCTTCGGTTCTATAGCCATCGCTCGTGCCAGGAGCTCGAAGGAGCGTACCCGCGCCTCGTGGTCCCAAACCGCCGCCGCGATCATCAGCTCGTCGGCGCCGGTGGCCTCGATCAGCGGCATCAGCTTGGCCTTGATCGTCGTCGGCGAGCCGTAGAAAGAGCAAGCCAGCATCGATGATGCCTGCGCCTTCTCCAGCGGCGACCAGAAGCTCTCGATGTCATCCACCGGCGGTGGCAGCTGGCCTCGGGTGCCCCGCACCATGCGAGTGAATTGCTGTTGCGGCGTGGTGAACAGCCGCCTCGCCTCGTCCTCGCTGTCGGCGACGATGGCGTTGCAGCCGACCATGACGTAGGGCTTGACGAGCTGCGCCGAGGGCTCGAAGCGCTCGCGGTAGATCGCCACCGCCTGCATCAGGGCCTGCGGCGCGAAGTGCGAGGCGAAGGCGTAGGGCAGGCCAAGCATGGCGGCGAGCTGGGCACCGAACAGGCTGGACCCCAGAATCCACAGGGGCACGTTGGTGTTCTCGCCGGGAATCGCGTGGATCGCCTGGCTCTCCCGCGGCGGACCCAGCAAGGCTTGCAGCTCGACAACGTCCTGCGGAAAGCTCTCCGAGGAGTCCGGGCCGCGGCGCAGCGCCCGCAGCGTGCGCTGGTCCGTGCCCGGTGCCCGGCCCAGGCCAAGGTCTATGCGCCCCGGGAACAGCGTCTCCAGTGTGCCGAACTGCTCGGCGATCACCATCGGTGAAGGGTTCGGCAGCATGATTCCGCCGGCGCCGACGCGGATCGTCTTAGTGCCGCCGGCCACACGATATATGCCCATATTGAATCAAAACGTCAGATTTATAACTATTTCGTTAAGAGGTAATTTTGCAAATTCTGTAAAACAAAGTTGTGAAAAAAATTGTTGCTGGTTTTCACTCTAATACTCCCTCATGGCAGCAAAGCTCTCTTTCTCCTCCTCCCCCTTCTCTCATACAAGAGGAAAATGTGAAGAAAATCATTAGAAAGAGATAAAGGACGTATGACAGCTAATGTTGCAAAGAAAACATTTTAATGTTTGAATTTATTTATTTTGAGGAAAAAATGAAGAAGTATTTTGCTTCGCTCTTTTTTCAGTTATAAGTGTTATTTAAAAAAACATGTATATTTTTGTTGTTGTATCTTTTGCCCTTCACCTTATTTCGTTAATATCTGTACTTTGTATTTGATTATTTACCAAACATTTTATCTCTTATTTTTGTCCAGGCAACTTCTAAATGACTTGGCATCCTGCGGCTTGGACCCAGTGAGAGTAGCCGAGTGCTTCGTCAAGTATAGCAACGGCTTTACAATTTATACTGATTACTGTACTAATTACCCCAAGTAAGTGTAAATTTTCTTCTATCTTTCAATATAAAGTCTTACGCTGAAGCATAATTGTCCATTCTAATAAATGGAATTGAAGAGCCATTTATGCTTTGCGATTATAGGCACGAAAATTAATACTACTCTTTAAGTTAATTATCTGGCTCATCTCGAGTAATGATAATACATCCATTCTAATCTATGATTAATGCATTTATTCAGATGAAACATCAAGGCTGTCTTGACTGAATCAGATGGTGGAACTCAGTTGGGGAATCAGTTGTTGGAACTTGTGTCAGGTGATAACAAGCCATTGGTCAAAATTAATATACAAGTAACTCATTGCAGCTATGTACATAAACTTTCTTATGGGGGTAAGGGCAAAAATATAAAACACTTTATTTGATAATTTTAATAAGATATTTGATAGATTTTCCCTGAAGTTTGATAAAATTAAGGATTTCGGGAGGGGGGCCCAGCCCACTGGTTATGTCTCTGGCTTAATGCATAGAATAGACACAAGTTCTTTCAGAAATTAGTAGACTTATGTGCGTGTCTACGCTGCGTGTATTACGTGCGTGTGCCAATTTTATATCCGATTCCTGAATTTAAACCGCGCTTAAGCTGAGCGTTACATTTTGCTAGGAACATCATTTCTGATATTTTTCTTTGGTATTGTCTGTATTTGTGGTACTGTCTGTATTTGTCTTAAAGTGTCTGTTGTATTTTGACGTCTAGATTAATGGCTCATAATTAATACATGATTTAAAAGCTGCCGAGATCGTGTTGGAGCGCCCGCCTTTGCCGCCAGAGGACGGGTTGCCAGCGCCAGAAGCACAAGGTTTCAGCCTGCCTGATCTGCCCGTTGGGTTGCAGATCGATGGGGTGGAAGCCGAACGCATCGTCCTGGGCGCGTCCGTGCTGGGCGAACCGGCTGAAATGTCCCTAACCGCCGCTGCGCGGCTCGATGCAGGTTCTGCGGATGTGGATCTGGTTGCCGAGCGGATCGACGGGGCCACCGGACGTTTCGTCGTGGACGCCAGTTATGATGCCAGTGACAAGGGCGTTGTTCTGGCTCTCGATCTGAGCGAGGCCGAAGACGGGATCGTCGCACGCTTGCTCGACATTCGCGGCCGACCGTCCCTGCGCCTCATCGTTTCCGGTGAAGGACCGCTGAACAATCTGACGACAGACATTCAGCTACAAACCGCAGGTCAGGATCGCCTTGCCGGTGCAGTCACTCTGATCGGACGCAATACAGGCACTGACGGGTCCGTCGCGCGCAATTTCGAGCTTGATCTGAGCGGCGATCTCGCCCCGCTGTTCCCGGAGAAATACGGCGCGTTCTTCGGCGACCAGGTGGAACTTCAAGCGGCAGGCGCAAGATCGGCGGATGGTGCACTTGAAGTGTCGAACCTCGAGATGCGATCCGGCGCGTCCGAATTGCGCGGCGCGCTGAGCCTCTCGGCTGACCGATTGCCACAAACGGCGGCCTTGCGGGGTGTCATCGCCTCAGAAAATGGCGAACCGTTGTTGCTGCCGATCAGCGGCGGCAAAACCCGACTGACACGGGCGACGATCAACCTCGGTTACGATGCGAAAATCAGTGAGGATTGGACGGCTTCCCTTCGCGTGACCGGCCTCTCAAACGCACAATTCTTAGCAGAAACGATCAATCTGACCGGCACAGGCGTCTTACGTAGTCAGACCGATTTGGCCGGGAAATTGTCCTTCGATGCGAGTGGATTGCGATTCGAGACCGACGCCATTGAGACAGCCGTAGGGAATGCGGTTTCGGGACGTCTCGACCTGTCCCGATCCGAAGGTGAGGATCTGCAACTGCAAAATATCGAGATCACCGGCACCGATTACGCGCTGACCGGCACAATGGCCGTGTCAGGGCTCGAGGGCGATTTTTCCACCGAGATCGATGTCAGTTTACAGGCCCAAGATCTGCAACGGTTTGGGCCACTGACAGGCACTGATCTGACCGGTCAGGCGGAAATCGCCGTTGAAGGAACAGCCGATCTCGGCGGTCAATTCAACCTGACGCTGGACGGCTAAATATAAATATAAATATAAATATAAATATAAATATAAATATAAATATAAATATAAATATAAATATAAATATAAATGTAAATGTAAATGTAAATGTAAATGTAAATGTAAATGTAAATGTAAATGTAAATGTAAATATAAATATAAATATAAATGTAACTGCAAATGTAACTGCAAATGCAAATGCAAATGCAAATGCAAATGCAAATGCAAATGTAAATGCAAATGCAAATATAAATATAAATATAATTCGTAAATATATATCAATCATAGTTTTATTGATGTAATACTGCAGTATATGAGACTGCTTAACCATGTCCCAAGCATGCTTATTATGGACTTATGAAAGGCAGGGGGGCTTCCTTTCTGCATCAGAAAAATGTAAATAACCTCTGATTACCTGATACAAAAAGTAAAACCTCTTAAAACCTTTAGCCAAAAGATGAATAACTTGTTTTGTTTAAAATATTATGATGTCATCAGAAATGTGAATCATGTCATCACCAACTGTGCTGAAACTTGAAAAATAGAAAGGTATATACTGTAAGCTTAAACATCATAACATGTGTTCCTTCTTACATTTTTAATATAACAGGTACCCAGTGGTCAATCCCCTGCCTGAACTTAGAGTAAAGTAAACAGACAGCATGTCTCTAGTGGATGTGGAAACGTTACGAATGTGAGGGGTTTAAAATCATAAATCCAAAACAGCAATTTTGATACTTTCTTGTATATACAGCATTTGTACAGCAAAAAGCATCCATTATATCCATTACCTTTACTATGCAGAATGTAATTAAGAGCATGGTGGTCTTCCTTGAAGACTGCTGTCAGTCAGTGTAGGCCACCAAAGCAGAGCATTTGTCATATTGAACTCGTGTGAAATCCTACCATGTCAAACCCCTGGAAGAGATACTTTACTTCACACTTCCCCGTGATTCTTGAGACCCTTCAGCTTTAGACTAGCATCAGCTTAAAGGCCCCCAGAAAATAAAACAAAAAAATCTCTGTCTGTCAAGATACTGATGGCTGCCTTGCAATGTGTAACTACAGAAAGCCAACCCGCTAATTAACGCTTGGCACATGCTTCTCATCACTTACATTCAGTGAAACAAGGTGTCATCACATTCTGTAACCACATCATAATGCAGGTGAAAGAAACCTAACACCTATAATTTGCGAAGAGTCAATGAATAACCTGCAATCATTACTGAACAAGAGGATTAATAAATAATGACAGTAGCCTGTATAAATATATCTTCTTCATTTTACAAACAATTCACAATAAAAACTAACGTTTTCATGTTTAGTTTTCATTGTTTTCTTACTGTCCTCTTCCGACAGTTCGTCCATACCGAGGATGGCGATGATGTCGCGCAGTTCCTGGTAACGCTGCAGCACCTGCTGCACCCCACGGGCGACTTCGTAGTGCTCCTGGCCCACCACCAGCGGGTCGAGCTGACGGCTGGAAGAGTCCAGCGGGTCAACCGCGGGGTAAATACCCAGGTCGGTAATCGCGCGGGCAAATGTCACCGTCGAGTCAAGGTGCGCAAAGGTGGTTGCCGGTGACGGGTCGGTTAAGTCGTCCGCAGGTACGTAGACCGCCTGTACCGAGGTGATTGACCCGGTCTTGGTGGTGGTAATGCGTTCCTGCAGAACACCCATCTCTTCAGCGAGGTTAGGCTGGTAACCTACCGCGGAAGGCATACGGCCAAGCAAAGCTGATACTTCGGTACCGGCCAGGGTGTAGCGATAAATGTTGTCGACAAACAACAACACGTCACGGCCGTCGTCACGGAATTTCTCCGCCATGGTCAAACCGGTCAGCGCTACACGCAGCCGGTTCCCCGGCGGTTCGTTCATCTGGCCGAATACCAGCGAGATTTTGTCGAGTACTTCAGCCTCTTCCATTTCATAATAGAAGTCGTTGCCCTCGCGCGTGCGCTCACCCACACCGGCAAATACAGACAGCCCGGAGTGCTCAATAGCAATGTTACGGATCAGTTCAAGCATGGTTACCGTTTTACCCACACCAGCACCACCGAACAGGCCAACTTTACCGCCACGGGCAAAGGGGCAAATCAAGTCGATGACTTTAATACCGGTTTCGAGTATTTCGTTACCGCCAACCTGGTCTTCGTACTTCGGCGCCTTACGGTGGATCGGCATCTGCTCACGTGCATTCACCGGGCCTTTTTCATCAATGGGGTTACCCAGCACGTCAACAATGCGGCCCAATGTTTCTTCGCCGACAGGAATGGATATGGGTGCACCCGTGTTAGACACTTCCAGGCCGCGTGACAAACCGTCGGACACGCCCATGGCAATGGTGCGCACAACCCCGTCACCCAGCTGCTGCTGCACTTCCAGGGTCAGGCCTGTGTCTCCGACTGTTAATGCGTCATAAACTTTGGGTACATCGCCCCGCTCGAATTCAACGTCAATGACCGCCCCGATGATTTGTACGATTCGACCGCTACTCATGCTGTGCCTCTTATACTGTTACGGCTGTTAAGCCTGTCCTGTCTGTTATTGTCTGTGTTACAAAAACTTAGTTGTACGATGGCCAACGGTTATACCGCTGCCGTGTCTTTTACAAGAAAAAGTGATTCAATCATTGACGAATCTAATGGACAGACTTGGATGACAACCCAGTCAAGTGATATGGTTGCCTTGCCTGGGTTTTTCTAAAATTCTATATTATGATGTTGCAATTATGTTGCATACACTCAGAACACTCGCAAAAAGCAGTTTAAGTAAACAGTAAAATAAGGAATCTGGTGTGTGCAATTTTTGGCTTTTTGCGATAGTGGTTGTTTTTCTTTTTGATATCAGCAACCTGCTGCCAAAACAAAATTGTACCAATGGATTTTGAAGTAGTTTTTTAGACCATGTCATGCAAGTTTGTGGCTTATAATTTTAAAGCTCTTGATTAGCGTGTAACTACTTCATTTCTTCTGTTCTATCTAGTCGTAATCTTGTCAACTTCGCTTTAACCTTATGATTTTTTTGGCCTTGTATCCCCTGAGGTTGTGATCATTTTAAAATTCGGCCTGGACTGTGCTGAGTTGGAGGCAGAAAACAGCCATCGACGCTACATCATACCTTCCATTAAGAGGCTGGAACTATGCATGCGTGGAGGTGAAACCGGTCCTATTTGTCCTATTCTGGATCTTCTGGAGTGGTGCCAACAGCGTTTTCGAAGCACCAGCAAATAGCGGACATCCATATTCAGCTGTGGGTCTGATGCAGGACTTGTATGGTGGTACAACCGAGCTGGACGAAAGAAGGTTTGTGCAGTGAAGTTTAACTCCCAGCTTTCTTGCGCTGGAGGTTAACAGCCGATTAAGAGGGTTCGGGTTACTCCAAGATAGATTGGTGGAGAAATGAATCCCCTGTAGACGAATCTCGGCAACTCTTGTTATAGTTTCATTTTGAAAATGAAGCTGGGGTGTTCAGGTGGCACCATTTGATCTGGTAAAAAGAAGCTTCTTTGTTATAGCTGCATTGAAGTTGATCATCCATGCATCAGACTACTTTTCGATTTTAAAAAGATCCATCTGTAGGGAAAGGGAGGCTTATGTTGGGTCATTGTGTTTTG
>JAAAKM020073195.1:90866061-90935102 GCA_010016025.2 Alatinidae sp. Z8VKAUB7J3
CGGGACAGGGAATGTTCGATTAGCAATCACCATCAACAAAGCTCAAGGGTAATCATTAGAATCATGAGGGGGAAAGGGAGGCTTATGTTGGGTCATTGTGTTTTGGGACGGCCGAGTGTGTCGTGGTATCGTCGACAATGCGATGCAAAGGGCTTGTTACGTTGTCTGCCATGTCATTTATGTAAATGAAGAAAAGCGGAGGTCCCAAGATACTGCCCTGGGGAACCCCTACTTTCACTAAATCTTCGCGAGAAATAAACCCGTCGAGTCTATGTTTTTCAACTATCTGTAAGCGGGTGGAAAAGGCAAGTTCGTTTGAGTGTAGGTATCTGACGAAAGGAGTCTGTTTTTCTGTGGGTGGTTTATTACTGTAATTTAAGAGTGAGTTGTACCGACGATATCATTGATTTTGCTACGAGATATGCCATGAACTAAAGTGGAAACTTGATTTCCTGCTTGTTCGACGCACTCACGAAGGTTAGGGGGCAAGAGCTGGCGCCACCCCCTGAGAGAATTCACTAGCGTATCTCCCCCTGCCATTCTTATCAGCATATATGTTTTTCACTTTAGTATATCATAATGCATCGGAAAACCAAAAATGTCGGACCTATGGGATGACTTTCGGGTGACTCTTTCCCGTATGTACATGGGTGTGTGCGTTGAAAATGCCTTGAAAATGCCTTCCGTGAGATATAACTTCAGAACTGCACAAAAATTATGTCTTTTGGCATTAATGAACAAACTTTTCTCACGACTTTCAGCCAATGGCTTAGCTTGTCCCTGCTAGAATTTAGACTATACAATGCCGCTTTCAGTTGAATTTACCCACCTCTGACATTTTTGTATAGATGTAACCAAATGTAATATAAAATTGAATGGATGCTATTTGTAGGATTATTTCTAGAGAATGATGACACTTATGACCGCCCCCTTTCATATTTTGGAAATCTCGACCGCCCTACCTCTCTTAGAGGGCCAGCTTCGTGAGCGGTTCGACGTGATTTTACTAGCAGGCAAAAGATCTCATTGAGGAACACGAGTCGCAATTATCATAAATATGCACATTTGGTTAGGCAATGGGGCGGAGGTAAGAGCGAATTACTCGCACTATTTTACGTACATCAGTGAAAATAAATCCATTGCCTTACAAAACAGAATCGGTGATTGCCAATGGTTGACGTCACTGGACCTTGCTATGTTTATGTTTGAAACTGATCGGCATGTAACAAATCCTTGCTTGGGGCCGTTCAATAATTACGTGAGGGTCATATTGGTGGGTTGGGTAGCTGATTTTGTATATAGGTAATAAGACACCGTTAGCATGCGTGGGTGGGGTCTGAAGCAACAAATTACGTTGTGCCCGGCAAAATATTGTACTATTGTATTTAATACGACATACCTTTTGCAAGCCCTGCTCCTGTGCGTTGCTGTAATATTTTCTGCTGCATCTGTAGCTGTGTTAGTCACGGCTGACAATAACTGAGTTCTTTTTAATTACTTCATAAATTGCCCGTCGAAGCTGGGAATATCCTTTGTTGACTATTCAAAGTAGAAAATATACGAAATCCTCTCTTTCCGTAAAATGGTTTTTCTAGGCATGAGGCCATGATTGCGGCTATGATCAGTGGATTTCTAACGAGCGTGATATGGAATATGCTAGGGTTTAACCTGTTGATTAATGGTGCGCTTCCAGGGTTTGTGTCCTCTCTACTGGTGCATTTTTTAGTGATTAACCTGTATTCTGGCGATATTGTTAGTGAGATTGAACAGGTGCCAGCAGGCGATAACTGAAGGGTCTTTCCATCCTTAATCTTTATAGCCATTATCGCTATATCAATAGATTTATAAAATATCCTTACTATTGAAATCGGTAGCTAAGAAATCAAGCCCATCGGCAAGTCCCACTTAATAGACATGTTTATTGTTCTGGAGTGGTATATGGCAGCCAGGTTTCAGTGAGATCTATGCGCCAAATTATCTTAAAAGTATAGCCGCTTTTATTTTCCTCAAATTTCGACCTAATTCGCTAATCCTTGTCGCTAGGACATTGGTAGTATGGGCATTGTTGGCGGACGAGGATAAATTTAGTGATTTTCCGGGTGCATTGGACGCATGACAGGAATTTAGAAGAGTAACTTCGGCTACTGAAAATTTAGTAGTCTCAGTGATATTAAGAAGTTTTTTTTCGATTGGAGTTCGCAAAAACGTGTGGAATTGGAGTATAAATTTATGACCAGGTCTTTAGCTCTTACGGAGCAGGAAAAACATAGAATGGCAACCGACAAAGTGGGTTTGCCAAACCGGTGCTATACCGATCCAGACTTCCTTGAATATGAAAATGAGTATTTATTCAAACAAACCTGGGTTGCTATTGGCGTTGGAAATGAAATTCCAAATAGAGGTGATGCAAAGCCTCTTAATGTCGCCGGGGTTCCAATAATATTAGTGAGGAATACAGAAGGTAAAGTATCAGCCTTTCATAATGCTTGTGTTCACCGGGGTTTAAAACTGTTAGATGAACCATGCAGCAAAAAAAGGATGCTGGTCTGTCCCTATCATGCATGGGGATATAGTCTGGATGGCAAACTGATGGCTACCCCAAATATAGGCGGGGAAGGGGAGAATGAGCTGGAGGGCTTTGATAAGAGCTGTCATGGATTAAAACCTGTGCGAGTGGACATGTGGCTGGATGTCATTTTTATCAATTTGTCAGGTGATGCCGAACCACTGGAGAAACTGTTTGAACCCTTGGCTCTTCGTTGGAAGCATTATGATTTTGATCAAATATGCCATGCGGGGATTGAGGATGGAATTATTACGGATGATATACATGCTAACTGGAAAGTGGTTGTGGACAAAGAAGAGGGGGAAAAGTTACTGGACTTGAAAGACCCCCCGAAGAACTGCCTTTGCAAAGAGAGCTAGGACATTAGAAGGGATGGAGTTCCATTGTATGATGAATTGATAAATAGCAGACCTCTGAGCTGCTTTTGATAATCGCTTAGGTAAAGTAAATCTACGAGAAAAACTACGCCAAAAAAAATGAGTATCTACCTGAGACTGTCCCTAAGAAAAGCCGCTGCAGAGATGGTGGAAGTTTACCTAGAAAAGCAGAATGCGTTGAATAAAGATTACTTTTACCCACAATACGATCCAGCGGAGCTATTCCAGTGTTTCTATAAAGATTAGACGAAGGGTATTACCAAGGGAGAAGAGAAATAGCCTTCACTGCCCTATTTTGGGCTCTTTGTAGTGAGTACAAAAGAGACTTGTTATTTCCACCCCAGACAGAGCAGCAATAAGAAAGGTAAAGAAAATTGAAAGCATAATAAACAGAAAGCATAACATCTCGGGGAAGAAATGAATTAACCCAGCGCAACATTGAAGACTGGCGGAAGATGAGGGAACAGATGTGAGATATATTAAACTCACGTTATATTAAAATAAAGAAACAAGATTCTTACCAAGAGATTTCACCATAGTAGCTTGCGCAATAAAATTGTTCCAATAATTACCATCATTTCACCTTTCTGCAAAAGCTGGTAACGTGGGAGAATTATGTGAAGCTTGAACATAGCTAGTTTTTAAATCAAAAACTAAACTCGTTTTGCACAAAATAAAGACTTATCTTGTTGTTCACACATTCGCACTTAGTTTGTTTTTCACTGAATGAGAACCTAGCTGGTGTTTGCATCAATTCAGTCTGCAGCTTAGGCCTAGTTTGTTATTGCAGTGAGTCAAGGCTTAGCTTCTTTTCTGCACCGAGTAAGGAATTTCGTCGTTAGTTTTACCAAGTCAGTTGATAGCAACACTGTGAAATTCTACAGATTTGACAGATTTCTTTTGCATCATATCAGTTTGCAGTTTAGACGGATTAGGTGGCCTAATGGATATGGTATTGACCTAGAACCAGATTGTTGTAGGTTCGATCCCGGTGTCCAGTACCTCGATGTGACCTTGAGCAATTCACTTTGTCTCAAATTCCTCAGCTGGCCATTTATACTCTAGCAGCCCGACTGCCAAGACTGAACAAAAAGGACTGGCTTGACCTATACAAAGTTTACCTACCAAAATACAAACACACAGACGACCAGATTTGACGAAGGACGCTTCAACATCTCAGCACAGACCATCATAACCGGAGATCTGAATTTTTGGAATTTTTGAGAGTTCAGGTTGCAAGAATATATTTGAAAATTAATTTCAAGAAGACTTAAGTCGCTAAGACTATGAGTAAGTGGAGGTAAAGAGGTGATGTTGGGTAACGAGAAGATCGACCAAGTGAATAGCTTCACTTACCTTGGCAGTATTATTAGTAAATATGGTTGATGCAGTGAAGAGGTCAAAAGTAGAATAGCCAAGGCCCATGGTGTTTTTCGTTCTTTTGGAAATAGTTTGAAACAACAGGAAGACAAATCTGCGAACCAGTATTAGAATATTGAAAGCTACAGTGTTGCCAGTGGGCAAGTATGACTCTGAAGCGCTGGTGCTCCGGAAGATGAAGGAGGATTTGCTAGACGTTTTCCTGAGAAATTACCTACGGACTGTTTTGGGCACCCATCTGACTGACCGTATCTGTAATAGTAAGCTGTAAGAAAAATGTAGAACAGTCCTGCTTTCTAGGGCTGTTATCGGAGATAGGCTGAGATGGCTAGGATATGTTTGACAAATGAAGGATGACAGATCGTCCATTGTCGGCGAACCATCTAGGGTCAAAAGAACAGCAGGTTGTACCCAAATGGGTTGGGAGTACGTCGTAAGCAAAGATTTAAGAGAAAGGGAACTTCTTGGGAGGCTATAAGAGTGAGGCTTTGAATATATTGGAATGGAGGAGGAGCTTGCGCAGTTGTGTTGGCCTCAGACGTTTTGGTGGTGTAGTGAGTTGTTAGTAATAGTAGTTGTAGAATGAATTAATTTTTTTTTCTTTAGTTCATATGATTGTATATAGCCACACATGCAAGATGGCTCATTCGAAAATCCTCTCAAAAGTTTTTTTTTTTATTTTCCCCATATTAATAACTTATTTTGGACATTTTTTTGGTTCTTGGTTTGACGGAGTCGCTCACTCTCCAAAATAAATTTTTACGTACGTGACTCGTGTTGTATATGTCACGGTACGATAAGAAACCGTTCGCTAAATTAAATACTTGACAAGTATCTCTATGACCAGAAGCTACCAAACCCAAGTAAAGGCTGCATTTGCCAAATTAATGACAAGGGAAATTTTTCCCTTATTAAAAAATTCCATTCTAGGAAAATGTCTCAATTCCTAATTGAGATGCCGGTTAATCGCCCCATCACTAGTTTTCTCTTTGAGATTTTTTTTTATTTTCTCCATTTTGCTATTTGTTGTACCCTTATTGTACTGAAAAAAGCTAAGCAGACATTTTTTCTGGAAAATATTTGCACTTTTACTAATTAATTCACTGGCTGTTAATTTTGCAGCTTTTAAATCCACTTGGTAACTGAGGTGATCAACACCTACCTTTTCCAAATACTCCTGATAGGGGCATTCGAACAAATCCACACCTTTGGGGCTGATTTCTAAGACTTTGGTAGCCACCAAATCAACCACGTAGCGGTTGTGACTGACCAGCAACAACGTCCCTTCAAAAGCTTGAATCGATTCCACCAGGGCTTCAATGGATTCCATGTCCAAATGGTTGGTCGGTTCGTCGAGCAGGAGGATATTCCCTTTGAGTAAGGTCAGTTTCCCCAACACCAAGCGCGCGGCCTCACCGCCAGACAAGGCCGCCGTGGATTTATGAACATCATCCCCCGAAAAAAGAAGGTTGCCGAGTAAACCGCGAATGGCGCCGATGGGTTCACCTGGGGCCCATTGGTGTAGCCAATCATTGGGCGTTGAATCGGAAGGAATATTCTCATGATGATCTTGGGAGAAATACTGGGGATGACACTCATAGCCCCATTCGGCGTTCCCTTCATCTGCAGCCAAATCACCGACGAGAATTTTGATGAGGGTTGATTTACCAATCCCGTTGGGACCCAAAATCGCAATTTTATCGCCACGGAACACGTCGAACGACACATCCTGAAGCACCTGCTTTTCCCCATAGGCCTTGGAGATACCCCGAACTTCCAGAACTTGTTTGCCCGGCTGACGACAAATGGGGAAATTGAAGCGGGGATAGACCCTGGATGAATAGACCGGGTCCTGAATATCTTTCTCCATACGCTCAATTTGCTTGACCTTGCTTTGCGCTTGACGGGCCTTCGACGCCTTGGCCTTAAAGCGGGTCACAAAGAGCTGGAGGTCCTCGATCTTCTTTTCGGCTTTAAGAGCCTCGATCCGCCGCATTTCTTCGTCGGCGGCCTTGGCCTCCAGAAATTGGTCGTAATTGCCCTTGTATGCCTTGGCGGTTTGGTAGTCGATATCAATGATATGGGTGCAGATATTGTTGAGGAACTCCCGGTCGTGAGATACCACGACAACGACCCCGCGGTACTGACGAAGGTATTCTTCCAACCATTTTATGGAGAAGATATCCAAGTGGTTGGTGGGTTCGTCCAACATCAATGCATCGGGTTCGCTGAACAGACATTGGGCCAGCAACACCCTTAATTTGTAGCCCCCGGAAAGTACCTGCATTTTCTGCAGGTGTTTTTCAACGGGAATCCCCAAACCCTCGAGCATTTCACCAGCCCGGCTCTCTGCAACATAGCCATCGTGATCGGCAATGACTTCTTCGAGATGAGCAATGCGGTCCGGGCTTATATTATAAATAAATATGTTCGGTATGGTCACTGGAAAGGCAAGTTTACGTCTGTAGGAGCGTTTATAAACAAGACCCTGTCAAAATGTAGACATTGTCCCCGTATTGTTTTTGACTGAAGGATTTGTTAGAATATACTCATTTTCAATAGATAACGAGGTCTTAGCTTAAGGCTCTGCCAGGATTCAGAAGTTATAGACTGCCTTGAGGATGGATAAGACTTAAGTAATGATTACTTTTGGTTCAAGTTAACATGACAATTTTTATCAGGACCTTGAAACTTCTTGTAATTAAATATTAGTCGATGTCAATGGTTTTGCCAATGACAAAAATAATTATATTTTTTTATCGCAAATTTGTGTCCATGTACGCATTTGTATAGATTTTTATTACAGGCTTTTAAGCTTAAATAAGACTTTTGTGTTGAGCTAGAAATTTTTCGAGTTTCAAAAATTTGACTTCGAATTCCCCTTCAATCTCAGTTGGGATCAGATCTTTCACTTTCCTTGTAAAGAACGACTCCTCGTCTTTCTAGCACTTGCCACTTTGCGCTGTTTACATTTTTTCAAATCAGCATAAAGAAATTTAAGAAGGACGTTAAACTTGAAAACAAGCAGAAATTTACTTATCGTCAACTTTGCTCATCGTCAACTTAGTACATGTTGGCACACTTAGAGCCGCGTTTCTTTCAACAGTAGGGGGTCCCGGAAGTTGTGTGGCTCGTATATAGATTAAAAAAGTGCAACGATTTAAATGAGACTTGGAATATACGATAAGCATATGCCCTAGATGGCATATTTTACCGTCCGAACCAGATCCGACCACGGTCAGAGGGAGGATGAGAGGTTCTATTGAAAAATACTGAGATTCGAGTGAAATGTGATAGGTGGTGAGACAAGATGCTTTAAGATTAAACAAATAAACACGCATCCGTGATCTTTCTTCTGGCGAAAAATGCAAAATTCTACATTTTACAGATAGGATCTTGAAACCTCAACACTATGGTTCTCTGATACTCTAAATCTGATGATGTGATTTTCATTAAGATTATGTGACTTTTAGGGTTGTTTTCCCTGTTTTTGAAAATATGGCTAAATTTTCTGAGGCTCGTAACTTTTGATTATTAGGACTAAACTTGATGAAACGTATATATTTAAAATCAGCATAAAAATCCGTTCTTTTGCTGTATATATTGATACCGAAATTCCATTTTTAAGAGTTTCGATTACTATTGAGCGAGGTCACTCCTTATTACAGTTCGTTACCACAAACTGTTTGACAAAAAGGGTAAGAGCTTAACGGAGCGAAATAAAAAATTGGCATCCTGACAAAGGTAATTGTTCTTCCTCATGACAAAGCGAGACCTCAAACTGCTGTTCAGACACGTAATTTTTTTTAGTTTTTTGAATTGAGTTTTGGCTGGGAAGTTTTAGATCACCGACAATACAGTCCTTATTTTTTGTCGAATTATTACCATCCGTTTTTCCACCTCAAGCAACACCTCAGTGGCAACCGTTACAATGATGATGACGACGTAAAAACGGAAGTTAATTCCTGGTTACCAGGAAAAGACGGCAAGTTTTTATACAGAGCTTACTTTAAAATTAGTTGAGAGGTATGATAAGTGTTACAACGAACATGGCAACTATACTGTTAAATAGAGTAAAGTATGTACTTTTTGAAAATAAATCTACTTTTTTTAAAATAATCTTTTGCTGTGTATATATGTTCATACGGGCCTTACTTAAAAAACACGCCTCGTAGATGTAGTGGTATTTATTCAATAAAGTCTGAATAATTTTTCATCTATTAAAGTTGAAAAAAAATGGGCAGCTGATTATCTCGAGGCTCCTTGTCTAAAAATTTCAATGTTTATGTAAATGCGAAAAATTTGAGCCCATTCAAAAACTGTCTTTGTGCCAAAATTATTGTTTTTTTCCAGCATCTGATTATTCATATAGTATAAAGAATCATATAGATTCAAAACTAAAGAAAAGACGCTTTTTATCCTAACCTAACTTACGTAACATTTGAACAAACTTATCATCCAGCCTACTTTTTCGCATGCTGACAAAAGTATGCCTAATGCAGGTACCAATCGATTGCATGCGAAAATGTCATTTGGATGATAAGTATATTCAAATGCTAAGTAAGTTAAGTTAGGATGGACAAAAGCATCTTTTCTTTAGTTTTGAATCTATTTTAATCTTTATACTGCATGAAAAATCAGACGCAGAAAAAAACTGAATAATTTTGGCACAAAAAAGTTGCAATAATTTCGAATTGCAATTTATGCAAGATCTGCTGTTAGAAAAGGGAAGAAAAATTATTTTGTTTGTAAATTGTTCTCTAGAGTCTGTTTTAGACTTAGAGAAAATGAGCTAGGGGGACAGGAGAGGTCTCACGCATTTTATAGTCTTTCCGCTTTTCTTATCTATTTCTGACTTACCCTGAAAATGATTAACAGTAATGTCTATTCTACTGGTTAATTTTCAATACTGATGTATTCTTCAAGATTTTGTACAGTAAAAGCCGAAACAATGTGTACGAAAAAATTTTCAAGTCAAGGCTTCTCCTTTGAGAGAAGGCCGTTTAATTAAAATAAATAGCTCTTTTAAAAGCACTAAAAAAACTTTAGCGTAAATAGCAAGGTATTGACGAGGGGGTGACCCCCAACGCTTATATAAGTGATAATTTATGTTCGTTCTAAGTTTTAAAGTTGCTTCTTACTTTATATTGAATAAACTTGTTTTTTGTAATTTCTGTCTGTTTTTTTTATGTAATGCTTTGAAATCCGGCTGCCTCTCTATGAAAAATTCCCTTCTTTTATGAAAGATTCATCCATGGGAAGACGCAACCCCTGACCTCCCCACCACCAGAAGAACTACCCCTGAAAATGTCTCTGTACGCTTCACTTTCACTCCTTGCAGCCCTTCCCCCGGGGACCATGGGGGGTTAAGTCATCCTTAAAGACATAGTTATTACATTTATTTTATGTTGAACACAGTGACAATCAAAATTTGGATCAGGTGACTTTGGGAAAAACTTAGAGTGGGAGGGGGGCTAGCTGCCTCCAATATTTTTGGCAACGTAAAAAGGGGACTAGAAATTTCGATTTCCAATCAAATGAACCCTCTCCCAATCTTCTACGATCGCTGGTTTGATATGATCACCCCGTAAAAAAAAACAAAAACAAAATGAATAAAAACAAAATCCGTGATCTTTCTTTTGGCAAAAAATGAAAAATTTTTTTTTTTTAATAGGAGCTTGACACCTCTATTTTAACGTTCTCGAGTATTTTCAATCTTATGGAGTGATTTTCATTGAGGTCTATTAATGTTTTGATGGTGTCTCCCCCTTTTTCAAAATTCGTCAAATTTTCCCAGGCTTGTAAATTTTGATAGGTACCATTAAATTTGATGTATGTTATATATTTTGAATAAGCACCAAAATTCAATTCTTTTTATGTATCTATTGTTATCAAGGCTCTGTCTCTTAGAGTTTCGGTTACTCTTAAGCTGAATGGCTCCTTACATACAGTTCGTTACCACGAATTGCTTGATAATGTTTACTTCAAACCGTCAGTCACTATATGAACGGTCGAAACAGATAAATACTTGCAAACAGGGAGAGGGGATTTTTAAATGTAATATTGATCCACAAAACTGCCTTAAGGAGAGATTGATATTTTAAACTTGATAACACTCTTTTTTGGCTTTAGACCCCCCTCCTTTCTTTAAAGGAAGAAATAAGTGGCTAAGGTTTTCAGTGTGTTCCCAGTAGTATGGCCATAATACGTTTCACGACACACATACCTGTAATCATTTTCTTGACAACAGTAACGGTTGCGTCTGGGATTAATATTGCGAAGGGACTTCATTGGGTTCGGTCGATTTTTTTTTTTTTGTCTATAACTTGTTATTACTGTGCATGCATTTGGAAATAACAATAAAATGGACAAAAAACTTGTTAGGCAAATGTTTACGGTTACTCACGTTTTCGTTTACATCATTTCTTTAAATCATTCATCATTTTTTCAAGCTGAAATTCCGCGTGGTCTGTTAATCAACCGTAACTCCTGTTCTGTTGATTAAGAGTTGGTTGAAATCATACGGTAGCAACCTTGAGTCATGTATTTAAACTCTGTAATGTAATTTATTAACGGGTTGAACTCCACGGTACGAAGCAGTAAAATACTACCCTTAGAGAAGTAAATAAACAAGTGAAGAAATTTCTCCTAAATGGTAGGTAGTGGCCATAGAACACTTGAACTTCCAGTTATGTTCGTAAGCGTGAAAAGCTTCAGAAAATTCTGGAATCACACTCCGAATCACACTGGAATCACACTCCTTCTCACTCCGAATTTTTTTTTAAGGTTGCTTAAAATTGAAAAATTACCAGAAAAGAAAAGAAAGAGTAACTTGAGGATATGAGATAATAAGTAATGCGGTATCTCGAGCCTTGGGAGCCTGAGTAGTAGGGCCCCCTTAAAGGAGGTCCTACTTTGTGCTTGGGAAATAATTTTTCCTACTTGTACGATTAATCTGACAAAGAAAAGGACGTGAAAGTGTCAATAGAAAGACTTGAGAGCAAACCAGTGTTAATATGTGCTTTTCAAACGAAATTCTTCGTTGTGCTTTTCAAACTTCTATAGCATAACGTTACAACATTGACAAAGACCAGGGATTATTAATGAATCTTTTCTTTTTTTGTACAGGTTTTACTATAATGTGGGTCGGGCAAAAGGCTCATAAATCGTAAAATATTATTTGCTCCAAAAGGGAAATTTTTCAAGACCCGTTTATCAAGTTATCTTGTGTCGTTTTATCAAACAGTTCGTAGCAACGAACTCTAAGCTTGGAACGATTAAGCCCAATTTTAACGGAAATCCTAAAAAAAAAAGAAATTCGATAAAAATTAATACACCAAAAGAATTGTTTTTTTTTGTTTTTTTATTCCATGTTTATTAAATTCATTAAGTTTAATGCTACCTATACGAGTCCGAGGAAATTTGCCGAATTTTCAAAAAGAGGGCAAAATGTCTAAAAGGTCGAGGAATTCTGATAAAAATCCTACCATAAAATTCAGCAAATCAAAGAACCCCACGGTAGAGGTTTAAAGCTCCAACCTACAAAAAAAAAAAAAAAAAAACCGAATTTTGTGTTCTTTGCACAATTCGTCCTCGATCAAGTTCACTGGCAACGCGGCACAATTGATTTTCACAAAGGGTTTTTGGTTGCGCTTGCTGAGACGATGCAGGGTGGCGGCCACCAGTTCCTTTCCGGTGCCACTTTCGCCGTTAATCAGAACGCGGCCGTTGGTGGGTGCGACTTTCCGCAACTTCGCCATTAAGGCTTGAATGGCCGGATCTTCACCAATCATGGTCTGACCTTGGCTGAGTCTTCCTTCCAATTGTTGGACTTGGCTTTGTAAGGCAATTTTTTCCAGACAGTTGCGGATCGCGTAAATGAGTCGTTCGTCGGAAAAGGGCTTCTCGATGAAGTCGTGGACGCCTAACCGCATGGATTCAAGCGCTTCGCTGATCGTGGCTTCTCCGGAAATCACAATGGTGGGCGGGAGCCGGTCATTGCCCAATTCGTGGATGAGATCCAAACCGCTCTTGCCGGGCAGCCGAATGTCCAAAAGCAGCAAATCGGGCTGTTTCAATTGGTGGAGCCTGTGAAGCACGGCTTCTACCGAAGGGAGGCTAACAACTTCGTGGCCCATATCGTGGACCAGCATGGCCATGTGTGCTTGAATTCGCGCATTGTCTTCCACAATCCAAATCGTTGTCATTGTGGTCCATCCTGTTGTTTGGGAAGCTCTACATGGAAGAAGGTTCCTTCGGCACTTGTTTGCGCCAGCCGTAAATCGCCGCCGTGGTCGAGCATGATTTTTTTGGAAATGGCCAGACCTAAACCCATGCCTACACCAACCTCTTTCGTGGTGACATAGGGTTCGAAAAGTCGTTCCTGAATAGGGTCGCTGATGCCCGGTCCGTTGTCAGCAACGATGATCCGCCAATGATCAGCGGTTTCAGTCAAACTGAAGACCAATATTTTTGGGTCGGTAATCATGGCGGCCGCGCTGTTGTTACAGAGATTGACCAGGACTTGGCGGATTTGACGGCGATCCATGAGGACGGTTGGGTTGACCGATGATTCGTGATCCAGTCGTACTTCAAGATCCGGCCACGCCTGGCTGAAAAAACTGTGGAACTCTCTGAGGAAATCGCCCAGTGGATCTTGCTTCAATCTCGGTTTGCCGATTTTTCCAAAGGACGTAAAGCGTTCGGCAAATTCTGCCAGTTGTTTGAGGTCTTCCTGAATGCCACGCTCAAATTGATCCAGTTTTGCCGGGTCCGGTCGTTCATCGCGTCGAACACTGCGCAAGAGGCTGTTGGCTTGGAGCCTGACCGCGGTGAGCGGCGTGCGGATTTCATGGGCAATTCGCCGTGAAGATTCCTTGTTCTGAGTCTCGCTGCCACTTCTATTCTAACAGCACAACTCTTTGTTCTTCATTGTCATTTTGATATATCCTGATAATTACTTTCGCGTGTCGGCTACTTTTTTTGTTCTTCACTTTCATTTTTGAAACGTTCATTTTTGTTGCTTGTAATTCTAAATGCCGCCTATCTTCTAACTGTATATTTCTTTGTTCTCGCTGTCATTTATCATCTAACCACACATTTCTTTGTTCTTCAGTTCCGTTTATGACTCCTTGTAATTGTTGTTGTCGTAACTGATTTACGTACATATTTCTTTGTTCTTCATTTTCATTTTTCAGTGCTTCTGGGATTTTTTCAATGCCCTTTGCTTTAGCTCCTTGGATTGGTCTTGTCACTTTTGATGGTCTAGGCTGTTCATTTTCACCCGTCCTTTTACATATCTCACGTTGTTCTCTTGATCTTGTCTCATTTGATGGTCCAGTTTGTTCATTTTGAGCTTACGTTTTTGTCCTCTTTTGTCCTTTTTTGTCCTCATTTTCAGCTTACGCGAATTTACGTTATTGTCCTCTATATATTATGAAACTGCTGAAAATGCCTTTTGAAATTTATATAACCGAATATGAATAAATTAATTTATATATTTCTAAGTTTTGGTTCTGCAAGTTCTTCTAAAACTAATTGAAAATCTAATTTCCTTGTGTCTTCACTTTCAATCAACATAATTGCTAAACTATTTAGTCCATACTGATTCATTGTTGGTATCAGACAGTTTTTTGTTGGTTTTATCCTGGAAAATGATCTTTCTCTAGAAGCAACGCTTACTGGAATTGCAAAGAATATTTCAGTTTCCAAAAATAGTTTTTTTCATTTTGATGGCAACACGGCGCTCTTTCAAATGTGGGATCCAATTGAGCCCAATCGTCTTTTATCCGGCGCTGCAAAGGCCCTTTACCAGATCTTGATTGATAAAAAATCCCAATTTGCGGATGTTGATAAAACACCGATTTTCAACTAGTACTTAGGCTCAGTTTTAAGTTAGCCACGAATATAAGGAGGGAAAAGTTAATCTAAAAAAGGTATACGTTACAGATCATAAAGTAATACGAAAAAATTCGGCTAGAAAAGCCCTTGAAACTCGTTCAAAATTTGATCAGTGCAACTCATTGAAATGTAGTATCGGAGGAGATCTGTTGGAAATCCGGAAAACAATCAAACAGTTCATAGAATGGACTGTGAGGTCCTTTTGCCACAATAGTAAGTGAGGAGTGACACGGCTCAATAGTAACCGAAACTCTAAAACCGGAATTTGGTAAATTTATTTTCACACTAATCCTCTAATCAAAATAGTATTCATTATTCTTCAATCCGATACAACTGACAATTTCTTCTCATTAGACCGTTTTTTCCCGAAACGTGTTTTTCACTTTTGGTTACTATGAGTCGTGGATCGTTCTTAACTAGATTGCAGCTCTCGCAAAAACCATGAAACATCGAAGCGGTAACGCAAGTTCGGGTAGAGCGACAATCTCGAGAGATGCCTCAACGAGAGGAGAGAAATGACAAAGCTGTCAACAACCAATGGGAACGAAGACTAAGTCAAGTAGCTCTTGTGAAAACATCGCCACCTGTATTCTTTATTACTATCCTTGGGCCCTTTGGCACATAGATGCGTACACGAGGGGGGATGGGATTTAGCCCATGACCCTCTTGAAATTCTGAGATTTTTCAATTAGTTCCTAAAATGGCCCGTGGAATTTTATTTTTGGCAGTTTTTCATGTTTTTCACGTCCCACGATTTACTGTTTTCTGTTCACTTGTTTTTATTATTTCTTCGACTTTGTACATATTCTTAGATAAACCCTGTATATGCGGTTGCATACTTTCAACATTGCTAAATTCTGCATCTCTAAAGTTGACGTATGGCAATTAACTTGCCAAGCGGTATGAAACTAGGTCAATTCGTTAATATTGAAAAGAACCTAAAGGCACAAGAAGTATATTTAAGGCAGTTATGTTCATCTAGGAGGGACAGTGCATAACTCCTTACAATTCACTTCCTCTAAAAAATGTCATTTATAATCGTCAAACATTAAATCTCGATCACAGTAGATCTATATAAATTAAAGTATATAATGAATAATATATAGATATAAATTATTTATATACAGTGATCTTGATAGTCAAAATTGATTTCTACATCCTGAAACTTATCTAAAAAATCAATTTGCCCATAGCCAAATAGCAGATATTCAAACTTAGCAGAACAACAGTCGCATGACATTGTGATCTTGAACTACTTAACAAGTGCATATTCTAATCTTCTTATATACAAGCTTATAATACTAATCTGCTTTGCGAACCGGACCTGAAATTTGCAAATATACCAGTTTTGATGTCAAATACCTGCCTAGTTAAAGGTTTCATAATCCTTGAAAATAAAAAAGAAACCTCACCAGCTTTAGCACAACGACCGGTTTCTTACTGCTTGCACAAGAAACACATCCACGATGAGATTTTATTAATAGGCCTCGTCCAGGTCCTCGACCGGCATGCCGCGCACGAGCCCCTCGGTCGGCTCCATCGCGACGCAGCGTGCGCGCCCGTAAAAGAAAAGAAGAGAAAAGCAAACAAATAAAACAAAAACATATGCACAAGGGACCAATTACTGCACTAACTCTTGTCACAGCAACGACAACTAGCTATAAAAGTAAGACAGGAATTAGAACCAAATTCAAATATAACTGCAGTAAATATGGTCATGACACAGACATACAAAAATACTATTGAATCAAAAACAATGAATATTTTCAATGCTAATCATTGGAGAATTCCGATGACAAGGAGGTTACCGAAGCAAATACTTAGTGAACTGAAAGAAAATAGACCGGAGTCTCAGACAATCAGTTCTACCTAACAGCTTCCAAATCGGAGCCAAAACATACAAGATGTTAGGGAGGGCTACAGCATTGAAAAATAGTAGTCGTTGAATCGTAATTTCGTTGTAACAGTTGATACATACGAATCAGATATAGGTGTAAGAGAGGGTCTATGAGCAGGGATCATGTGCAGCGTAGCGACGAACCAACGGGAAGACCTAGATGAACGAGGTAGTCAATGGCTCTAACAGTGGCATCGGGCAAGCGCTAAAAAGAACGGTGGCCCACCTTTCTATTTAAAAAGCACTATTTCTGACTTATCAGCATTGAAGCGAAGGCCAAGTTTAAGATACTCATGTTGAAGTGTGATAGAGATCTCATTCATTCTTTGGAGGGCACAGCTGAGGTTTAAAATGTCATCTGCATAACAAACTAGAGACAGATTCAATGAAGATAGAATTAGAGATGTGGAGCACTGTTCTTGAGCATCCAACACACAATTAATGAAAAGATTAAGAGAAGAAACTGCTCCTTTATGTGCGCTTTCTAAGACAAGAATGAGTTACCTATGCGGAACAGGGGTATATCTTTATCCGGAGGTAGTTTCAGGCGAATACAAAATCAAGAGTAGATATCTCGAAGACAGGGAATCACCGAGGAATTCAGTTCGCGTTTTGCCCCTTTAAGGAGTATAACTAGGTGAATGAGGGATCAAATGTGCGTCTGATATCTTGACTACTGAGAATTAGACGTTCTCCTGTCAATTAGCACATTGGCTACAACTGTTTACGCATCAGCACCACCTATTCCCCGCTTGAATCCGAACTGATGAGGTGGGGCGTAACATGTCTATTTAAGGTCAGGTCGGAAAAGAAGCTCGAAGACTTTGTAAAAGGAAGTTATAATCGTAACAGGTCAAAATGATAAACATTTTAGGTTCGGTTTTCTTTTTTTGGGAGTTTGGATAGGATCTCCAATGTATAAAACGAGAGGGTACAATTCACTGTGTAAAAACTACCGTCGTCTCCCGTTTCAGTTTGAGCATAAAGCTCTTTGATAATGAATCTTGGAATGACGAGATGTTGGTCCACAATTCCTGTTGAGCAAACATCGATAATTCGGGCATCGCCGAGTACAGAGGCGTCGATGAGAAGATCGCGCTTCTTTTGAGCTGTTGGAGCAAATTTGACGAATGGGATGCTGATATAAAGTTCGTCGGATGCTCTGAGAGTCATGATTGATCCCAAATAGGTTCCAAATAGGAAGAGGGCAATTTTTATGATTTCGAGAGCTTGCGGTGTTAGCACTAGGGAAATTGAGCTGAGATCAAGGATGGCATCAAAAATGAGAACAAGTGCTTGTCCCATCAAATAACCAATGAAAAGTCCAACGACTGCAATATTAAAGGAACGCAGGTTAAACTTTCTAAAAAGTGTATCGAATCCGATTAAAAGAAGGCTGAATACGAATCCGATCAAAATCCCGATGAGGGCATTTGTTGCCATGAGGCCCTCAGGGCGTGACAACATGTATGTTGTCATAAAAAAGATGGAAATGATCGTAAAGAATATGCGTACAAAGGCGAGCGATATATTCATAGACACTACTCCAAGATTTTTAATATTAGTCCCTCTCATACAGAGATTCTGGTTGAGAAGGGGTTTGTAAATAACTATAAGCTTTATTATTGTTAAATCAAGAAAATACTTTTTTGAAAGGCTTTTTTTATGCTGCGTCATCGCTTTGCTATCACATTATCGGGACTCATTTGGATGGGAATCGGAATTCTTTTACTGCACAAAGGGTTGCAGTATTTTTCTATGGTTGGACCTCAGATCTTTAACAAGACACACGAAGGGTTTTCACTGATTTTACTACTTGGTTCGATTGCTGGATCCCCTGAAAAGGGAGCGATGGTTCTCTTATGTATTGGATTGATTTTGGGATTTTTCAAAGGGAGGATCATCCTTAAAAAATCGGTGCGACGGATTGTGAATCGGATTCGGAGCTTTCCTTCTCCGATTTCACTTAAGCAATTGTATCCTAAAGAGTATTATTTTCTCATTGGAGGGATGATGCTGCTTGGGTTTGTCTTTAAATTTCTCCCTTTGCCACTTGACGTGAAAGGATTTATAGATTTCACAATTGGTATTGCTCTAATCAATGGTGCAATGCTCTATTTTCGAGCAGCCTTTGTCCCAGAAAAAGCTCATTTATGATAGCGAGTGCCGCGCTTAATTTGAACAGAGCGGTACAACTGTTCTAGTAGGATAAGGCGGGCAATTTGGTGGGTGAAGGTGAGTTTGGAAAAGAATTTGTCTTCAAATGGTGAATCCAATACTGCAGTTGAAACAAGTAATGCAATTGGTGGAATTATCAATGTAGTTAGAATCATTATCATGAACATCTTTTTTGTTCTTCCTAACTGAATCATTACTCCGTCAAGAATTTCAAAAATATTTTCTCGTTTTTCACTATCTTTACTCATTTGTATCCTCCCTTGGAAATAATTCTTCATATGGTTCTAAAACAGCTCTCAAAATATCTTGTCCTTTTTGAGATACTTTGTATTTGAAAATTGTTTTGCTGCCCCAAGCTTCTTCAGTTTTTTCTAGAATTTCTTTTGTAACCATGTCATCTAGAATTCCTTTGTGTTTTACATTGTTTAATCCACATATGCTCATCAACCTACTTTGATTCATCTCTCCATATTCGTAAAGTTTCAACAAGATATCCTTCCTAATGTAAATTCTGTCTCTGTATTCACGTACCAAGTATAGTCTCCTCTAAAAACACGTTCCATAAATCATCATTGTTCCTAATTTCCTTTATTTGGATAATTTTTGTTAGATAAAGGTCAGGTAACATTGTTACGTTACTTTGGTTAACAATTCCTTTTATTCAAAATGTTATCTACTGTTCAATGAACAGAAAAACAACATATCTGATTCCAGCATTCGCTGCAGTCTTTGCTCTGATGTTTTCAGTTGGCTCTCCCCTTGCCATGGCAGAAGGAATGTATGGCGAAAACATGGCTCAGAAACACAAAAAGATGCACAAAGTCATCAAAGTTGAAGGTTTTGTTGGTTCTATTCAGATAACTGAAGACTCTGATAGAGAGACTCTAAAAGACCAAGTCACAGTTTCCCTAAGTGAGGCTGCTCAAGGTCTAGATGTCAGAGGTGGCCACATTGGAGCTGTCATCAATGAAAATGGTGACAAGTACGTTGCTTGGCTCTTAAAATCCTTCGAGAAGGATTCAGAATCTGAAATTGTCACTGCTACAATCTATGTGGTTGATGCAGGAGATGCCTCAAACACCACAACTGTAACAAAAGAATTTGAACATCCAAAAATGAATGGCAAATTTGGACATGATGGTGACCGACAAGCAAAACTTGCTCAGAAAATTGACAGGTTGTCCCAACTAACAGGTGATGTTGAAGTTGATGCAGCACGAGCTGCCTTTGTAGAGAAACTACAAGAACTACAAACAGCACTTGAAAGTGATGATGTTGAAGGAGTTTCTGCATTAAGAGAAGAACTACGAGATCATAGAAGCGAGTTAGGTAGCATCAAATCATACAGAAAATAGGTTAATCCCTAAGTAAATGATGACGTATTCATCAGTTAATTTTCCTGTTGAATCAACTTGCGTTGTCGCTGGAGCAATTAAAGCGTGTTTTTCATCTAAAGCTGACAAATAAACGATTTTATTTGTCAAACGACCATCAATTACTTGACGATATGGTGTTTCAATAAATCCGAATTTATTAATTCGGGCGTTAAAAGCTAAATTGGTAATCAAACCAATGTTCGGTCCTTCAGGAGTTTCAATCGGACAGATTTTACCAAGGAATGAAGAGTGAATATCACGAATTTTAGAAGACGCACTTTCACGTTTCAAACCACTTTCACCTAAAATTGTGATTCGACGTTTGTTTGATAATTCTGTCAATGGATTTGTTTGATCTAAGAATTGACTTAATTGTGATGTATTAAAGAAATCTTTAACTGTTCCAGAAATGAAGTTCAAATTGATTAAATTGATGATTTTATCTTCATTATTATTGAAAGAATTGATTGTTAAATCATTTAATTTACGAATTAAATCAGAACGAGTTTTGTTTAAACCAGTTTGGAATCGTCCTTTTAATAATTGACATAAAGTTTTAACGTAACGATTACTTAAACTATCGATATCATCAAGTTGACCAGCGCCAATTGATAAGTTTAAAGTGTAAGCAACTATTACAAGTAAATCAACAACTGTTAACGTTTCAGTTTGACATTCTGGATCAACACCAATTAAATTGATGATTTTCTTTTGTTCGTAATTGTCTTCGTAAACTTTAACACTTTGGAATAAATTATAACTTTTGATAAGTTTTTTATCGAATTTTAAAGTCATTAAATGGTTACGATCTTCATTAAAGAATTTCTTTAAAATATGATAGTATTCTTTCGTAATTAAAGTTCCTTTTTTGATTACAACAGCTTGGGTTTTTTCATCGATTAAATCAGTTGCTAAAACACGATCAAATAATAGATCAACAACGGAAAGTTTTCGATTGATTTTGTAACGACCAATTTGACCTAAATGGAACTTACGGTCAGTGAAAAATTGATCTAAAATAATTTGTAATTTTTCTTGGAAATCTAAACCTTTATTAGGTGTGAAAAGTTTTGAATAAATGTTTTCAACTGTTTTTACAATTTCACTTTCGTAACGATAGTGTTGATAAGAACCAACAATGATTTCATTGTGGTTCAAAAGATCTAAAACAACTTTTTTTTCTAATCCTAATAATGTGAAAAGATTACTAATTAAAATATTATTTGATTTTTGTTTGTTAAGAATCACTTCAAAAATTGGTAATACTTTTTGGTTTGCTTCAATGTCGAACCCGTAGGCCGCTTGGCCGATGATGCGATGGTTTCGGAACCCAAGAAAAATGAGGAACCCACTGAGTTGAAAACACTCGAGGAATTAGAACGCAGCCATTTTCGCAAAGTCCTGGCTTTTGCGGAGGGGAACCAGGCCAAAGCCGCTCGAATTTTGGGCCTCAATCGTTCGACTTTCCGCTGGCGGTTAAAGAAACTGGGTTTGCACCAAAGTTAGGTTCGGCCGTTTCGGTTAAGATGCTTTTCGAGCTTCGTATTGCAGGATATTTTCCAAATGGGGCAGGATCAACAGCTGTTGATCATTTTCAAAAAAGCCCAAAACCAATTGCGGGTCGTAGGCGATGGCCGGTCTCACCGGTTTGAACGCTTCGAACTCTTTCAGGATTTGGATATCTTTCATGACCGGGAAGGCCATCAAGCCTTCCTCAAGGGCAGTTCTTGCCACCAGATACCGCTTGGCGCGTTGTTTCGGGGTTTTGGGAAAGTTTAGGGTTTGATTGAGATCGAAGATTGGGACGATGTGTCCGCGCCAATGAAACAGTCCAAGGCAATTGGCGGGTGGGCAGGGAAGAGGTGAGGCCGGTGCGGCGATTCCAATTTCGGCCACTTGCGTCACGCTGAGCCCAAAACAAACCCGCTTCCCTTTAAAACTCACTTTCCCGGTTTGGAACATGATTAACGAGCTGCCCAGAGATGGGGTTGGCCCGGGCATCGCTGCGAGTCCAATAGATTTTTTGGGTGCTGGTTGGTTGGGTTTGTCATTGAGAATACCCTCGGCCAAAAGCAAGGGGGAGTACTTATTCTTGTGGAAGATAAAACCGCGGATCATGGGTTTCAAACGCCAATTCAGGCCTTGTGGCGCCGCTAAGATTTGCTTTGGATTCATCTGTGTCAGGTGATGGATCTTATCGACGAGCAGCCCGATTCTACCGCCCTGTAAACCCAGAACGACGAGTTGGCTATCTTCAAGAGGTGCTTTGCTTTGGGTTTCGAATAAATGACCTCCGTGAATGACCGGGATTTCTCCATCACTGTCGATAATTTGCCCAAAAAACGCCTGCTCCGGTGTAACTTGGAGCCGGGTCGCTTTGCGAAAGCCCAACACTTTTTCCATGGTCATGTAGAAAGAAAAGGAACCAACCGAGAATTGAACACATTTTAAGATATTCGTCATGGGGCGATGGCTGTCCTCGTTTTTTTGGTAGGGGCGTAGAACGACGTCGTTAACTGGTGGTCAACAAACTGGTTTTTCCAGTCAGCTCTTCGGCTTTTTCGATCAAGGTCTGTACTATTGAGCCGGGTCGCTCCTTACTACAGTTCGTTACCACGAACTGTTTGATGAAATGTAATTAGTCCTAAAAAGAGTTAAAGCACTTAACATCAAGTAAGTGTTAACCTACGTAAGCTTTTCCTGCACCACTGAAACAATAGCAGTTCTCAACACTTTTACCCTTCCATAGCTCTAAAAGAAATCAATTACTTCGAAGAAACCAGCAAAATCTATACCGTATTTCCCGAATGTGGGCTTCTCTAAGGACTTTCTGATGAGACCTATGCCTACGAAATATCCTGGTTGAGAAACCCTTGAACAGCTAAAAGTTCAAATAAATTAATAAAAATAAAATCCAGCTGAACAAATCATAAGATAGAGCTTTAAAGCTTCCCTATGAAAAAATAAATAAAACATATGTTAAAACCAACAATAATACTGTAATAAAAATGAGTAAAACAAAGCTAGTTCTATACCTGTTTTCCATAGAAATTGGCATCTCCCAAAAAGGACCCTCTTGACCCGGTAAATGAAAACATAGGCAATGGCACAGGAATTGGAACGTTTACTCCAACCTGTAAGAAATACACTTAAAAAGGAAGAAAACAAATTCTTACTGGATTTACAGTAATCGAAAGGGGAAACGTAGTCATACAGAAAAACAAACGAATAAATCTCTAAGAAACCCAATACATTTGTAATCTCAAAATAGAACATAATATTTTTCTAATGCTTTCATAAAACGAGAAAAATAATAGATTTTCTTTTTATTATGTAAAGTACTCCAAGCTTGAACCACCCCATAAATAAAAGAAAATGTTGATCTGGTCGTGACGGCTCGAAGAGCTCAACACTATCCTTTAGGCAGAATCATCCGCTTAAAAATTGTACATAATATGATGTATCCAAAATCAATTAGACAATTGATGTTATAATGCTTAACCATAAATGTTAATGTGGAAAAATCCTGAAGGCCTCTTATTTATGGAATTTGATTTGTTCATATAGGCTACATTTCTTACTGATTCTTTAGCCCCTAACCAGATAATTTTCGGAGTTACAGTATTTTGAATTATTCTAGTGCACTTTACATGAATCAGAAATGTTACAATCAATGGAGTTGCACAATACAAAATATGATGATTGACCGCAAAAATAAAGGAAATTACATACTCTTAAGGAAGGTGTGAAACTTTCTGTCATATCCCGCTTATAAGAAGTGTAAAGCCGTATAATTTCTATTTGTTGGAGGGTTTTCATGTTAAGGACAAAAAAGGAGATAAGATGACAGTTCTCGAAAAAAAAACTCGGCTGTTACGTAACAGGGTTTACAAGTTACCTTTGAGGCCAGAGGAAGAACCATTTAAAGAACCTACGAGGGCAGGGGAAAGAAAAACTTTCAAGGCCCGCTAGTGAGGAGCTTTCAAGACACCGGACCCTAGAAAGCAATTCCAAAAGGCCCTCAAGCATCCAATCCTAGCGGGGACCCTTTCACTCGACCCCTAGCCTAACAACTGGGGCCCTAGCACCCAATTTAACTGAGGAACCCTAGCATCCAATTACATTGGGCCTTAACATCCAATTACATCCGGCCCCTAGTATAACCACCGGGGGCCCTAACATCCAACTTCACTGCCCTAACAACTAATTTTAGCGGGGAGCCCTAGCATCCGATTTCACCGGACCCCTAACTCAAACAGATCACCAGGGAGCCCCTGTCATCAAATTCCATTGGGGCTCCTAGCATCCAATTGCAGCGGTATCCTAATTTAACCTAACCACCAGGCTTCTAGCATCCAATTCAAGAAGGGTCCTTAAGAGCAATCACAGCAGGGTCCTATAGCAACCAATTCCAACAGAGGCCCTAGTATCCAATACCATCGGGGGGCCCCCTAGCAACCACTTTCACCGACAAGACGTTTTTTAAAACGTTTAAAGACTTCTTTGAGATGTAAAAGGGGAATGTTTACTTATGTTAAAGATGATGTATTCTAACGTGTCTTGTGTCTTCATGCCCTGTAGGGGATCCCCGCTTGCAATTGTGAAAGATAGATACGCTGACGTAACGTAACGACGACGCACACGTGGGAAGTTAAATAATACTTTAAGAGATTTCATGTTTGCACGTTAGAAGAATCCCTTGTTCGCACATACTAGTATGATTAAATGAACTTCTTGTGCCCATATGGATGCAATAATTGACACGCAGAGGGGAAAATTGATTACTGAAAATCGCTTATATTCGAGGTACACCAGCATGTTAAGTAATGCTTTAGAGAGTAACATCAGATAATGTTGGAGGGTTGTTTTTAGTGCATTTTTAGTAAGAGTCTTTTGCTCTGTTGGAACTTGAATGTACTATCAAAGATAAAATAAGGGTGAAAGTACCATTACGGCTAGAATATGGTGCAAGTTCATATATGATCACAAATCTCTCTTTTTTCTCTTTACTACACAGATTTTACCATACATTCTAGAGGCAATCTTTAAAGACAATACCTATATACACAAGCTACAAGATGATTAAATTGCGTAAACGATTACCTGTCGAAGTTTTATCATGATACAAACTTTTATTGTACATACAAATTTTATTAATAAATGGAATATCTGGTGATACAATGCCTTCTTCAGAATTAGAAAAATTTTTTGAGGAATGTGATTATCTTGTATTTGATGCTACATTTCTTGATGAGGAAATTGCAAGAGCTCAAGATACATGTCATTCAACTGCAAGACAAGCTGCAACATTAGCTAAAAATGCTAAAGTTAAAAATTTGATTTTAACACATTTTTCTGCTAGATATAAAGATGAAGATGGGCACAAAAAAGAAGCTCAAGAAATTCACGATTCGGTTTTTACAGCAAAAGATCTTTTAGAGATAGAAATAAAATAAGATGTTTGAACTAATTAAAGATCGTATTAATGAATTTAAAAAAATAGTTTTTGTTACAGGAGCTGGAATTTCTCAAGAAAGTGGAATTCCTACATTTAGAGGAAAAGATGGATTGTGGAGAAATTATGATGCGATGAAATTAGCCACAATTGATGCATTTTATGATGATCCAAAGCTGGTTTGGGAGTGGTATAATGAAAGAAGAACGAATATTTTCAATGCTCAACCAAATCCAGGTCATTATGCTATTGCTGAACTCGAAAAATATGCCAAAGTTGTAGTTTTAACACAAAATATTGATGGATTGCATCAAAAATCTGGTAGTTCAAAAGTATTGGAACTTCATGGAAGTATTGTCAAGATCAAATGTACAGTTTGTGATTATAATGAAGAAATTTTAACAGAGATTTTACAAAAACCACCACTTTGTAAATGTGGTAATATTCTTAGACCTGATGTTGTCTGGTTTGGAGAACCATTACCTCAAGATGTATGGCAAGACGCTATCAATTTTGCTAATAATTGCGATTTAATGATTATTGTAGGTACATCACTTGTTGTATCTCCAGCTAATTCACTTCCAATTTATGCAAAACAAAACAATGCTACATTAATAGAAATTAATCCTGAAAGTACAGAAATGTCTAGAGAAATGGATTTGGTGGTTAGAAATACAAGTGCAGAATATTTACCAAAATTAGTTTCATTGTTTAAAAATAATTTATGATTGAGAAAATATTCCATTTATTTTTGTGTCTGTAGAATCTCCAGGATTATATACTGATGATGTTACAGTTCCATATTCTTCATGTTCAACTACCATATCAACATAATATGGAATACCAGTTGCGTCATTTACATTTGTATCAAACATTGATGTAAAGAATGTTCCAGAGAAAATTTCCTTTTCATTAGTTCTAATCACTACATTAACACTTTCTGTTTTTCCACTTGTGTCTTCATATTAAAGAAGAATGTTATCATCAGATTGTTGTTTGAATCGGCGTCGGACGCAGCCTCGGCTGCCGAGGTGGCCGCCCTTGCGCCCTTTGAGACGAGCGCATCGACCTTGGCTTGGTCGAGGTCGAAGACGGACATTTCATGGCCCGCTTCCAGCAGACATGTGCCGATGGCGTTGCCCATGACTCCGGCACCGATCAATGCGAGCTTGCTCATTCTCTTTCTCCAATCGCTTGCAACAGGGAGGCGACCACGTCTGTTTCGCTGGCCGCTATATCAACCTCTAAGGCGGCCTCATCCTGGCCGGGAATTTCGAGCGTGGCGAACTGGCTGTCCAGCAGACTGGGCGGCATGAAGTGTCCCGGCCGGCTGTTCATGCGCTCGGAGATCAACTGTTTGCTTCCTCTCAGGTGCAGGAATGTCACCGGTTCGCCGGCGGCCGCGCGGATCCGGTCCCGATAGGACCGCTTGAGGGCGGAACAGGCGCAAAATATCCGGCCGTCTCCCCCGCGCATTGCCTGGGCAACCTTGTCGAGCCAGGGCCACCGGTCGGCGTCGGTCAGCGGAATGCCGTCGCTCATTTTGCGAATATTGTCCTCCGGATGGAAATCGTCACCGTCGATGGCGCTCCCTTTGGTCGCCGCGGCGAGTGCCGAAGCGATGGTCGACTTACCGCACCCGGAGACACCCATGACCACGAACAGACGCATGGGATCACAGACAGGCCGTAATGCCGCCATCAACGAAGAGCGTATGGCCGTTGACGAAGCTGGAGGCCGGCGAGGCCAGGAACACGCAGGCGCCCACCAGCTCCTCGACATTCCCCCAGCGCCCGGCGGGGGTGCGTTTTTCCAGCCAGGCGCTGAATTCCGGATCCGCGACCAGCGCGGCGTTCAGCGGCGTGTCGAAATATCCCGGCGCGATGGCGTTGCATTGCAGCCCGTGCTTCGCCCAGTCGGTCGCCATGCCCTTGGTCAGGTTGCCGACCGCGCCCTTGGTCGCGGTATAGGGCGCGATGCCGGGCCGCGCGAGCATGGTCTGCACGCTGGCGATATTGACGATCTTGCCCGCGCCCCGCGCGATCATGTGGCGCGCGACCGCCTGTCCCACATGGAACACGCTGGCGATATTGGTCTGCAACAGGCGTTCAAACGCCTCGGGCGGGAAATCCTCCAGCGGGGTGCGGTGCTGCATCCCGGCATTGTTGACGAGGATGTCGATCGGGCCGGTCCCGGATTCGAAGCCGTCCACCGCCGCGCGCGCGCCGTCATGGTCGGTCGCGTCGAAGGACAGCGCCTCCACCGTCGCCCCCCCGGCCCGCAGGGTTTGCGGCTCAGCCAGAGTCGACCCAGCTCTGAATGGGTACATGGAGAAATCTAGGGAAGGTTAAGCAGGAAGGGTGTGTGAAAGCACAGGATGGTTTGCCCCCAGCCCCCCATTGCACTTTCTGGCTGAAGAACTATAAAAACGGAGATCAGCACCGCCTGTTTGGACCTTAAGGGGCGTGTGCCGTCTTACTTACTTATTTTATTTTGCCTGAATATGGATCGTCTCACATCTCATTAAAAAGGCGTATTAAAAGGGCTTTCCCAAATCACATCTCAAAGAGTAAAAATAGGCTTGGAAGCTTTTTGGTGGATTAGGTTTGTGTTCAAGTTTTTTTTTTATAATAAAAATTTGTTTTTTTTTTATCATTTTTAAAAATTATAATATTATAAGACTATAATTAAAATTTATAACTATTTAATAAAAATGATAGTTTACAACATGTAGGGGACAAGGGTATGTTTTTTTATTTTTTAAAATAAAATACCTGAAAAGGTGTTTTTTCAAAATGTATGAGGGGGAAATGGGTGTCATGGTGCCGCTGATATTAGGTTAAAACCAAAGGAATCAATTTTTTTTATATATTTTAAGGATTCGAAGACTAGTAATTATTTCCTGGCAATGGATACAGGAAATTTGTTCTGTGGGAAGTTATTAAACATCAAAAAGTCAGTTAAGTACTTCGCTGTGTTGCTCGATAAAATATTAACATTTAAAAATCCTATTGAATCATTATCCCGAATTCTAAATCACAATTAATACATATTGCATAAATTGAAACATTTTTCTTGTATTTATACTCTGTTAAGTCTATTTTTCTATTACTCATTCTCAAGTTTTGTACTTTGCATCTCTATGGATTACGTTATTTCCCATTCATCCAAAATTTTGTTAGAGTTACCAAAGTAACGCAGTTTGAGTCCGCTAAAGACGTAAGAAAGGCTTATGAGCAAATTAAAATTCTACCTGCAGCTGGCCTTGGGGATTTATGTTTAAATGTTAAAAATATAAATTTTCCGATTGTTTTTTAGGTACATTTCCTGCTAAGTCCATTATCTGCACGTCACACCAAAGCTATAAACTTCAGGCTCCTCTGACCAACCAGAACAAAATTTTCCTTTATATATAGGGGGTTCAAAGCTTCGAATACTTTAGATGACGAAACACAGAAATCTATTAAATTGTTCCCTTTTTGAAGGGATCAGGTACAAATTATACTCAAATAATGACTTAGCAAGACTTAGCAGCTTCTCTTGTTTGAATTTAAGATTAGGTTTCGCGTCTGAACTTCAGTAAGGGGCTGCCGAGGTGCGCACGCTGGCCGCCTCGGCGGCCTATATGATCGCCTGCGGAAGCGACTATATCGTCGCCGGCGATACATCGCTTGTCGGCTCCATCGGGGTTATCTTTCAATACGCCCAAGTCTCTGATCTTTTGGACAAAATCGGCGTATCCGTTGATGAAATAAAGTCGGCGCCGCTGAAAGCCGAACCGTCGCCCTTCCACGCCGCCAGCGACGAAGCCAAGGCCATGATCCGTTCGATGGTCGACGACACCTATGACTGGTTCGTCGACCTGGTCGCCGAACGGCGCGGCCTGACAGCGGCGCGGGCCAGAGCTTTGGCTGACGGCAGCGTGTTCACCGGTCGCCAGGCCGCCGACAACGGGCTCGTCGATGCGGTCGGAGGCGAGACGGAAATCCGCACCTGGATGACGGAGAAGGGTATCGACGAATCGCTGAAGATTGTCGAGTGGGAGCGGCGTCGTTCCGGTGGCGAACTGCTGTTCGGAGACACCGCCGCGCACCTGCTTAATCTGCTCGAGGGAGGTGGAATTCCGTTTACCAAGGAGTTGCGGTCGCTCGCCGACCGCAAGTTGTTCCTTGACGGCCTTGTTTCTGTTTGGCAATTTGGCCCAGCCGATCAATAGTGCGGATGAGGGGAACAGCCGTGATCAAGTCGGAATTGATTCATTTAATCGCTGCCCGCAATCCGCATTTGTACCATCGCGACGTCGAAAACATCGTCAACGCCATTCTTGATGAGATCACCGATGCTCTATCGGATGGCAACCGCGTCGAATTGCGCGGCTTCGGCGCATTTTCCGTCAAGAACCGGCCATCGCGCGCCGGCCGCAACCCGCGTACGGGCGAAGCGGTGTTTGTCGAGGAAAAGTGGGTGCCGTTTTTCAAAACCGGCAAGGAGTTGCGCGAACGCCTGAATCCGGGCGACCCGGGCTAGCGACGCGACTCCATATCGCATAGGCAAGCCTCTGGTCTCGACCGGATCGCGGGGCTATGCCGGCGTCGAACAACTGATGTGGATGTCATGGCACGCAAGCTCAGCACCTTTGTCATACTGGTACCCATCGCGGGCGTGCTGATCGCCATCGGCGCCGCGCACGCCGCGTGGAGCCAGCGCGACCGCATGCAGGGCCTCGGCCGCTCCCTGCGCGCACTCTGGGTGATCGCGCTCGCCCTGCCCGTGCTCGCCGGCCACCGCGAGATGGTGGCCGCCGTGTCCGAGTTCAGCCGTGCCGCGCGCGATGCATGGCACGTGATCTACTTCGCGGGCGCGGGCGTGCTCGTCGCCCAATACGATGGCGGCGTTTCTGCGCACGCCGGCGCGGCGACGGGGACTTCGTCGCCACGATACATTGCCGAAACGCGTCGTTCCGATTCCTACAGTTCCTCTTGCACCGCTTTTCGCAAGTTGCCCAACCGCCAGCTTAGCGGGGTCACCCAACTATCGACCATTTCCAACCACTGGCCGATGTTGTAAAGATCCGCCGGCGGCAATTCCAATTTGTCGATGGCGTCGGGCCAACTTTCGATTTCCATCGTCTCCAGCACTTTCGGTGGCAGCTTGACCGTTTTGGCTTGTCGTTCAAGCGTTGCCATTACCCCGCGCAAATCGTTTGCCGCTTCGACGACTCGCCGCGCATTGGCGCTGCTGACCCGTCCGGATGCCGTTGCCATCGATGTGATGTTGGCCAGTTGTCCATGAGCGTCGTTTAAATCCGATTCGGTGTGTTCGACTGGGAACGCGGTGGCGCAGATGTCTGGCTGCAGGACGTGCAACGCATGGCCTACGACCACTGGCGCCGAAATCCGGCCCTACGCGACGCCTTTTTCGAAGGATATGGCCGGACGCCGACCGATATCGAACGTCTGCAACTCGATACCATCTGCCTGGTCGGCGCCATCGCCAGCATAGCCTGGGCCGAAAGCCACAACGATCCGACCTTTGCTGCGGTCAGCCGCGAGATCATTACCCGGATCAGAGCGCAGTATCAGGATTCGCCATAGGCTCTGCTCGGGTGGCTTCCATTTGGACTTCGCAGGGGCTAAATCGCCGCATGACCGATTTTCCAAAATGGCGCGGGATGAGCGATGTCGCGCGCGCCGAAGCCTATTCACCAAGCAAAGCCCTGGAGGATGGCGATCTGAGTCCGTTCATCCAGGCCTATATCGACAAAAGCGCCGCCGCCTATAAGGCCTGCGGTCCGGTGAAGACCGTAACTTACGGGCCGCTGGCGTCGAACACGATCGATGTCGTGGTTCCAAACGGCGATTCTCCTGCGCCACTTCTGGGTTTTATCCATGGCGGCTACTGGCAGGAATTGTCCAAGACCGAATCCTTTCTGCCGGCACCGGATTGCCTGGCCCGAGGGGCAGGCTTCGCGGCGGTCGACTATACACTCGCACCCGAGGCCAGGATCGACGCGATCGTTCACGAGTGCACCACAGCGGTTTCAATGCTGTTCGATGAAGCTGCATCTCTGGGTATCGACCCGAGCCGCATCGTTCTCGCGGGCAGTTCGGCGGGCGCCCATCTGGTGGCGATGACCTGCCTGGAGCTGCCCGCAGACAAGCGGCCGCGTGGGCTGATGCCCGATCAGCCGGGAAGGCACGGTGTAGAAGACCTTGCGCAGCAAAAAACCGCCCGAAGATGTGACGCGCACCGTGACTTCCTCGTGATCCGTGGTCCGGCGGTCAGGCAGAGGTTTGAGGCTGGCGCGCTCGATGTCGATGCGCTTGGCATTGCGGGCGTTGATCCGGCCCACGATCTCGTCGATGAAGGCGCGATAGGCGCCCAGGGTCTCGAAGTCGCGGGAGCCGCGCATGATGAGCGCGTCCTCGATGGCGCGCTTCAGATGGCCGTGAGGGCTTTCGATGGCGCCGTTCTCATGCGCCACCCCCTTGGTATTGCGCGACGGCGTCATCCCGTAATGGCGGCACAACGCGTCGACGCGGTCGGTCAGATCGGCCTGGGCGGATCGATCGAGGTTCTTGAAAGCCGCTGAAAGGCTGTCGGTCCGGTGCTCCCGCGGGACGCCGCCCAGCGACCAGAGCGCGTTCTGCAATCCTTCCGCCAGCGCCACGTAGCTTTCGCCCCCCAGCACGACATGGGCGTGCTCGAAGCCGGAATAGGCCAGCCGAAAATGATACAGCCGATGATCCAGCGGCTGCCCGGCAACCGTCACGCACAGCTTGCCGGTCGCGGTGAAATCCGACAGGCCCATCCTGCCCGGCGTGTGGATTTGGCGAAAGATCACTTCCTGCTCGGGGCCGTGTTCGGCCCGCCAGGCGCGTATGCGCCGCTCCAGGGTCCGCCGAATGCCCGGACTCAGGTCGGGGTGCCGACGCAGGAGCTCTTCAAAGATGGCAACCGGCCGCAAACCGGGAGAAGACGTCAACAGCGGAACAACCTCTGCGTCGAAGATCTCCGCCAGCGGGTCCGGCCGACGCCGGCCACGCGGCGGCTTCTTTTGTCCCGGCAAGACCGGGTCGGAGTTCAGGCGATAGCCGGTCGCCTGGCTGATCCCGGCCTTTGCGGCAGCAATCGGAATGGAATGGGTCTGTTTGAGCGTCATGAAGAGCCTCATCTGGTGGTCGGTGACATGACGGCCCGGCATGAACGATCCCTCGTACGGAAAAATCGTCCTCTACCCGAGCCGGCCACGACCGTCAGACCCACCCCGGAAAATTGGGGCGAAACGTGGGGTTGAAGGCTCTCCGGTCGGGCTATGCCCTCCCTGCGACCCTTCAACCCCACGTTCTCATCCTGATTGACGCCGGATTCTCATCTTGTTTGTCGCGCTGCAATTGGGCCAATACCGGCTACGTTGTGCACAAGGACCGGCTCGGTCAGTACCTCATCACCTATGTGCCGAATAGCCATGAATGAAGACAAGCGGGTGGCCTTTCCCTGAATCGGTGTAAGCTAAATTAATTTCATTAATGAAAGCCTTCATGGTGGATTCTTTCCTCCAACTTTTAGAGCGGTGAAACAGTGAATAGAATAGCGGGAACAAGAGGGAAATTCACTATTGCCATGGGATTGTCTTAAGATTTTTCTTCTGTAAGATGAAATTATAAGACCCCCTCTGACCGTGTTCATTTTATGAATTCATGATGGAGGAGTACGCACTTCATGGAATAACGAAAGGAGAGGGGAGCTATGAATCTGCGATGGATTGCGGTGGCGGGTGTTTTGTTCGTCTGGTTCTGGCCTGGATCAGCGACGGCTGTAACAATTACGGATTCCATTTCAGCATTCTCAAATACGCAGGGCCAGGGTGGCTGGTCTTATGGGTTTTCAAACCAGACACTTGGAGCAGGTTTTCAGCAATTCGACACCTTTAACCTTGTCGCGAATCGATGGGAAGCATCGGATGTACAAGTTGGTGGCAATAACAACGATTTTTTAAACTTGAATGCACTAGGTGGTCATCCAACTGGCTTAGGGCCGTTTCCGCAGGATGCAATCATCTGGACTGTCCGACGTTATATGAGTTCCATGAATGGTTTTGTGGATATCGCATTCGATCTTCGTAAGGCTAATATTGTAAATCCCGCTGGAGGGGGTATTACCGGTCGCATCTTCGTCGACGGAGCCGAAGTCTTTACTCAGTTCATCGCGAACACGGATGGCATTGGAGTCCAACAAACAATCACACAATCCGTCGCGATAGGGTCCACTATCGATTTTGTGATCGACCCGACGGGCATTATACCAACAAGTGGATCAGATGGTCAGTTTTCAGCTCGCGCCGATGGGGCAATTTTTTCGAGTACGATCTCGACCAGCACGGGCCCTCCAAATGCGATTCCTGAGCCTTCCACTTTCCTTTTACTAGGAACGGGGTTTGCCGGTTTAATTGGCTGGCGTCTAAAAAACTCTTTCTAGTTTTTGTTTCAGGGATTTTACAAACAGGGGTCTCTTCTCACAACAAGAAGAGACCCCTGTTTTGTCTTGAATCTTCTTGTCTATTTTGAATGTCTCGAGGAATGATGACATCTTTTGTCATCTTAGGATAATCTTTGGGGAAAGACATGCCTACACCACCCGAACAGTCAACTCTTTTCCCTCATGAGACCAAAGCGTCTCACGTTCAAGCACCTTTAGCTGATCGTATGAGGCCACGAGATTTTTCGGAATTTGTCGGCCAAGACGATGTGTTAGGGGGTGGAACAAGTTAACCTCCTTGGTGTTATTAATGGTGTTGAGACGCAGGTGTTATTAATTTTCTGCAAGACGCCGGTGCTTATTAAGTGTTAGGGAATGTTTTCTAACAAACTCAAGTGTCTGTTACGCAATAGAGAGTCTTTTTATGATTGTTTTTCTTTGATTGTTTGGAGAACCCATGAGGACCAGAAAAAACAGCGAGGGCAAGGAAAGTCCTTCAGGGCCCACTAGTAGGTAAGCTTCAAGATGCCGGGTCCTTGGGAGTGATTCCACCAGCGCCCTAGTAGCCTTTTCTGCCAGAAGGGCCCCTAATCTGACCTATTCTAACCTAACAGTCCTTTCCAATAGGACCCTAGTAGTCAATTCCGACGAAGCCCCTATCCCTTTGAATTCCGGTCCCCGCCACTTTTTTAAGCGACTTCTTCAAGACGCAGGTACGAACTTCGGTGTCTACGCAACTTCCCAAAACCTGGGAGCAAATGTTGTAAATTACGCTCTGGGTTTGATAAGATGATTATGGAAGCAATTGTCATATAAACTTCAGATGGGCCTCTTTCTTTTGAAAATTGAAATTTCTATTTAAATTTGTAAGAGTCAAAATGGGACCTGAGAGCAGCTAACCCCCCTGCCCCCTTTATTCTGAATCCATCCAATCAACGTTTTGAGATAGCCATTTCATCAAAAGATGAGTCGTCAAAAGATAAGATGGGATGTCAAAGTCAAAAGATGAGGTAACTGGTAAGGTTTTTATGCGAGGGTTTTTAAAATAGTTCAAAGATCAGCTAAGGTCGACCACCATCCCCACTTAAAAAATTTATTAATGATGTTTTACTCCCAAAATCTAAGGGAGCTGACAACTGCCCCCCTGCACGGCCAGACCCCCCTAGGAAAAAAACAAGGAAAAAAATAATTCCTCAATAAATACTCTTTTAATCTTTTTCAAACTGTTGGAGGTGCTCAACCACCGTAACACTAACAGGAAGCAAATTCCATACAGAAGGGTCAATATACTTCAAAGTAAATTCAGACTCTACACTATTTTTAATATCCACAACCAAGTTATCACATCTTCTTGTATCTTGCTTATGAACAGAGTTTCTGAAATGGTATAAATTATTAAAAGTTTCTGGGACTAGATTAGGCACATAATAAAAAAAAAGTATCGTAACTCGATTTCTCCCTATCTGTCCATCATTCAGCAGCCTTAGAGGCTTAAAGCATGCACTGGTGTCTTTAATATTTTTTTGTACTTTCGAATTATTCTTTCTGCTTTATTTTGTAGAATTTGCACACAGCGAATAAACACAGATGTCGATGCCGAAATCCATCGGGCGCTGGAAGACCGGCCCCAGCATGGTGTTGTCGCAAACGATGACCGGATGCTGGCCGGACACAGCCGACCACTGGTCTACCACCCGGCGCGCCATGGCGAGGTCGATCATCGCATTGGTCGGATTGGCTGGGGTTTCGAGGAACAGCACCTTGACCGGGCCGTGCCGCGCTGCCTTCTCAAGCGCGTAGAGCAAGGCAGCTTCCGACAGGCCGTCGACGAAGGGGATCGGCTTGATGCCCCAGCCGGGAAGAACCTTGCCGAGCAGCGATTCCGTGCCGCCATAAAGCGGCGTGTAGTGAACGATCGCATCGCCGGGCCGCGTCAACGTCAGGAAGATGGAACTGATGGCCGCCATGCCAGACGCGGTCAGCAGTGCGGTTTCGGCACCGTCATAGAGCGCCAGCCGGTCTTCCACGATTTCCGTGTTGGGGTGGTTGAAGCGGCTGTACACCAGACCGCCGGCGCCGCCGTCTTCCGGTGCGGGTTTGCGGCCGGCAACGACGTCGAAGAACTCTGCGCCTTCTTCAGCCGATTGGAAGGCGAAGGTGGAGGTCAGAAACACCGGCGGTTTGACCGCGCCCTCCGACATGGAAGGCTCATAGCCATAGGACACCATCTGCGTTGATGGATGCAGGTGATGGCCACCGACATGGGTTCGGCGGAAGGACTTTCTCTTGGGCATAGCGCTCTCCCTTTTCGGGTAGAATGCTCTATGATCAGTGGATAAATCTCACTTTCTTCGCTACAAATAACAAGAATTAGAGAGGTTTTTAGCTCAATGTTGGATGAAATCGACCGAAAAATCATCACCGCATTGATCGAGGATGGTCGCGCCAGTGTCGAGGCCGTCGCCGAACGAATCGGCCTCTCGCCAACGCCGACGCGCCGGCGCATCCGCCAGTTGGAAGAGGCAAAGGTGATCAGCGGATACCTGGCCGACATTGATCCTGACAAATGCGGTCTCGAGCTGGCGATCTATGTGTTCATCAAGCTGCAGAGCCGCGACCGCGAATCCATAGCCCGCTTCGAGGCGCGCATCATGGAGCTGCCGGAAATCCAGCGCTGTGACCTGATAACCGGCGCGCATGACTACATCCTCACTGTTCGGCTTCACGGCATGAGGGACTACAATCGGTACCTGCGCGAGGTGCTGGCCGAAATGCCGGGTGTTTTCGGCATAGAGACCAGCGTTGTTATTGGTCCGGTGAAGAATACGCCGCATCTGCCTCTTTAGAACCTCCGGCTGCCGCTCTCGGCCTTCGTCGTCTTTGCTGTCGGATTTGCGGTGCGCCCGCTTGGCGGGGTCCTGATCGGACATATCGGCGACCGCCTGGGTCGCAAGCCCGCATTGATGCTGTCCGTGGTCATCATGGGACTGGCAACAACGGCGATGGGGCTTTTGCCGACCCATGCGGAGATCGGCACGGCCGCCGCCGTGCTGCTGGTGTTGCTGCGGATCGTCCAGGGTTTATCCGTTGGTGGCGAATATCCCAGCTCCATCGTTTTCCTGGCGGAACATGCACCGGCCGAGCGTCGGGGTTATTTTGCTTCCTGGCCGATGCTCGGCAGCGTGATTGGCTTCTTGCTCGGCTCGGCGATTGTTGCGCTTCTCAACACATTGTTGGGTGAGGCTGCCATGCAGGCTTGGGGGTGGCGCGTTCCGTTCATCGCCGGTTTTGCGCTCGCGATCTTTGGCTATGCGGTCCGTCGCTCGTTGGACGAACCGGAAGCTTTCGGGATGGTTCGCTCGTCTGCAGTCGCTCCCGCAGTGATCGCCATTCGTGACCATTGGACCGTGCTGTTGCGTATCGTCGGATTGTCGCTGGTCAACGCCGTCGGGTTCTATCTGCTGGCGGTCTATGCGGCATCCTATCTGACGGAACGTATGCACGTTTCGACAACGACGGCGCTGGACGTAAACACTCTGAGCCTCGTGGTGATGGTTCCGGCGGTGTTGCTGGCGGCGATCCTCTCGGATCGCATCGGCCGCAAACCCATCCTGTATTTCACAGCCCTCGGGACGCTGATCCTGGCCTGGCCCTTGTGGTGGCTGATGCACCACCAGAATTTCTGGCTGATCCTGGCAGGGCAGGCCGGCCTGGCTGTGCTTTACGGAGCGGGATATGCGGGCCTGTCTGCCGTCATGGTTGAAATGCTGCCAACCAATGTGCGGTGCAGCGCCACCTCCCTCGGTTACAACGTCTGCATGGCCCTTTTTGGCGGGACCACACCGCTGATCGCAACCTGGCTGGTTGCCCGCACTGCCGATGACTTCACACCAGCCTACTATCTGATGGCGACGGCCCTGATTTCACTTGTCGTTACGATCGGGCTGAAAGAAACCGCCGGCCGGTCTCTGTTGGACGAAGGCTAACCGGCTCTCTTGCGCAGGTGAAACAGAACCATTGCGCCGGCGATAAAAGCGGCCGCCAAGGCCAGATTGGGTGGAATCGGTTCCGCCAGAAGCAACACCGCAACCAATGTTCCGACAACTGCGGCGACCGTGCCGATCTGGCTGAGGTAGACGGGCCCGGCCAACCGTTGCAATGAAATTTTTTTAAACTCACGTCCCTTCCTCCGGTGGATCTGGGGGGGGGGGGTTCACCTCATCTCCAAAGACATAGTTATTATACCTTTCAACTATACTAAAATAATTACTGTTTAAAATTTTGATCCCACGCCTTATGGGATAAAAGAGCGCGGGAGGGAGTCTAGTTACCAACCAATTTTCTTATCACTTAAAAATGGCACTAGAACTATTAATTTCCGTTCGAATGAGCCCTCTTTTGATATTCTGGGAGCATTAGTTCTATATGATCACCCCGGAAAAAAAACAAACAGAAACGCATCCGTCATCTAATGCTGGCAAAAAAAGACAAAATTCTACATTTCTGTAAGTAGGAGCTTGGAACCTCTACAGTGGGGTTCTCTGTTACGCCGAATTGGATGTTGGGATTTTCATTCGGATTCTTTGACTTTTAGGGGCTGTTTCCTCCTTTAAAAAAAATTAAACTAAAACACATTGCGTGCACATAGGTTGTCAAAAGGGTGTATCAGCATTATCTTGGGGTTTGGAGCATTAAATTGGAACTTACTTTCTTTTTGTGGGGGATGTTGAACTAACCAAAAGGCAATATTTGCATACTACTACTACTACTTTGCAAATAAACTATTAGTGCATTAGAAAAAATAGTTAAAAAAAAACATCATTCTTTGATAGGCTGAATTGGATAGTGAGATATTCAGTAAGATTCCTTGACTTGTAGGGGGTGTTTCCCCTTTTTCGAAAATTAAACTAAAACACATTGCGTGCACACAGATCGTCAAAAAGACGTATCAGCAATATCTCAGGGGCTTGGAGTGTTAAATTGGAACTTACTAAGCTCTTTGTGGGGGATGTTGAACTGAACAAAATGCAATATTTGCATACTATTGCTACTACTTCGGAAATAAAATATTAGTGTATTGGAAAAATAGTTCAGAAAAACATCACTTAGTATGTCCACCTTGTCCCTACATAAGCATTAAAATCATCTTTAAATTTAATGTAGTAGTACTAGGTTTAGATCCAGGGTGTAATTTTCGGGACACTTAGCCTACAAGAAGGTAAAAATTTTGCTGTTTGCAGGGTAAGAGAGGTTAAAAATACTAATGAGCAGCCCAAATTTTTTCAGCAACCCCTCCAAGCATGCATTCACTGTCTGTCTCTGAAAAGCACTGGTAATATCAGAATTGATCGATCTTTAAAATCGAGTTTTTATCTGAAATAAATGATAAACGAATTTTTTCATCATCGTTGATTTTCTAAAGATGCTTGCTGCAACAGGCAGGACCGAACTGGGCAACATCAGTGGTGGTCATGTCCGCGCCGTGCTGCTCGAGTAACATAAGCGCCAACACCGAGTAGTTAATGTCATCGTCTGCATGGCTGCGGTCCAGGTTACCTTGGCAACATGGTTCGAATATCAGGTCCGGGGCATGTTGTGCATCGTACGGAATATAGTTCCGCAGAGGCAAAGCGTTGGCCGCGGTTAAGTACTGGTGCAGCTCGTGGTGACCTCGACGCATGGAAAAAAGCTCAACCGCCTTACCCAGCATGCAGCCGGATATACGGCCCTGCCAGGCAGCGCGGATCAGATCTGTATAGTTTTCAGGTACTGTCATGAATGTGCTCCCTTGCATAATGTTATCCTGTCTTAACTTAAACCGGATATGCAAGCGCCTTGTGGCGTTCTGTGTGAGGGGTGCGGTTCTCAGGCACTCCAGAAACAAACACGCAGTTGAGGCAGGAGGCGCCTGACGCATTGCCCAGCGATGGTAGTCATGTTAGTAAGGTGCCCGTATTTGAACGAGTAGCACTATGCAAGCACCGCAGTGGCCGCAGAAGGGGCAGATGCCGTTAGACCCCAATGTCAGCGAATGGTCGTCGCTGGTTGATGATATTCACGCCACGTTAGCCACGGAACTGGCATCGTTGGGTAGTGGGCCAACCCTCTCCCGGGATGAAAATGCAGAGCTGTTGCCGCCGCTGCCGCTGACGGAGTGGCTGTCCTACATCGTGGAAAATGGTTTCAACACCGCACATCCCGGATTCATGGCGTTCATCCCAGGCGGCGGGTTGGTCACCTCGGCGCTGGCGGACTGGTTTGTCAAGACAACCAACCGCTACGGCACCGCGCACTTTGCCTCTCCACTGCTGGCAGAATTGGAATACAGGGTGATCAAAACCTTTGCCGCCTGGGTGGGATACGGAGAAGAAGCGGCGGGTGTACTCACCACCGGTGGTTCGCTGGCTAATTTCACCGCAGTTGTCACCGCGCGTCGGGCCATGCTGCCAGAACAATTTCTGTCTGGTGTATTGTATTGTTCGGACCAGGCGCACCACTCGGTGATGAAGGCGGCCAACCTGGCGGGCTTTTCCAGCCGCAATATTCGGGTGTTACCCACCGACGAGCGCTTTTGTCTGGTCCCGTCTGCATTGCAACAACAGATTGTGGAGGACCGGGCTGCCGGATTGCAGCCTTTCATGGTTATCGCCTCTGCTGGCACAACCAATACCGGCGCAATTGATCCGTTGGTGGAAATTGGCAGTATCTGCAGCACAGAAAACTTGTGGTACCACGTGGACGGCGGGATTATTACGAACAGTAATCTGAAAGGTTCAGTGGAATTAGTTGGTTTATTTGGAACTTCAACCATCTATGCAATATAATAAAACTTCTTTTTTCACTATGGCATCATTACCGAAGAGTGGCGAAGAACATACATGCGCATACAGTGCAAGTTCCAGCATCAAGTGCTAGACCTACATGGAAACTTCGTTGAGGAGTGAGGGATTATTACGAACAGTAATCTGAAAGGTTCAGTGGAATTAGTTGGTTTATTTATAGCTTTAGCCATGTATGTACAGTATTGCATAGTACAAAAACAACTTTTAAGATGAAAATGGAATTTAATAAATGATAATTTGGAGGAAACAAGGATGTCGGATGCCCCGAAAATCATAACTCAAGACCGAAGTTTCGACCCATCATTTACTGTTTTCACATTTCCATTAAGAAAATTAAAGCTGGTGCTAAGGGGGAAGCAGCTCCCCTCTTTCTACAGAAGGATATTAAGAGCAAGAAGGAATTTAAATTTGTTGTTTTTTAAAACTGAGAAGAATAATCATCACGAAGAACAAGATTTTTCAAACAATCCCCCTTCCTGTGAAATTAAAAAGAAACTATAGTCAGATGATATTACCTTTTTGGCCTTTTACATCCCCTTGAGAATACGCCAGAGACATTAAAGCTATATCTTTTTGGAAGGAAGATCATAGAAGAACATGGGCCATAGAAAATAGAAGGAAAAATCCTTCAAACTTTTTTTCCTAGTTTTTAGCGCCAGTTTTGATTTACGAAAAAGATAGCCCCTGTTTCCGCTATTTAATGCCACAAAACGAAATTCAAAACTAAAGCATCAGATATTCAAAGATTATGAGATACTCCTTCAATTTTGAAAAACCTTGGACAGGTCCACCATATTCTAATGGCTCCTCGTGGCAGGGCCCTTAGACTCACGTGGCGTTGTACTTTGCTCATCCATTATTAAGGAGTAAACGATAGTATACTTACTAAAAACAAATTAAACATTGATTTAAATTAGATAAAGAAAAGAAGAGAAAATATTTACTATTTGAGAGAGTTTTTCACATGGAATTATAAGAAATAGTTGGTTAGTAATTGTAATTATCTTTCAAAACATCAAAACTGGAAATTTTACAGTGTAAAGCAACGCGTCTGAATGAGCACTATTATAGAAGCATATTAGTTAGAATTTTAGTTTTGGTATAAAGAGCTCACTTTTAGGATAAATTTTAGTCATTTTAAGCTCTAACAGCGCTCTTTACTTTCATAAGAATAAACACTGCTTGTGAATTATAGTTGGTGGCTTGTGATGAGTCGCGCCATTCAGGGAATGGGAGGAGCGATGATGTCTCCGGCGGCGATGTCAATTTTAATTGAAACCTTTCCCACGAAGCAGCGTGGAAACGCCGTTGGAATTATGGTGGCAATTGGCTCTCTTTTTCTTTCCGTTGGTCCTTTTGTTGGGGGGCTTTTCACAGAACTTCTCTCCTGGAGATGGTCGTTTTGGTGTAATCTTCCAATTGCCATTGTGGGAATAAGCATGACCATGAAATCGGTTCCAAAATCTGAAAAACTCGATGAGAAGTTTGATTTCATTGGGTTTGTCACTACATCTATTGGTCTTTTTTGCTTGATACTCGCCTTGATGCAAGGAAAAAGCTGGGGGTGGGGGTCGCCCTTGATTTTGACGCTCTTTATCTTTGCAGTGGCTCTTATCCTTGCTGCGCGCTTTTTAGACCGTTTTGCCGAGGAGCCATTTTTTGATTTCAACCTGTTCAAACAACCCATTTTTATTGGGGGAACGATTCTCATTTTTTGTTCGCAATTTATTCTGATGATTACGGTGTTTTGGCCGATCTTTTTTCAAAAGGTCTTGGGGTTTTCGCCCATCGATGCTGGACTTTATACAGCGCTTGCGACTATTCCCTTACTTATCGTTGCGCCTTTAAGTGGAACGATCAATGATCATTTCGGGCCACGCATTCCGATTATGATTGGCTTTATTTTGACAATCTTTTGCTTTATTTGGTTTTTCATATTTTCTAGCGTCCATAACATCTATCTCTTGATTCCTGCGCTTCTTGCGTTTGGGTCAGGGATTGCCTTTGTGATGACCCCAGCAAGTACGACGACCATTGGAAGTGTTCCTAAAAGCAAGACTGGTGTTGCAACGGGGATGTACAATATGGTCCGTTTTACAGGGGCAACCATTGGTGTGGCAATCATGGGGGCCCTTCAATACAACATTCAAGAAGATGCTTTTTCGAGGTTCCTCAAAGGAGATCGGCTGACAAAGAAGCTCGACCCCACCCTTTATGAAGGGTTTCTCGTTAATCTTCCCTCTTCTGTAGAAGCAATGGAGAAACTGACGCCTCCCATTGCAACTCTCGTGAAGACAGACCTCTACAAGGCGACGTCGCTCGCCTTTTCATGGACCAATTTATTGGCAGGAGCGGTTGCTGTGGTAGCGTTCATAGTCGGCGCCATATTTTTCAAAAGGGCACCTAGAAAATAATTACGCAGTGGATTATGGATAGGGTTATGCGTAAGAAACTCATCCTGGGCCTCATTTTCCTTTCTTGCTCCCTTCCCGCTGACACCTGGTCCACCTCTGGAGCGGTTACCTGCACATGTTCTTAAGTTCTTGGAACATCCGCAAAAGCCCATTGTTTTCGTGCTCGGCACCGCCCTCGCCGTCAAAGACGAGGTGAACAACTTTTTTAATGCCTGTATCGAAGTCTGCAAAAGGCTAAATCGAAGGGCCATTTTCCTGTGTCGATACGAAGACGAAATGCCGACCGAATTACCTGATTCGATTTTACATGTCGATTATTTGCCGCTGAATACGCTTTTGTTCCAAGCCGCCGCACTGGTCCATCCGAGCGGCATCGGGACCACCTCGGAACCATTGCGGGCCGGCATTCCCCAATTGGCAGTTCCTGACGTGTTTGATCAATTCGACAATGCCGAACGCATCTGCAATTTGGGGGTCGGAAAACAGATCCTCAGAAAAGACTACGACCCCGCTCGGGTCAGCACACTCCTTGAGGACATATTAGAAGACCAGGAAATGCAGGCAAGATGTGCCCAAGTCGCATCTTGGATTTCCGGTCAAGAACTGTCGGAAACCTGCGACTTAATCGAGGAGCAGGTCCAATGAGTTTCGATGCCATTGTTGTTGGCTCAGGTGCAACCGGTGGTTGGGCCGCTAAACACCTTTGCGAAGCGGGCAAGAAGGTTCTGCTTTTAGAGGCCGGTCCTGATCAAGAGGTTCGCAACCCCTTTCACGAATTACTCGCCCGACAAAGCAACAACAGCCTGGGTATGGACCAAACACCCGGATCACCCATTTATCGGCAACCGGTCCAGGCACATACCTATGCGTACACACACGAAACCCATCAACTTTTTGCCGATGACTTAGACAATCCCTACCTCACCCGTTCCGGTTCTCCATTCCAATGGATTCGATGCCGGACACTGGGTGGAAGAACCGCCATGTGGAGTCGGGGCCTGGTGCGCATGAGTAATCACCAATTCAAGGCGGCATCTCGCGATGGCTATGGTCAGGACTGGCCGTTTTCTTATACCGATTTGGCCCCGTTCTATGATCTCGTTGAATCTTTTTTCGGCATTTACGGCAAAGCAGAGGGCTTTGACGAAGTACCTGACGGCCGCTTTCTGGAGACCCGAGAACTCACGGCCCCGGAACAGGCCTTTAAAGAAAAAGTCGAGAATCGCTGGCCCGAGAGACCCGTCACGCTCATGCGCGGCATGGGTTTGGTGCCGCCGCACGAAGATCCTAGAGACGAAAAAGCGCCGCCCTTTTTCTGCAGCAAGGGTTCAACCATTCCTGCAGCGCAATTGACAGGCAACCTCAGCGTAGCCAAAAAAAAACCATGAATAACATTGTATCCAGCGATAGTTCCCAGACAAACACTTCATTTCTTGATTATTTAGTTAACTGGCTTGCAGTTTTAGGAGGAGATGGACAGCCCTATAAGGTTTAAATTAACACCAAAATTTATTAAAAGCCCATCGGATATGTGATTTCTACACAAATACGTAATTACCCCGTTGTTGGGGTTTTAGTAAGGACTGTACCCAGCAATCGGAAACACCATTGTCGTTCTAAGGCCTTAAAATCAATATTTCGCATACAAAATCGTCGTGGCAAAAGATGTAAAAATCAACTTTTTTTTAAACCTTCTCATTCCTCTTCAGAAAAGGCTTATGCTCTTGTCCCTGCAGCGACAAACTCAAGTCATGTTTTGGTTTTGTCCTCTCATTTATCTTTGGGTGGAACGCATGATTTTAGTTTAGGCAGTTTCAAATAGCTTATTTAAACCCTGACTGTGTTTCAGCTAATCATTCCTAAGCACCCCCTCAACCAACCCTTAAAGTAGCGACGTTAGTGATACTATTTTTTTTACAACATTGACCTTCCGGTTTTAGAACAATTTTCGCACTCTTTTTATTTTGACCTGAGATGAGAAAAGTTTCTGGCAAGGACATGGGTTACGTGGCCATTGTTCGGGCCCCGTATTTGCTAGAAGCTTCTTTGAAAGAGAAAAAGGTGATATTTTGGATTCATTATAATTATTTTCCTCCAAGATTGACACATTTGTAGTCATTTCCTTAATTAGAACTGGTACTGAGAACCGACTGGGTCACAATTGACATCAGTTTGAACGTTGTCCACAGTCTATGTTTTCCTTCTTTTCATTAGCTTCGTTGAAGGAATTGGAAATATTTAGTATTATTCTGTGTTTAGAAACCGCACCGCAAGGCTTTCGAATGCTATTTGCCGTCTGTATTTACACTTTATCCCACAAAAATAACATCCGCTCCATTTTGAAGGATTTTGCTTCTTCTCTCCCGTAGCTTGTGTTTGTAGAAACGGATCCTTTCATTTCTATCAACGCAGCAGGAGCTTCTGCTTGCGTTTGTTTTCTTCTAGGCGTATACGGTTAGATATGACTGTGTTTAGACGATGAAAATTAGTGTCAAACCGAAGCTTTCGGTTCGCAGATGTTCTCAGTTATTGATAGTAATTAATGAAGTATCATAATACAAAGTAATAAAATTTAATTGTGAAAGAAGCTTGAAATATTTTGAAAAAAGCGTATCCAAGAAGTTCTTCCCAGACATTTTTTTATAACGTTTCGTGTTTACGATATACATTTCTTAATCCGTCAAGAATCTCTTTTTCTCCTTTCTCAATTCTTTTTGCCATTCCAAGCACTGGAGTTCCAGTATAATGAAATCCCATTGGGAATAAGACATTGTATCCTTTCATTCTATAAAATCTTGCATGAACATCAGCTAGTGTGTATGTTCTTCCATGCCCAATATGTTGTGGAGAGTTGGGATACGGATATGCTACTGTGATAAACTTTTTTGGTTTCTCATTTGGATTTGTCTCAAAGTCTTTAGATTCAATCCACTTGTTTCGCCATTTAGTTTCTATTTCATTCCAGTTAATTGTCATTGTATTATCCTAAAATCATTGATTTTGCTTTTTCAATTGCCTGGTCTTTTTTAGATGTGTCTTTTCCTCCACCTTGAGCAAATTTGGCATCACCACCTCCAGAGCCGCCCAAAATTGAGGCAATTTCCTTGGCAATCTCACCTGAATTTACGCCTGAATCAGCCCCTGCAAATATCATTACTCGTACGGTTGGACCAGCTTCAAAAATTCCACAAAATGCAGCAGAACTGTCTTTGGCAACTAACTTCTTACCGAAATTTTGGTGAAAGAAATCATCATAATTCTCACTTGATGTAAAACACAATTTGCCCTTGGTATCGATTCCGTCTGATTCTACTGATTCTCCAGAAATTATTTTCTCAAGTAAAACAGGAATCTGCTCTCTTGCTTTAGCTTTGTTCTCTTCTCTTTGCTTTTCTATCTGTTCTTTTTGTTTTGCCTCTTCAGCTTGTTTTTTGGATTCTTCTTCCTGGTCTTTTACATACTGGAATGCATTTGGACCTGAGACAAACTCTATACGTACAACACCATCTTGAATTCGTTTAGTCTTTGTGATTTTGATTAGCTCAATGTCTCCTGTTTTCTTTACATGTGTTCCACCACAAGCTTCAATGTCCTTGTCTTCAATTGATACAATACGTACTGACTTTACTGGAACTACTCCTCCCTGATAAATTCTAAATCCATACTTTTGTTCTGCAGTTCCTCTGTCGTAATAGTCAATGTTTACTGGATGATTCTCTTTTACCATTTGGTTTGCAGCATCCTCAATCTGCTTTACTTGCTCATCAGTTAGTGATGAGTGATGTGTGATATCCAATCTTGCATGATCATCATCTTTGAATGCAGAGTGCTGCCAAATCCATGAACCCAACACTCCTCTAGATGACGCATTGATGATGTGGGTACTGGTATGGTTTTTTGTTATGTTTGCACGTCTTGTCTCATCAACCTTACAAGATACAGTCTCTCCTTCCAATTTTTAGAACTACTTTCCAACGTCTACACTGAAAAGACACTATCCTACATCAAAAACTGGCAAACTAATACTAATACAGAGCTAAAACTAGCCAATGTAGTTCATAATTTTGGACTCAAAGAGGACTCGGAGTCACACTTGGCAGTTTGGTGAGATTCACATTATGCAGTTCCGTTGTTTGTAACACTTTTTTATGCAGGTGTTATAATTTGAGACCTCAAAAATGTCTTCAGAAAAGTGAGCATTTTGAACATCGAATAGTTTGAATCATGGATGCAGCAATGCAGCCGTAGCTGCAACTTATTGTAGAGCCATCCAAGACCCATAACAGCCTAAGTCTAAAAGCCCGTTTTCTGAAGGAATCTCTAGTAAGAAATATTTTCAAGTGAACCCTGATTCAGAAAAGCAATTCAACAGAAGAGCAATTTGTAATTATTGAAATTGCCAATGTAGAAAACGCTTGACTAGAGCACCTCCCTTCCCCCGTCTCTTCAACAACAAGGTTGATCCTTTTTACATGGGTAACAGATGCATATCCTTTTTTTCAGTTTTTTCTTCTTCTTTTTTTCCACGGGTGATCACATCGAACAAGAGGTCACAGAATATTGAGGGAAGGGCCATAAACTGAGCATATCACAATATCTGGTGCCCAATTCCAATTGCAAAAGAGATCATGTCACAGCGAAATGCCATTTTTCGCCATTTTGGGCCATAAAACACATCAAAGAGGACCAAAACGCTTGGGATGAGATAGCCAAACGATTTTACATGATCTAAACCCCTTTAATGGAGGTTTACAGTCCCTCATCCTAAAGATCGAGGAAAATCACATTTTGGCATGGGTAGTGCATAACTTTTGACTCCTCTTTTTCCCAAGGGGATTGTAAAGAATCAAAGGTCATGAGCAACCATGAGGATGCTCGTTGGAACGGAAATTATAAGTTCTAGCACCTTTTTTAAATCACAAAAAAATATTGCGTCACATCAAAATGTCATTTTATACCACAAAACAACAATTTTAGAAAAAATAAAATAAACTGCAAGTGAGTTTAAATTCTGAAATAGGCAATCGATTGAGAACGATTTAAAGCTATATTAATATCTATCCCTCATGGATGGTTTACATTTACCGTACTAAAACTCCTATATTGTTTTGTGTTTTCAGTAAAAACCACTAGTTTTCTGTAATCCTACAAACATAGGGAAATATCACCAGTTCATTTGTCTGCACTATTTTATTGATATATGTTAGATAGGCTGAGAAGTAATAATTTTTTTCATTTTAAGTTTATTTGTGTGTTTTATTATGAGTTTTAGCTATAGATACATGACGCTGAAGACACGAGGGATCGTGTTCTATTTTTGCCAGAAAAATTTACAGCCTAAAAATTTCAACATTAAAGTGTTTTTTCTTCTTTTTTTAGAGCGTCATGGCTTGCGAGAACCTGCCCGAGTTGAACAGCTTCAAACACGAATCATTGGGTCCTTAAGAGATCATGCCACGTATAATCCTGAAGCTCAGAAAAAGTCTAATTATTTTTCAAGAGTTCTTGGAAGACTACCATAGCTACGGAGTCTCTCTGTCCAGGGACTTCAGCGAATTTTCTATCTCAAACTTGAAGAAATTGTGCCAACACCCCCACTCCTTGAAAATATGTTTGCATCAAGTTTGCCTTTTTAACCACTTTCAATGATGAATCACACTTTTGAGAAAATTAATCTTATAAGTTCTATAGTTTTGATTCTAATACTGATTTTGCCTTTTCTTTAAAACTAGTTCGCTTCCACTTACTGCTATAAAGTTTTACGCAGAATTCAAATCGGGGCTATGTAGGACTGTGCAATTATTTATTGGTAAAAGCGCATATTTGAGAGCAAAATTCTTAGGGATGAGTTTAAACTCAATTAGGTCTTTATGCTCTGTGATGTAACAAGATGTATTTTTTTTTACATGAATTTACCGGTATCTTGTATGCTAGAAAAAGTTTTTACTTCTGTACTCACTTTGCTTTTCTCTCTATTTTGAAATAGAAATAATTTAAATATGACTTTTAAAATTTTCCAGTCGTATTTCTTTATTTCCCCGTCTTTACAGTGCAGTTTGCAATTTAGCTTTAAATTTTTGTTCCATCATATATAAAACCTTAAAAAATTGCATTTTTGAATAGTGGATGCTTATACCTCTGGATTGCGCATTCAGAATTACTGTTTTTAATTCGCCTTAAGTGCTTAAATTGTCCTTGAGTTTGATTGTAGAGACAAGACTCACCCATTCTTGAAATTTCTGGGACTATGCCTTTCTGATACTTGTGGACAAAATTAAAACAGTGCTTACAGTTTACAGTATCCTTTTTGTTATTTTTCAAGTTGAAGATCATTCAACTTTCTAGCATAAAATCTATGATTAACCGATCAGAGTAAAAACTTAAAGCATAGTTGTGTTTATTAAAGCTTTTCAAACCGACTTCTCGCAATTTCAGTTTTCGCTCAGTAGCACAACTGTGCGTAAAACACAAGGTAACTCACATATCATTCATAATTCTCGAGTAAAAACACAAGGTAACTCACATATCATTCATAATTCGATTGGCGGTCCTTATATTGGGACCGTCTATAGATTCTCATACTGAGAGAGTTTGTATAAATGGTAGGTTTTACTTGGTCACCATTGGACTTCAGCCAAGTTTTGCCCCCTTTGCTTCTACTAATTAATTTGTTTTAAGTATATCTTTCTGTATATCTTTTCTCTGTTGAATGTTTTGAAAAAAGATGCAATTTGGCCTATTCCAGTTCAGAATTGCTATATGTATTACTCCTATTAATCTCTAATTTTATTAATCAACAATAATCATTAGTTCTACTATGTTTTTTTTTATTCTTGTGACTAAAGGAATATATTTGAAGTTAGAAAGTTAAAATTCAGCTTTGTTTATATGTGAACAGCTTTATAATGTACCGTCAATTGTACCTACTTAGCTTATTAAGTTAATTCTTGTTGTTTGGTAACTTGGGTGGGGTGAAGGGCTTATTGGGTAGTTTTAAAGAAGGCTTTGTCAGAATGACATTATATTTTTCTCAAAGACTACATTGCCTTCGGATTTTGATTGCTCACAACTGTCTCAAGCAATTTCTATTCAGAAATCACTATGACCTGATTTTGCTTATATCCAAATTCAAAAGAAAGAAAAGAGACGGTTTTTTGTACATGAAAATTTAACCAATTAATATGTGTATCGATAGAAACATTGCTCATTAGATCTAAATGGAATACGAGAGGGTTAATTTTCATTTGAGAGGTGTGTAATTATTTGTTGCCGAATTTTACACGTAATTTGAAAATTGTTCCGACTTTGGACGATTGGCAGGTCCTAGGTTTTTTCTTGTGAATCCAAATTTAAGCAGAGTAAAACGGTTATGTTGGAAAATTACTATATTCTGTGTTCCTTTCGAATCATACCCTGTGGTAGCACAGAATATCAATGCTCAGCTTGGCAAAGTGTGCCTGACTTTGCCAAGTCAGGTTCCCTCCGCAGTAAGGTTGGGCGACATGCCTGCCACTTCTCCCTATAAAAAAAAAGGACCCAGCAACTTAACCGTTGATTTGGCGCCCTATTCACCTTCAATGACTCAGGAGGATCTTTATCTTTAACTCCTTTATCCTATCAAACTTCCTAAAAATGACCGTGAATATTTTGCTACACCCACTTGGAGCACTTGCTTTTTTGCTCAGCTACGGGTTTCCTCGCGTCGCGTAAATAAAGACCGGTCTCGGTTATATACTCGTCTTTGCAATTTTCTACATTTAAATAGAATAATTTTTGAAGGAGCAAGAGAAATAAAAATTTGAAAAATGCGTTTAATTTCCCACTAGCTGCTGGCAACTCGTGGTCGAGGCCAAACAGTTGGGTGCGGCGCAAGATTTAGTCGAATCCGTGGTGCGAGACGCCTGGAATCAACTGCCCTCGTAGGCGCGGATCACGCAGAGGTGCGGTCTTGGGGCCAGAGTTGGCGGAGGGACAAGAGACTTGCGAAAGGAGGGGCACGGTGAGCGACTTTGCCATTGAGGCTTCCAATCTCACTAAAACCTTTTCCGGTGGGCGGGTCGCTGTCAGCAGCCTTGACCTGGGGATTCCGAGCGGCACGGTTTATGGGTTACTGGGCCGCAATGGATCGGGGAAGTCAACGGCGATTCGGTTGTTGCTTGGTTTACTGAAGGCTGACAGCGGCACCGCCCGCATTTTGGGCGATAATCTATGGTCGGCGGATCGGGCCAAACGGGCCCAGGTGGGTTACGTCTCCCAGCATCCGCAACTGCCGGGATGGATGACCCTGCAGGACTTGGGCCGATATGTCTCGCACCTGTACCCGACCTGGAATCAACCGCTTTTTGAGAACGCGGCGGACCGGTGCGAGTTGCCGATGGGACAACCCGTAGGGCGTTTGTCTGCCGGGGAGCTGCGCAAGTCGGCCACGGTCCTGGCTCTGGCGCCGCAGCCCGGGGTGCTGCTACTGGACGAACCCACCGCAGGGTTGGACTCCATTGCCAAGCGCGAGTTTGTGACTCTTCTAGTGGAGATGCTGGCGGATCGACCGGAGACCACCATCGTATTGAGCACGCATGATGTCGGAGATCTGGGCCGTTTGGCCAATACGGTGGGCGTGATGGATCGCGGGCGGCTCGTCTTGTCTCACGACGTCGAAGATTTGCAGCAGACCACTCGCAAAATCCAGGTGATCTATCCGGATCATCATCAACCCGAGCCGCTACGGTTTCCGGGTTTGATTCGCCAGGAGACGGTGGGGTCGGTCGTAACGGCGGTTTGCCGATTGGCCAATGACCAACAGCTCGATTTTCTAAAAACCGATCCGGGCATCCGGGTGGAGTTGTTTCCGATGGGCATCGAGGACATCTTTGTGGAGGTGTTTGAGTCCGTGGAATCCACCCTCTTGAATGAGGCGCGCAATTGAATTTTTCCCGCTGGGCGGGGAAGTCACACAACCGAAACTAATAATCAACTGTTACTGAAATAAGGAGTAGTGTTATGAGATGGACAATGGGGTTATGGGGGCTTTTGTGGTGCCTTTTAGGAGGCTTGGTCACGGAAGCAAATGCGGCCGAAGCGGAGACGCTGGAGCAGCCGCGTATTTTGTCGATCAGTTTGGATGGGGACCAGAAAGTATAATCAGTTAAAAATCTTAGGACTACCCAAACCTGTTTTCCTAAATACGTTCAAACCACCAAAACCCAAACCCATCCAAAATATTAAACAATTAAGAGGAACATTGGGATTAACGGGCTATTTTCCTAAATTCAAATGAAATCACGCCCAGGTTGCAAAGCCCCTGACTGATCTTACGAAGGGAAGCCCACAAAAGACTACTTGGTCAAAAAGAGCTCAAAATTGTTTAGGTTACCTGAAAAAAAAACACTTTTATTGGAACACATCTCTTCATTACCGGATTTCCAAACAGAACAATTCGCAATTACCACAGATGTACCAGCCAAGAAAATAGGAGCTATCATCTCCCAAATAATAAACAGGGTAGAAACAATTTATAGCATAAGCATCTAGTACCCTAACGCCATGAGGAAGCAATGACTCAACTACGCAACTTAAATGTCAATTCATCATCTGGACAAATTTTGACAGGGGTAGATCCAGGGGGGCCCCAAAATTTTTCGGGCACCTTCATTTGCATTCCGTTTTTTTTCTTTTTTTTCCAATTTTTTAGGTAAAATTCTCAATTTGATCAATTTTTCGTAACTGATTTACGCAATTAACAACAAGAGCAAAGCTTTCCTATGAATGTAATAAGCAAAGTTCAAACATAAAACGAACAAACCAAACAACAAACGTATTTCAAATATAAATAACTATCACTAAAGGGGCTACAACCCCTCCTTTCAATTCGTTTGAGAGCCTATACATGCGTAAACCACGATGAGTTGGAGAATAAAAGTTCACTAAATAAATGAATGGTAAAACTTGGATACAAGAACACATACAGTGACTTCTAGAATGCATTAGGATAAGAATCATTTCTGAGGCTAAACTGTAAAACAAATACATTCACTGATAATAGCGGACAAGTAAAACAAGGAGTTCATCTGTTTTCATCAAAATAAGGAGTTGTGTATTTCGTCAAAATAAGGAGTGGCTGTTTTCAGAGACTGAAAACAGTGAAACGCACGCTTTCCATTTATAACGAAACAATGTTTTTAAATCTCATTTACCCTTTTTAAGTAAAAGTATCCTGCTTTGTCTGATAAAATTTCGTTTCCTATTGGTACACTGTGATATGAAATTTTTAAACGCAGCAAATTATATGAGCTGCGTTCCTGACTGAAACATTTAGGGGAATAGCATAAATTCAAAGTTGATTCGGAATTCTCTGGTATAAGGTAATAAGGTAAGGGCCTAGCCTATGCACTTTTAACAGAAAGGGTGAGCCTCACGCTGGGAAGACTTCCGTTCCGATCAAGACCAAGGATGGCTGCCAGAAAGCGCCGACCATGTTCTTGGCGCCCGGCAAGTTGATGCCCGTTTTGCCTCCGACGCTGCTGTCGACCATGGCAAGCAGCGTGGTCGGAACTTGAACAAAACGAATGCCGCGCGCAAACGATGCCGCGACATAACCGGCCAAATCACCCACGACGCCACCACCGACCGCGAACACCACGCTGCGACGATCGCCGCCGTTATCCAGCACCCACTGAAGCAACCTTTCAAACTCGCTGACGGACTTGCTGGGTTCGCCCGAGGGGACACAGACGCTGTCGACGCGAATGTTGCCGGCGGATTTTTCGTGTTGTGACAGGTGCTGGGCAAGCGGCGCGGCCCATGGTTGCTCGACAGCCGCGTCGGTGATCACCAACGCGTGCGACAAATCGCGTAATGTTTCCTCCAGCGATGCTGCCATAGCGTTTGTCAGGGTGTCGGAGATATGAATCTTGTAGCTCCGATCTTGCAGCGGTACGTCGACGGTGGTGATGTCCTGTTGGGGGGACGACAAATCCATACTTTCCAGCTCGCGGCTACTTGTTTCTTTGGGGCTAACTGCTGACAACTTACTCCATGAGCGATACATCGATCGATCCGGCCTCCGCAGAAGATCCTCATGCGGACAAATACAACGATCCCCGAGCCAGGATCACGCGGCGCGGCGTGCTGATGGGAATTGGCGTGCTGGTTTTTGCGATTTTTGGAGCGGCGGCGAGCATCTACGGACGACGAACCCGGCTCGGCGAGACCACTCGATTTTGGGGCCCCGACACGATCACCGCATTGCAGTTGGGCGAACGGGTGGAGCTGCTGTGCAGTCGCGGACGCCAGTTTCCAACCGTGGAACTTTCGGGAATGCCCGGGTTGGGGCATTTGCGTCATCTGCTGCTGGACGAGCAGAGCTTTGATTGGGAGAGCGAAACGAACGCTTCGGCACTGGAAAAATCAGCGGAAAACGACGAACCGTTTTGTGTAACGATTCGTGTCAGCGATCCGACCGCACACCGATTCGACACGACCGAGATCGATATTGATTTGGCCGGCGGGTGGGTCGGAACCAGGGATTCTCAGCAGTGTGTTCAGGTGATCGAACGGAAGCGATCAGGGCTGAGGCACTATCTGGTGACAATCATGGACAAAGAACAGAATCGGTACGATTTACGGCAAGAACAGTGAGGCGTTGGCCGTTCGATCCCCCAACCAGCAGGGATCGCGAGGCCCGATTGTGATCCCGCCTGATAGGTTCCAGCCCCCTGTAGGGGGGTATTTCCAGACCTTTAAACTACGTTAAAAAGAATGGCAATCTCAAAATTTTATTGGATTTGTTTGGTGAAATGATGGGTGTGGGGGGACATTTGCCCTCTGATAACTTCCGCCTAATAAAAAGAGCACTAGTCTTCTCAACTTCCAATCGGGATTTATTGACTGGATGTGTTTGGGAAAATGATGGGCGTGGGAGGGGGGCTGGTAATCCGCGAATCACTTGTGACCATTGAAAAGAGTCCTAACTCTTTCAGTTTCGAATAAAATGGGCCCTTTTCAAAGTTTCTGTAATAACTCCTTTTATACGAAGAGCCCTGGTCAAAAAAAGAACAATACATTGTGCCAACATTTTTCTTTACTTAGGCAACCTTATTAGTATTCTCAATGATATTGTGGATGACGCTACAAACTTAGACATGAGTAAACCCCTCTAAATCTATGGTAATGCCAATATGTTTTCTTAAAACCTCACCCCTTTTTCTCAACCCTATCTCCCGGATATTTCTGTGTCTTCCTTTAAATTACTTTAAATTACAATTTCCTCTAATTTAAAGTGGGATATCCACGTTAAAGTCACTGTCCATAGAGCTAATGCGTCCATGTCTCTTCTTAAGCTGTTAAAAAAATTTAATGTCCCCCAACGTATTCTCTGCTACCCTTTGATCACTTTTACTCTTAAAAAAGTTGCTACAACTTCTAATAAACAATCCAACGAGGCCCTTCTTAAGCTTATACGACCTCCCGATCTATAAAAACCTTCTTTGTCCCCAGGTCATTATTTACAAACCTTGCCCTGAGGGCTGTAGGGGGGTATTTCCAATCCCCCCTTTCTTTCTTTACTTAGGCAGCGCTATTATCCTGCCTATGAAACATCTTCATGACTTTGCTAAGAGTTTCACAGCTGTCATCTAGTAGACTTGGGTACTCTGGCTTCAGAAAAGAGGAGCTATTATGCATTACATCGTTCATGCCGTTTATTAGAGCTCTGAGCACACCACAGAGTTCTTTAGAGGGGAAGAATTTCCAAATATCCAATGGGTCAGTTCCAGAACTAGAAATTGCCTCTGAATAATGATCTGGCGGAGGCCTAGACCGTAGTATAAGTTGGAACTTGTCTTTTGCTTTTGAACCAACATTTTTACTTAGCTGCTCTTGATAACTCAATTTCCCTCTCTATCTTATCAGTCTCGGAGGAAAGTATATAAGATACCGCGTGCTGCACAGAGTCTTTTGTTTGCAATCATCAGATCATTCTAATCATTCTCTTCATTAAGATCATTCCGGAAGACTTTTAAGCCTTTCACTCTACGTCAGAAACAGACTATGAAAGACGAAATAGCCTAATAGAAGTTGGAGGAGACTTAAAACGTCAGACATGGAGAAGATGAAGTCGAAAGGCAATAGAGAAAGTCGGATGTGTTTAAAGGAGCTTGACGGAAACCCAGAGCGTCGGAGAAGGACTAGGTCAGAATAGGCTAAAATCAACTGGAGGAGACCAAGATTTCAACAACAAAAAAACTAGAGAAAGTCTGTAGAGAGTAAAAACTGTTTGATGAAACTGGTCGTGGAGAAGAGGGCAATTTGACCAAAAAACCTAGAAAAAGAACTATGAAACTCGGAATAGCTTAATCAAACTTGGAAGGAATTAAAAAACAGAAATTACTAAATCAACTCGGGAGACAGTGAAGCAAGTCGTAAGGCAGTAAGTGAATTTGGATGGGGCTATAGGAGGATGGAGTAAACAAATAACATGGAAAAAGGATCATGAAAGAAAGAATAGACTTAAAGCAGCTGGAGGAGACCAAAATGTCGAAAAAAACAATGTCAATCGTAAGGCAATAAAGTAGAAAAGTAGAAAAGAGTCTCGGATGTGACTTAATAGGATGTAATAAACCAAGAAAGTCTGAAAGAAATTATAAAAGTTGGAATAATCAAATTTAACTCGGAATGAATGAAAAAGTATGGAAGGAAGAGATAGAACGTTGGAAAAATACGATGCAAATCAGAGTAGTCTAATATAAGTTGAAGGAGATCAAAAACACCTGAAAATGGTTAGAGAAAGTAAGAAGGCAATAATAAAGTCAGAAGTTAGTACTATAATTTGGAAGGGATTTAAGTAGGCTAGAAAAAACCAATAATTTAGTAAAAAGACTTAGAAAGTCAGAATAGTCTAAAACCAACTGTCGGGAGACATAAAATGCCAGGGAAAGACTAAAGAAAGTCAGAAAAAAGTAAACGAGATTGGATGGGGCTCAAGGGGGATGGATTAGATAAATAAATTTGGAAAAAGACTATGAAAGTCGGGATGGCCTAAGGGAATTTAGAGGAGAGAAAATCATTGAAAAAAGAGACCAAACCAAGTTGTAATGCATGTAAGGAAGATGAAAGGCAGGAAAGAAATTCAGGTGGGACTCAAGGAGATAGATTAGGCATAAAAAGGTGGAAATGCCTATAAAAGTCAGAATAGTAGGAGTGTAATCGAAATAATAATAAATAAATAAAAAATAAGCAGAAACTGACTAATCTAATATGTAATAAAATTTAATCAAAATTTTCCTCCTTTAAACCCTTTTCTTCTTGTGATTGTCGGGCTTCGCCTCATCCAAGACGATCAGAGCGCCCGATTTCGCCTTAGCCGAAAGCGCGTTCTTGAGGGCAAGCTTGCGGACCTTCTTCGGCATGCTGAAGCCATGATCGCGGACAAGCGGACCGAATGCCTTGGCGCCGCCACGACGCGGACCGGCATGCTGAGAACCCTGACGGGCGCGACCGGTGCCTTTTTGCCGGAACGGCTTTTTCTTGTTGCCGGCAATGTCGCCAATGCGCTTGGTGACCCGCGTGCCGGCACGGCGCTTGGCGAGCTGCCAGGTGACCACACGATGCAACAGGTCCGCACGAGGCTCGAGCCCGAAGACGTCGTCATTCAGCTCGATGTCGCCCGACTTTTTATTGTCGAGTGTTGTGACCGGGAGTTTCATTCTTTTGTTTCCTGCTCGTCGGTCGAGGCTTCTTCAGCTGGCGCTTCGTCAGCCGCTGGCTCGGCAGCCGCTTCGACCGGCGCTTCGTCGGCCGCGGTTTCTTCCACCTTCGGTTCTTCGGCCGGCGCTGCGTCAGAGGCCATCAGCGCAGCGGGAAACGGAGCGTCTTCCGGCCGTTCTGCCTTCACAGCATCCTGGACGATGACCCAGCCGCCCTTGGGACCCGGAACCGCCCCGGAAATCAGGATCAGGCCGCGGTCGGCATCCGTCGAGACGACTTTCAGGTTTTGAACCGTGACCCGCTCGCTGCCCATATGGCCAGCCATCTTCTTGCCTTTGAAGACCTTTCCGGGATCCTGGCATTGACCGGTCGAACCGTGGGCCCGGTGCGAAATCGACACGCCGTGGCCGGCACGCATGACGCCAAAATTGTGCCGCTTCATCGCGCCGGCAAAGCCCTTGCCTTTCGAGGTGGCAACGACATCGACCTTTTGACCGGCGACGAAATGGGCCGCCGAAAGGCTGTCGCCAACTGTCAGCAAGCCATCTTCGCTAACACGAAATTCCGCCATCTTGCGCTTTGGCTCAACTTTCGCCTTGGCGAATTGAGCCCGCTGAGGCTTGGCCACATTTTGGGGCTTGATCGAGCCGGCGCCCAGCTGCACGGCGACATAGCCGTCGGTTTCCACCGTCTTGACGGCGGTTACCTGGCAGGCGTCGAGCTGCAGGACAGTGACAGGGATATGCCGGCCATCTTCGCCGAAAACCCGTGTCATCCCCCGTTTCTGGGCGATCAGTCCGGTACGCATTGCCATAGAACAGTGCGGAGTTATTTTACAAACAGCCGCTTGCGACACTCGAACCCCTGTTGAAGTAGCACGAGCTTGGGCTTTGCACCGAAATCATGCAAGGATTTCAATCTTTGGGAATGCAGGCTTAAGAATAAGTCCACATCTCTAGCATCAACCGACTCCTTCATTTCTAGTTGTTCAACATAAAGGTAGGAGTATCGCACCTTGTTTGAACTGGGGCTACTCAAGGATTTTCAGTTAGTCTGATTGGAGAACAAAGATGTAAAAGAGGCCATTTACCGGCCTCCTCAACCCCACCATTAACTCTTAGTACAAAGTTAGGTGTGTTACATCTTGTCGACTACATCTTCCCTGTCCACCAAGCAGGTATGTTAAGCCTGGTTCAGGCTTGAATCACCAAAAGGTTTTAAAGTCAATATGGAAGTAAAATCTGAAGCCATTTAACGTCTGACACCCTTTCCCCTTTTGCCCCAGCCATTTTTTTTAAGAAGCGCTGGCTTTTTGTACTTTTTTTCTGGAGCAGAACCACTCGACGATTTGAATCAACATTTGCGGGGGAATCAAGTGATTCGATTGTTCATTCAATCTTCTTACTCATTCCATCACCAATTTCCTAGCAAAATCTTGCCTCTTGTTTGATCTGGAATAATACGATTGTTTTCAGCTCCTGTCTTTAACTTCTTAGCCGAAAGCTTGGCCTATTCGAATTAGAATCCTTTAATCATAACATCTATTATAAACACACAAAAAATGTGCTAATTGCCACTAATTTCTACAGTTACGCATTAGAACATTTCATTTTAGCATGTTATAAATGCTTGTAAAAAAGGAAAAACAAGAATATTTGTTTGGCATGCAAATGAGTTCAGTTATTCTCGTGCAAGCGTTTGCGCTGGCTGGCACAGCAAGTGGTAGCAATGTGTGATATCTAAAACCTGAAAGTAAAATGTGGCCCAAGTGGATCATCAACTGAAATTGGCACACATGGGAACCTGGTGATTTTTGTGGTTTTGGAGCCGTGTTATAGTCTACATTAGTCTCCGCAAGAATCACCATTGAATTACACATGGTTTCTATTGAAATGTTCTATTGCCTTTCAATCAGCATGATTTTACGTGCGAAGCGTGATCTTAGCCCCTCCAGTAAACCCCCTCATCTCATTATCAGATCCTTAGAAGAAATATAGACATGTTGCATCTTGTTTGAAGGGGAATCACAGAAGATTATGTAATCTGTATCGACAAATGCAAAAAATGTGTCCCTGACTTCTTAAACACGTCTTACCGCCCCTTGAAATACCAACTGTTTTGCAGAACGTAGGAAGTTTGTACTTCGTTCGAATCGAATTAGCGCAATGATTTTCAATCTATAGCATAAAGTGTATTTCTTAGCTTCACTTAAGTAAAACAGTATGAGAGATAAAACAATTAAAACAAACGGATATTAGACTTAATAAGAAAATAAAACCAATAATGAACTTAGAATGTGCCCAGAATAAAATTGGTATTCTAATAAAACCCAAAACGAAAAGAAATTACTAGATATGTGAAGTGAAAAATTTTCCTCCTTGCAATCATAGTGCAATTTTTATACGCGCTTTACTGAAAGTAATGCATATTTTAAGCGATTTCAAAGCGAAAGAGAAATAAAAATGGACTTTTTGTCAAATAAAACTCAAGGCCGTATCCAGAGTAAATTGGTTACCTGGCTGCAGCTAATATCCTCCCCCACCACCCGAAGCTTCAATTCTACCCGTAAAAGGCCACAAAAATGCAAGTAAACTCATTTCGATTTATATGGTTAAGTTTTTCTTGAAATCTAGCAGTGATAACCCTCTATTTTTAACTGGAGAGATATGGGTTAAATTGTTAGAGCTACTAGTCCCTCAAGACGTTATTAAGCACACCTGGGTCTGATGCACTACTATACTGCAAGTGTATAGTCCACATATTGAATAGGGGTTGCTTTTTACCTGATAGTTTCTTTGATTCTTTCAAAAACCTATGAGACCCCGCCAAATTTGGATTTCCTTGGTTCTTACGTAATAGGCTTTGACTGTTAAAAAGGCCTATGAGACCCCGCTAAATCAGGATTTCTTTAAATGTTATGTAATGGGGGAATGTTTACTTCAGGATGCGGGTGCTTGATACATAATTGAGAGTTCTTGTCTGTGGTTGTTTATAAAATCTATGAGGGCCAGGGCTTCGTTACTTAAAGATTTCTTTGGATGCCACCCAATAGGACTTGTTAGAGTTCAGGGTCCCTTCAAATCAAGATGTAAACGTAGACACTACATCACAGGGAGTGTTTCCTTCAAGACATTTTTCAAGACGTTTCAGGACATTTCGAGACGTTTCTAAGACATTTTTCTTCCAGATGTTTTTCAAGACGTTTGAAGACATTTTAAGACATTTTAGACGATTCAAGTCATTTCAGGACGTAGATGTTTTTAACTAGAAAGTCATTAAATCGAAGATTATCAACAAAAATGCTGAGAAACTCGCTATTTGAGGCCAGTTTGGCACAATGTACCAGTCTGATGATACCCTCTGGTGATGGACGTTATCATACCTAAGGGGCTTTCAACCTTTTCCCCCACAAATCACAAATCACTGGCTGACACACAGGCATGGAGAGAAAGATAAAATCACACAGGGGGAAGAACCACAGTAATCTACCATTATATGGGAGACACCTTGTATCATAGACCTGAAGAAATGCCAAATTAGTAAATTGAAGGAATTGGCAGTCAGTAATCGACTCAGCCGGTCTTTTCGAATCTGGTACGTATTCTGAATTAATGCAAACTAAGTAAGTTGAAAAAAATTGAAGGAATTAGCATTTAATAATGGATTGGGGGTGAAAATCTTAGTAAGAATATGTTTCTCTGAAATAGGCTTCACTTTAATCCCATTTCTACAATTTGTCTTTGCTACTATATACTGCAACTCATCTTTTTTATGGATACGGAAATTAAAATTATTCAAAAGCGAAAAAGTAAAAAGGATTCTTATGTTCGCAGTGTTGTTTCAGTTTTATAACAATTTTGGAAGTTTCGGTTCTTCGCAGTTTTTTTTTTTTTTTTTAGATTTATAAGTGTTTTTTTTTTTTGTTATAAGTATTTAGAAAGTTTTGTTTCTGAAATTTTTTTTCTTCTTCTTTAGAGCCACAGTGGATATACACAGTTTAGTGAAAGCTGGAAAGAAAGAATTGGTAAGTAAAGTAAAATAACTAGATAATTGGTAATTGGTAAGTGATAATTGATAATTGGTAAGTCTAGTAAAATAACTAGAGATCTGGAAAATCCTCACTTGCCTGTTCAGTTGACAATAAAAATGGTAAAACAAGCGGATAGGATAGTTGAGGATAAAACAGTAGGGAAGAGTAGAGGATTCTTTAATTTAGGATTCTAAGTAATTTTTTTCAGCTGTCCTAGGCTGATGAAACTATAAGGTATGGATCTACGGCTTAGTATTAAGACTTGGGTGGTATTTCCAAGTTCTATGTATAATAAACTTTTCTAAGTTACACTGAAAATTTACTGCCGTGCGTTTTTAAGCATGCTCCTGTAATTCAAGAGAAATTAAGGGCTAATGCATCCTTTTCCTAAGTCTGATCTAAAGAATCTTTCAAAGTAATTCTAGAATCATTAGAACCTATTTGTAAAAGAACCCTAATCCCTACTTCCCATTACGCCCCCTTCCGTAATCACTTAGAACCCGTTCTGGCTGGCTGAGAGCATCAATAGTTGATCGAACAATATTAGCTCCAAGATTTACTAGATAGGTACAATCTATCCTGTGGCAGTGCCTTGGATCTCTGCTTGGCAATGCGGGGTCTTAGCTCCTATCCCACCTGCCACAAGGGATGTGCCTGAGCAACGATGTGCAAGGGATTCAAGGGATCCCTAAGCAACAAGCTAGCTATCCGTACTTAAAAAATACCGGGCAACCGACACATTGACGAGAAAATAAATTGTATATATTTACCTTTTTGTCTTAGTTTTATCACAAAAATTAACAGAACGATTAAAAGACGAAACATTAAAATAGCTTTTAAGTCCAAAATGACTAAAAGGTCATTAATATATTCAGGCCAAGATTTGATCAGAGGCAACACTATAGCATTGCCTAAAGTAAAACCATATTGCTTTAATGTTCCATTACTTTTTAGTTATTTTTTTTCATTGGCAATTCAAATGGAAAAGGTAGTTGTAGAAGCTTCAGAAGGAGCTCATTCGTTAGGAAACTGAGAACTCTAGCGCCCAATTTTAGATTCAGAAGCTATCAAAAGACACCTAGACCCCCATCCGTGTGGAGTACAGACACGGACCTAGAGCAAAATCTTGGGAGGGGGTCCAAGGTGACAAAGGTTCCAATTATTGACAGAATTGACAAATTTATTCTGATAAAGAGTGAAAGAATAGGGAAGAAGTCCACAAAAAAATAATGGTGGGATTCAGGGCCCCCACTCCCTGGATCTGGCGAAGACTCAGTCAATAATAGGTGCTCACACATCACATGAACCATATTCTCATTCATTCTTCGACATGGTGCGCAAAAGTGAGGACAAAATCCCCTCTACTCCTCCATAAATACTTCCTTCTTACCCCAAGTGGAAAAACATTCCCTGTTAATTGAATTATACACTTCATTTCCCTGTTTTCAAATTCATTGTAAATAAAATCCCTCCATGTCGCATCTCCTTCACTGACCTACTCAGCCGCAGGGAATCAGAAAATGATCTGTTATAATGTCAAACCTGTAAATTTTGTAAGATATCACTTCTCATCTTTGCTAATCTAACATCTTTGCCAATCTTTGCCTATCTAATCCATAATTCACCTTAAATATTTCCAGTCGTCCTTAACTTGGAGCTCTCTACCTCCTAAATTACATTCAATATCCCGCCTTAATTGACGATAGAATTTCTGTTTTGCCTACATTCAGCTCAAGTTATTTATTTGATGAAAAAATCCTGGAATAAATTCAATAACTTCTGTAGCTCCAGACTTGAACCTGCAGCTTAAACTATACCATCTGCGAAAAGGAGCATACAGAAACTTGACACGTTTAGCATCAAGACTAGGGCTACATTCTAATACATGAATTTTTCCAGACTATTATATCAGGCATTATGGTGCATCCCTGCTTTACTACTGTTTCATCTACCCTTGACGAAATCCCACCAAGCCTAGACACTGATGGCATTGCCACATAAATTTATGCTAAAAATAGCTACAAAAACATTATCAAACACTGAAGTGCTCAAGGCAACGATTTTTATGCTTTGAAAAGATGCTACGTATGTACGCCATACTTTCATGTCATGAGACAGTTCACCGTATCTCACGCCTAGGCTTCCCCATCGGTACCTCTGTTCGCCGTACTTTTCAGTCTTCTGATCACTCACATTTCTCCCCCAGTATCTATCTCCTTTGCTTCAATTGTCTCCGATAAAGCTTGTTTTAACTGTTTTTCACATCGCTATTCTATACAATGCTGCCTCATATCCTTTAAATCATGCCTCTTTGGGAGAAAGTCATTAAAACTTATAAACCAAAAGTGCGGCCTTTTTCTTCAATTTCGTCTAATATTTGCTCTGCATGTCGCTATGGGGATGCGCTTCAAGATTGGTAATCGTTGTTAAGAACATAGAAATTAGTAGGTCACTCGTGGTTCAGTTGTGTTTATGATTAATAATTGTTATCGCTTGCATACTTTTGTTGTTTTTTTTTGTTAGTGTAGATGTTCCTTTTTTTGTTTGTTTTATTCATTTATGCTACATCCTGTTAGTGCTTTTTTTTAGATGGGTTAAAATAACTATTCTTCCTTTTTTTATTACATAGTTAAGTATTCTAGAAGGAATGTTGGTTTTTATAGTCACTAATCAGCTTGCATTTTCACACAGGGGCAAATGGAAAGGAATAGACAATGGTAGTTTTTAAAAGAAAATAATGTTTAGGTTTGAACACTTAGGTTGAACAATTGAGTTTAATCCTTAACATACGTCGTTTAAACCATCTTTCACTGATAAATGGACAAAATATTTTCGAAAAAATTACAGAAAAATGTTTTTAATCTTCTGGATCTTTTTTTCCTAAGCACTTTACGCATTAAATGACTGCTGGGCCTAGACATTTTCGGTTTACCATTTTTGTAGAAGAATTTTATGCATTAAGTTTTTAATTTTAGCTGTTTCAGCTAATGGACGACTATTCTTAATCAGAACATACAAGGTGTTGGAGCTGTTCATGCCCTTCCCGCTCTTTCATAGTTAGAAACCTATTGGGTGCAAGACTTAGAATCTAAAACAGATTTCTGTACTATTTTATCGGTTTTTAGACTATTTTAACAAAATTTCAAGTCTCTAGCTTGGATGATTTAGCTGCAAAACGAATAAAAAAAAATAGCACGAAGGACAAGAGATGGGCAATTGATTGATAACAATTGTTTCTATGTAATAATATGGACTTTTTCCTTTTCAATGAAAAAATAAGCTGAACTAATCAAGTTAGGTACTTTATATGTACACAGAATAAATTGGTTGGCTTTGCTTGTTGATAGAACTGAATTAAATTTTAACCCTTATGTTTATTTTATCTGAAACACAATTGGGATTATTAGGATCTTCCCCTTTGTTTTTATTCTTGTGAGTTCAAGATGGCATTGGTTTGAAATGTTGAAATTTCTCCAAGTACAAGGTTATGTTCTGCGTGACCTGCTCATTAGCCCACTAAACAATGTTGCTAATCCCTCCTGTTATTGGCTTAATGAGCCCATTGGGTGTTTTTTTTTTTCTTCTCAACTTCATTAATTCGACAGAGGAGAAGGTAGATTAATCCCTTAATAAATATTAGGCCTGTTCTCTCCGTCTCATTCTTGATTCGAATAATTAAAACCGCTTTTCCATATTTATTGCAAAATTATTTCCATTAGTATGGTCTGTACTCTTAACCATTTTTCCTTTGCCTTTACCCCGATTCTAAAAATTTCCTTCCTCGAATCCTCCAACGCTTTGTAGTTGCACAAAAGTGCTCCAGACCTAGATATTTTTTTCTGTTCAGTGAACGTTTCCGCCATTTTACGTTCGATTAGTATCTGCAACCTGTTTTGACCAGAACGTTTCTGCCTGTTTCTATGTTCAAAAATGGAGGTTATAGATTTCGGTAGGCGGTTTTCAATTGCCACGCTTCCTTCTGGGGGAATAGAAAATTTTATTGAATTTCTGCAAGAAAAGGTGAAATTAACGGCTAAAATAAGTTGAGCATTTTACCGACTTTCTTGGAACTTCAGATGCTGATGGAGAGACCCGGGAAATTTGGGTTATCCCTTTCCCCAAAAATTAGCTGAGGATCCGTGGCCTAGGTTGATCAAACTGCAAAAAAAGGAAGAAAAAACCTAAAATAAACTGAATGATTTACCGATTTTCTTGGAACCTCAGATGCTAATGCAGATGCCCGGGAACTTTGGGTTGTCGTTTTCCTCAAAAATTAGTTGAAAACACCTAGGTTAATCAAATCCGGGGTTAATCAGACTAGAAAAAAAATATAAAAAAGTGAACTAATGCTTAAAATGAGTTAAATATTTTACCAACTATCTTGGAGGTTCAGATACTAGTTCCTGAGGTTCAGTTGTAATATCCTATTAGAGCAAAAAATTAGCAGAGAATTAGATTATTTGGGGTGCGCAGAAAATGGTGAGGCTAGTATAAAAAGGATGCTTTATCAACTTTCTTAGAGGTTTAGAGGCTGTCAAATAGTTACAAAATAAAGTTTTGACAATTAAATAATTTCAGAGAAGCTAATCTGACTAGCCTATCTAGACGGAAATGTACTATCTGTCTTGTTTATGCTTAAACACGTTTAGGTCCCAACACCCAAAATGGGAACGAGCAATAAAAATGTTCTTTTGCTAAAAGCAGAAAGACCATAAGAATAGAGGTCCAAACCATTCGTCATCATGTCGCAGCTCTTGTGTTGCAAATGCGATGACTTTAGTTGAAGAAGTAAATTAGGATGTGAAAAAAAATAGTGGTCTTTGAATTGGACATTACTCTGTTCTATTTTAAACTATAAAAGGGAAAAGAATGGTAGAACAGGTTAGTTGAAATCTTCTATCTTGAAATATGGGGTAAATTTTTCGCAGTTCATATAATTGACTTACCAATAAAGTGAACATACCACTCGATGCCTTTTTTTATGTTCTTTAATCCAAGCGCTTCTATCGCAAATTCAAATTTAAGCACTTTCTTATCCAACCTAACCTAACTATAAATGATTTTGGCACTGAGAAAATGTAGTATTATTTTGTCGAAAACGACCGAGAAAACAGGGCTGAGAAAACGTAGTATTATTTTCTCGAAGACGACCGATAATTCATACTTTAATTGAAAATTCGTCATTTTTAAGAGCTAAAAAAAAGTGCTTAAATTTGAATTTGCAATAGAAGCGATTGAATTAAAGAACATAAAAAAGGCATCGAGTGGTATGTTCACTTTATTGGTAAGTAAATAATATGAAATGTGATACGTTTACCGCTTAATCACAGAAAAGTGATATTAAAACAACACATTTTTCCCAAGAATGGCAGCTGAAAATTCGGTATCACCTCTTACTTTCATTACTTTCGACTCATCAGTTGCGTTCTGTTCACTACTTTCACTATCCCCGAATTTTCCTGACAGTTTCATTTACTCAACTGAACAACTTTCAAAAATAGCAAAAAGGTTACTATAGTTTAACTGTTGTATTCTAACATAACACCACGGTATCTTTCCCTCAGATTTTATCCCCAAACAACGTGCAAGGTTTATTGGAGGGGCCAGCCCCTAGGCTGATAGAAATAAATGCAAAACGTATGGTATGAGAGAATGTTTGTCCCAGATTTCATGAACAAGTACAGTTTTACCCTTTAATAAATTGTTATTTATTGTTTTTCTTATCTATATGTTATATTGACTGATGATTTTATGATGTCAACCATAATTGGGCAATGGCTTTTTGACAATGGAAAGTGGATTTTAGGAATAAATGATATGATATTTAAGCTAAAGAAGGTTTAGCTCTCAAAAACATCAAATTTTGTTAAATAAAAATATGAGAGAGGAAATTTTTGTTTAAAAAAAGTGGCCCGCTTCCTCCAAGCATATTTATCTGGGAGTTGCGCGGACGGATACCGTTGTCCCCCGGGGTGTGCCGACCTTCGTCGAACACGCGACCACCAATGAGGGAACGGAACAGGAAGCGACGGTCTTCGAGGCGCATCACGAGATCGGACGGCAAGGGAAGAATTGACAAAAGTCGGCAACGTGGACGCCAGGAGCTTGAAATGCTGGCCGGCTGAAACTGCACCAGCTCTATTGCCATGGTCGTCAAATGATCTCGTCTTCGTCGAACATCGGATCGGCTTGCAGCAAGGTGGCGAGATGATCGATCGTCATTTCGGGATTGCTGCCATTCGTTTCGCCGATGTGGAACAGCGCATCGCCTTCATTGACGACCGGCAGGTTGGTCCTGCCGATAATGACCCCGGCGGTGGCGCTGTTTACCTTGGTGTCGACGTCTCCGAACGGATCGGAGATGATTCCCAAAAGCTCGCCCTGGTTGACCAATTCTCCGGTTCCCTTGAATGCGCGAAGAAGCCCGCCCGCGGATGCCCGCAACCAGGAGGTCGAAGAGACCCGTACGGGCGCGACTTTGACCTTCGCAACAGCGCCGTCGGGCAGCATTTCCATGTTGTGCATGACGCGCAGGATTCCTGCGACACCGGCACGGGCCGATATTTCGTCGAAGCGAAGCGCCTCGCCGGCCTCGAAGAGCAGCATATCGACGCCGCGCTCCTGGGCGGCCTGGCGCAGCGAGCCATCGCGCAATCTCGAAATGATTACGACCGGCGAGCCGAACGCCTCGGCGCGCTTCAGCGTCTCCGGCCTTGCCGGGCTGACGCGGACCTGTGGCAGGTTGGTCCGGTGAATTGCCGCCGAGTGCAAGTCGATGCCGAAATCGGAGCGCAAGACGATTTCGCGCATGAACAAATATGCAAGGCGGCCGGCGAGGGATCCCTGCTCGACACCCGGGAACGAACGGTTCAAATCCCGCCGGTCCGGCAGATATCGCGAGTGATTGAGAAAACCGAACGCATTGACGATCGGTACGACGAGCAGCGTGCCCCTTACGGATTTAATCCGTGAAGAACGCAGCAGCCGCCGCGCAATCTCGACCCCGATGACCTCATCGCCATGCACGGCGGCACTGACGAAGAGGGTAGGCCCGGGGCGATGCCCGTGTACCACGTGCACGGACATCGTTACGGGTGTGTGGTCGGACAGCACACTGACGGGAAGGTCGATCGTCCGACGGGTGCCGGGTTCGACACCGACGCCGCCTATCTCAAACGCGCGGCGTTTGTTCAACAAGCTATCCGGCTTGGCATTTCAGGTCCGTCAAAAGCGCCTTCCTCTCTCCCTATCTCCAAAAGGGAAAACAAACTTCCGTGGTCTCATAGTGGCGTTAGATTAGACCATTCACACGTTTGCCTAGCCAGAAACGTTGCTGGAAAATATACCGCAAGGGACATTTGAAGAGCGGTGCAATACAGCATTTGCACCGTACTCTCATTTATGGACAATTCTTCTGGGTTTTGTTTACTTTTCTGTTTTTTTCGGGG
>JAAAKM020073195.1:90935112-91044898 GCA_010016025.2 Alatinidae sp. Z8VKAUB7J3
GGGGGGGGGGGCTGAAAATCCCCTTCCTTGCTAAGTTAGCCATTATGGGCTGCCTCCCCATAGTAGTATAAAATTTGTATGCATGAATATATAATGCGTCAGAGATAATAGGTTTGATATTACTTGTGTAGAATTTAGACTCTTGTTGATAGAAGAGCATTGTCAAATAAGGAAAACCATATGGTAACCAATATGGGCCCAGATTGCCCAAAGCCTCCATTTATGCTGTAGTTCACAAGAACTTTTTGTTGTCTGGTTCTAAGCCGGCTTAAGTGCTTCGTCTAGACTTGAGAAGATGTGTTACTCCTCGTTCTGAGATGGTTTCGGGACCATCGCTTTTCCTGAGGCCACGTTAATTTCAATAACTTGAATAATATAACTTAAATATACTTAGATAATATAAAAATTGGAACTAGGAATGTTACAAAGTTAAAATACAGCGTATAGTATTTTGACTTCAACAATTCATACACTTTGAACTGGACTTATTACAAGTTTCAGAAACTCATATCCTTAGTGTAGTAAACATGAAAATAGGTGATGTAGTTTATTTACTCAGACAGGAAAAATTGTCTGCATAAGCAGGGAGTAGAGTTCATATCTAAGAAAAATGAAGAAGACATTAAAATATGAATTAAAGAGGTGTGAAATGGAGGATATGGATAAAAAATTGGGATTTCTGGCTTATTCAGGAATAGTAACCATTATCTAAATTAGTCTTAATAGTAAAATATTATTTGAAAAAAATTTTTAAAGGATTTCGGAAAATATCTTGAGAACTCCTTAAAAATGACATCGGATCAAAACAAAAAGGAATTGCCATGCGTAGCAATAATGTGCCCTCTTTTTTTCTTTTCTTTTTTTCTCTACCGTAAGTGGGACACGGGAACATTATAGAGCTGTTTAAGTGCTCATTTTAAAGGAATTTTCTACGTCTACATACCATTGTAATTAACAAAACATAATAAATAAAATCATTTTTTTTTTTTTTTTTTTTTTTTTTTTTTTACAAAACTGCATCTCCGGATCCAAGATGAACACGTCAGCCGAAACATGACGTCACCTGATCCACGATCCACAGATCCACAGACAACTTATTTTTATATATATAGATAATAATTTTAGTTCTTAGCCAAGTATCAAGTTTATCTAACTCAATAAAAACGTTTATTCTTTCTTGGCCTTGAAAATCAAACAGGAATGTTGTTATCACGGTTTCTTTGATTGAGACCTCTTCACCATCTGAATTATTTTAGGAACGGTAAATTATTTGTTGTTTTTCTTCCCAAATGGGCCATCAGTTTTGCTGGCTGAACTGAGAGCTATCAAAATTGCCTTAGAAACAGCAGTAAAAAGTACTTATTAGCAAAAGAAGTGCGTAAATAATATTGTTTCAACTTCAAAGAAGCATTAAAGTTGAAGAAGCGGATATTTTAGATAATCTGAGATAGAGACATAGCTAATGTCAGAAACATGAGTGAACTTTATAATGATCACCGTGTCTCTTTGAAATTTTAACATGTTTTAACCATTTTTAACCATGTTTTCTTCGATAGAAATTATTTCACTGATAAGACAGCTTAAGAGGCCAGTGTAACTATTTCATCCCAAGGTCCTCATGCAAGACATTTTAAAGACTTCCTGATAAGAAGCATAAATAAATTTTTTCCACGGTATTGTGTTTTAGACTAATATTACATTTTATTGTTTTATTGAATAGCTCCTTAGAATGAAAACATCTCCAGTTCGTAGACTTGCTCAAACTAGGAAGAAACTGGAACTCCGCTCAAAGAATATTCTTTGGTATCAGTGCTGATCCCATTCCCTATATCAGCAAAGCAGCCCAGAAGAAACCAGTAAAATCCTTAAAAGAAATTGACATTCCTTGTACTTGTTCACATTAATTGATAATTGGACATTTGGGTCAGAAACGACCATTTTTTGAATAAGTCCAATTTGGCACTTCTTCAAATTGAATCCTGGCTAATTTGGAACTTTTTCTTGAGAAAACTGAATTTGGGTGAAAGTGAAAGTAAAAAGTGAGAAAAGAATAGGAATCTATGAAACCACAGAAGGCAATAAGATGTGAAATAAGGAGGTAGGAAATTAAGGAAACGGTTTAAATTACTTGAATATTCACCTGCACAGTACAAAATTAAAATTTTTAGTTGCCCTGTTAATTGAGAGGAAGAAGTCAGTCTGGTTTAACTCTGCATTTGGTTTCTTATTTGCTTTGTTTTCCAGTATTATTGAATTCAACGTTAAGTGATTATTTTATTTATGGCAGTCTATTGACAGAACATTTCATGTCTTCTCATAGATGGCTATTCATATGTTTCCATTAAGAACAGTTTTTGTGTAATAAGTAGAAACTATATAGCATATGCCTTTTTACGTGTGTTTTTTGTTGTTGTTTTTTGTCTGTTGTCAATCACTAATTAGAATATTACAATGATTTTAGGCGCCTGAAATGTTTAACCCTCACAATGCCTGGGTTTGTCTTGGTAATATGGAGCAAATTCTACTTGGCCAACTTGGAATGAAAACTCTGGATCCCAGTGACTGGGCCTACAGAGGTGATTACGACAACGCGAATGACAGTGCAGATCCAACTGTTGCCCATGGTTTCAACTACCATATGGGACCGGTAATTTCCCTTTTCTTTCTTTTTCGAGAAGATAGGTATCGAATAATCACTAGTAGGTAATGCAAGAGTGATTTTTTAATTACCAGTTCAACCTGAATTAATAAGCCAAACTGTCAACCTGAATTGATATGCCAAATTGAAAATTGTAAGGATTGCCATTTACATTTATAGAAGAAGTATTCATGAATTCTCTCGTTGAAATTTTACTATCCTACAGCGCTCTTATTAAAGTTTCATCTTTTTTTCATTTAATCTAGTCACGCAAAAACATTTTGTAATTTGACTCTTTGAAACTTTTGAAAAGAGTCAGATCAGTGCCTAGATTTTACGCCATCTCGAGAGAAAATTTCTTCTTATGAGTGAATCTTCAATTCACTTAAGTGTTGAATAGGAACCGAAAAATTTGTTTCTCTGATCCGTGAAGTTGTGTTCAAAATAGATGTTATATTTCTGTATATGCACGGTTACAAATTTTCCATGGACGCTCTTTTTTTAGGTAAGTATCGAAAGGAGTCTTCTTATTTTCTTTTCTTTTATCTCAATTTTGCTGTCATTAAAAGATACTGTCTGGAATTCGTAGGGTATCACCTTTAGTTGTTTTCATTTGGCAAAATTTATTGTCTTCTGTCAAAAATTAGCGCAAGTGTTTTCTTTCACCTCATAGATTGTTAGGTGTAATGTACCTGGCTGTAAACTAACTATGTGTCAGAGAAAGAGATGTTTGCCAGAAACTTGGAACTTCAAGTTGGTCGGAAATACTCAAAACTATTGTGTCTCCGAATGTATAGTTTCGGGGATAGTCCGGATATGGCTAAAAATAATCCAGCTCAGTTAAAAATTCTAAAATAGTATTTAATTGATTATATAACATAATTAGTCCTCTTCGTAATGAAATACTAACCCGTAAAGACAAAGATAAGTTTATTTTTCTTAATTGTGTGGTAAAACGTTATTTTTTTTTCTATATTAGGCTTATAACCCAAAAAAAATCTTGAGGACCCCTTTTTTGACAATGTGTGTACACATAGCGTCTTTTGATTTAGTTCAAATTCCCTCTCCCAACATTGTAATGGAGCAGTGTGGTAGAAGTAGTAGTGGTAGTAGTATTGGTAGCATACAAATATTGCCTTTTTGATCATCTCCCTTATCATTTCCTGTAAGTTCCAAATTAATTTACCCAGTCGTTCCTGAGTTGCACCCTTTATACAATCCGTATACCCATAACGTTTTTTGATTTAGTTCAACATTCCCCGTTAAACTTTTGGGAATTCTTACCTGAATGTCCATCGTCTTCTTAATTATTGGACCTTTCAACAATTCTGAACAAAATGGCTCTTTTAAAAATTTGGTTGGATATATTTTGGAGAATGATAGGTCTGGGGGGGGGATAATTACCTAACATCAACTTTTGACTCTTAAGAAGGGAACTATACTTCCAACATGCCAATAAAATGAGTCCAATCCAATTCAAAGTTTAGACTACCACCCGTTTCATAAAACCTTATTTGTCCCTGGGCATAACTTGCAACATTCACCCTTGGGCACTCGGGTTGTCCACCCTAAGGACATCATTATATGCTCTTTGGAATATTGATAACAAAATGGCTATCTAACAATATTGGTCCAATGAGTTTGAGGAAAAGAATATGTCAGGAAGCGGGAGGTTTTTTTTCCTCCATTACGTTTGACCCTTGAAGGGAACTAGAACTTTACATTTCCAATAAATAAGCCTTCTCTATAGTTCACACAACCACCCTTCCATAAGAAGTCTTACATGTCTCCGGGGCATAACTTAAAATCCTTTCCCCAAGACTCTATGGGGTAGTTTCAACCCCAAGGGCCTTGTTATGTGATCTCTGGACTATTATTGAACAAATGGCTATCTCAAAATTCAGTTTCAAATCGAATGAACCCCTTTCGAGGTTTATACAACTACCCTTTCAACAAAAACCTTATATACCCCAAGGGAATAAGTTCAAACCTTTGCCATGAGGGTTCAGGAGGCGTTGTCATACCCAAGGACATTTTGCGGACCTTTCAGTTACACTGAATAAAATAATTATCTCAAGATTATGACTGAATGTATAGGGAAATGATAGCTGTGTGTGTGTGTGGGGGGGGGGGTTTTTTGCCCTCAAATCACTTCCAACTATTAAAAAAGGCGATGGCCCTTTCATTTTCGACTTGACTCAGCGCTATTCAAGGTTTCTACGGCAACTCCTTCGATACAAAGTGCCCTAGTCAAAAAAAAAAAAAAAAATAATGCATTTTGGTTGAAAAAGTTTTGGTGTTTTGTGGATGAAGGTTTTGCTTTTTGGCAATCCTGTTAGGGCCAAATGAAGTGTAAAAGGTTTTGAATGAGGCGGAGAGGGGTAATAAAAAAAATATTTAAAGCAGGTAGGACCTTTATGGGAGGGAATATGGAAGAAATCTTCGATTAGAGTGGGTTTCGGACAAGCTTGTCCAAGCTTGTTGATCTCATCCGGTCAAGTCTCGCAGTGCGTTAGCAGCAGTTGTAGGAGTAGTATTAGTATGGTTTATTCGATAGAGTAATATTTGTCCTTGCTGTATAATTGTTATATTTAGTTTGATTAAACACAGCATCTAAGAATCCCCCCCTAAATACGAAATAGAGCTGGTTAAAGTTTGACCTATGGCTTTTTTCCTTTCCACTCACAAATTCAGCCTTTCACTTATGCCCTGGAACGAAACACAGCGCTATTTTTATGGAATTAGCGTCCTGTTGATTACTTCGAGTGAAACTCCCATCATCGTGTCCATGAAATAAGGACGGTCAAAGAAAGACTACTATACTACTGCTACTGCTAACAACTTATTCCAGCACCATGTCACCTGAGGCTAACTCAGCAGTGCACCCTCCTTCTCTATCCCAATCTATTAATAATCCTGCTTCAATGGCGTGAGGGTGGACGTTTCACAAGTTTACTTAGCCAGAACTGTAACTCTAAACGGCGCTTGCAGGGTAACCTTGAGGAGTGGCGCTCCTTGAGAAACTAGTCTAGTAAACAACCCAGCAATGCGCTGTATTTTGATTAATGGATATTTCTAAATTTTCAAAGATGAAGCCGCTTGTGAAATCAATAAAAAATGCATTGAAATTATGGTTTTGAGCCTATTAAAACCAATAAAATGGATTCTAGGTACATACTAAAATGCAATATTCTTGACTATATAACAAATAAGATGTATAGAACTAATTATAAAAGAGGCAAAACTAGCAGTTATAAAAAAGTTGTAGTTGGATGGCACCCTTGTAGGACTTCCTCTTTTGAGGAAAGGTCAGTCTCAAGTCGTAAAACCACCCATTGTAGATTAGTAGTGCTCTTTAGAATTCATTACCGAAAAGCTCGGAGTCCACCCCCAATGCAGTCTGCGTAATTACGTGTCAGGTAATGGATAAAAGACTTCACCGTGGATCTATTTTGATGTCCATCTTGGCTTTTTCTTAAGTTTAAAGTAAAAAGTACACTTACTTGGCACGCATCTTGCCTTCCACCATTTTGACCTCCAGCACACAAGACCCTTTCATCAATGACCACAGATTATAAGTGTTTGTAATTTGTAGGTTTTTGTGATGATATTTAAGCAGATCCATGTTACTCTTGTAAAGTATACCTGACAAAGATAATATCGAAACGTTGAAGAAAATGTGTATTTTTTGAGTTCTATATATTTATATATATATATATATCCCGGGTGCTCAAGACGAGTTTTCGGAATCTTTATTTATTCTTCTGGAATAAGAAGAACATCTTCTTCCAGAAGAAGGAATAAAGACTCCGAAAGCGAGTCTTAAGCAACCAGGTTTTAACGTTTTTTAAATTTAATTTTAGCTTTTGGCTCTTTAGAGTTTGTTTAGTATATATATTGAGTTGTATCGTTAATTGTTAAAGTACTGTACCTGTTGAAGGAGTAAATCCAAAACCTAGTCGTGCAGGCTTTTAACATCACAAGTTATTTTTGCGTCTCACCTTTTATAAAGACTGACGACAACCAGCATATTGTTTATATATATTTGGAACATATTCTACGTAGTCATTGGCGTACGTTGGCATGATATACAGACAGAAGTTAGAGACGGCCATCGGTACAAAGTTTGCTCCTGCTTATGCTAACATATTTATGGGTAAGCTGGAGAAATCTTTACTAGGAAAGTCACCTTTAAGACCAACAGTTTGGCCTAGACATTTAGATGATTGTTTTTTTGTTTGTACCCATGGGCAGGAGAGACTTAGTCATTTCCAGCAGTTTTTGAACAATAGCCATCAGTTCATTAAGTTGACTTTTCAGAAATCATGTCATCCAGCACATATCAAGATTGCAATTCCATTCAGTCAGGCAATCAGACTACGTAGAATATGTTCCAAGAGCAAAGATTTTGAAAAGAGGGCAAAGGATTTTGTTAGTTGGTTTGTGCTGAGGGGGTATGAGGAGAATTTGATAGAGCAGCAAGTAGAAAGGGCTCGAAATTTAGACAGAGAAGATTTACTTAGAAGAGATGGTAGTAAAACAGGTAGTGATAGTAGTAGTAGTAGTAGTAGTAGTAGTAGTAGTAGTAGCAGCAGCAGCAGCAGCAGCAGCAGCAGCAGCAGCAGTAGTGGTAGTAGAGGTAGCAGCAGTAGAAGTAGTTGCAGACGTAGTAATGGTAGGGTCCCACTCGTTATTAGTTATCACCTGGCTTTTAATGAAGTTCGAGGTATTCTCCGAAAGTTTCAGTATGTCCTAAGTACATCGGAGGAGTGCAGGGAAGTGTTTCCAGAGGAACCAATGGTAGCCTTTCGAAGAGCTAAGAATCTACGGGATACCTTAGTTAGAGCCAAACTAGCAAATATCGAGACAAACATGGATGAGTTAGTCGCATTACTTGTTGAACAGTCCATGTTACATGCGTCACAATCTGGGAGAACCTTTGTGACTGATAGGGAGGAAATTCAAGCGTTCCTTGGAATAATTTTCTCCATCTTAATAAATAAATTGCCATCAATTGACATGTGTTGAAGATGTGATTCATTTGTTGGGAATGAAGGAGTAAAATGTTCTATGCCTCAGAACAGTTTTCAAGAAATTCTTCTGAATATTATTTTGCAAACAACCATGCTGCAGATAGCACTGATAAAGAATAAAAGATACTTCCAACTCAACAAAGCCTTTCACGAAGAGGTTTCAGACTCAGCGGAATAGTGTGTTGATGAACTTACGATAAAATTCAAAGGCAAAAATTCAATGAAGCAGTACATCAAGGGCAATCCTATCAAATGGGGTTTAAATGGTGTTGCAGATGTGACAGCCTAACTGGGTGTGTGTTTGAGTTCATTTTGTACCTCGACAAGAAGTAAAAGTTAGATCTTGGAATCGGTGAGGGTGTGGTACTTGAGTTGTGCAAAAGTCTTGAGGGAACGTAGTGTAAAGTTTACTTTGACAACTTCTTCAACACCCCTATTTTGATTGAGAAACTTTTTGATAAACGGTATCTATGGATGTGGCACAGTGAGATCTAGTCGGAACTTTATGCCAAGCATGCCAACTGATCGTGAAATGAAACATTGTAACATTTCTTTTCAATATCTGGACAAAGTGACTGTTTGTAAATGGTTTGAACAACGGGGGAGTCTTCTTATGTGGTGCCAACATCAAAGGGATTGACAATGAGTCAAGCGTGCAGAGACGACAGAAAGGTTCTGCGTCGAAAATACCCGTCATGTGTCTCGAAATTGTGGAGAAATATAACAGAGGAATGGGAGGTGTTGACCTTTTAGACCAAAGGGTGGCTGCGTGCCGTCTTGATGCTTAGTCGCCTATTCTGCACTATCTTCGACATTTTTTCGATTTGATGGACATGGCTTGCGTGAACAGTTTCGTTATTTTCAGGGGGTTAAAGCAAGGACAACCGACACTGTTGGAGTTCAAGATTTCTGTAGCACGGTCTTTGGTGTGAATATTTAGCAGTCGTCAAAGAAATTGCCAATCATCAAGGCCTACACAATCTTCCAGTTCCCTTATAAGACCTGCAACAGAACCACTTCAACTTCCTGAATTTGAGAACACTCGTATTCGTTGTCGGTACTGTGCAGATGAGGCAAAAGAGTTGCACTCTACACTACAAAAGGGCGAAACTGTTTTCTCAAGTATAATCCATGGTTGTGGCCTGAGGCAAGGTTTTGTACCACGTGCGTGCATGGTAATCAAGGGATAAGGCTAAATTTTTTAACTGTTTAAGAGGAGACCACCCATTATGATCAGCAATACGTTCGAATAAATCAAGGAACTCATGGACATCTTCCCCATCAGCACCTCTAAAAACGGGGGTCCTTGCGTGACTCATCCTTTATGTAAAATGGAAAAGGACTCTTTAATTCCGATGAGTCAGTAGGCTGAGCATACATGGCACGCAATTTAGCATAGAAATCAGAGCAGCGTGCAGACAATAAATTTTCAAAATGGGTGCATAAATCTTGCTTCTTGGAACGAAAATGACGCTCTAAATCTGCTAATTCTTGATCCCTTCTTTTAAGGAGAGTAAGCCATTCCTGTTCCCTACTAGACGGGACTTGAGCATCGGGGGGCGTGATATTACTTTCCTTAGAAGCCATTTCCTTAGAGTGTAAATCAAGTGACGTCTGACTTACAAATCTACTTCTTAACTCGCAAGGGAAGGGCATGGAAACTTAACGGTAAAAGACCGGAAAATAACATCAAACAAATGCTAATAACGTAAAAACAACCTAACAACTAACCTCTCTAAAATATAAGCTAAAATAATGAAATACGTAAAAAATTGACGTTCATATGAATGTTCAGTATAAAGCATCGGCATGTATTCTGTGAGACGAATAACTTCACAGAAAAGGTCCGTATTCAGTTCAATGATGGACAAACTCTTCACTTGCTAAGCACATTGGGCAGCACGTTCAAAACTTCGTCATAAGGCGGAAATATTGACGTGGGTCGACAATCGACAAGCAGCAACATGCCCGGCATCATGGGTTTAAACTTCAACTGGAAACTATCAATTCAACGTATCAGCAGTGATCGTCAGGAACGGTAAGGCACAAGCATAAAAAATATGTAACTCACCCAAAAAATCACCAAGGCGTTGACGATGACTGGAAAAATGGTCACCAACAGACTGCAAACAACGGGCGGTGGCCAGTGACAAAAGAATGGTAGCGTAGTGAAGACAACAGCAACCAGCAACTTCGATTTCAAATTCAACTTCAAACTCTCAGGGACTTTGGGATCCTCCACCAATGTGACGAGGGCGTCGCTGACAGCGCTTGGTAGAGCAACTCATCATTCATGAAACAGCATCTTTTGTCTTTTCTATCTATTAGGAGGAACTGTGACTTCTTTCACAGTCCCTCAGTCACTCTCTTCATTTACAAGGTTACATTTATACATATACATAAAATGGACCAATCATCACCATGATACACATTTCTTCCAAAACATGACACCCACTAACATGTAACAAACAAGGATGTTGTCATTTTCCTTACAATATTTTCTCAATATAAACTTGGCTCCTATGAAATACTTCGAATTGCACAACATCTTTCTGTCAAAAAATTCCATTGTCGCTTTGAAAGGAACTTCGCCGATCATTTAACATATGGCAAAGAGCCAAAAGGTTCTGTCATACTTTTATTACAAGGTCAATTAAACACACAATTTCTTTATAATTACGGTATAACTTAGTTAAACAAGAAAATCTTCATAAGGAGAGTTCGTTGACCCTTACAGTATTTCGATCTTAGTTATTTTTGACTCTTGACAGTTGGTGTTAAACAATAAGTGTGAACAGAGTCACTTCTTCATCTGCTGATATCCTCCTACCAGACAATGACATATGCACCCAGCGCTTGGGAGACTCAAGGGCGCAGAGCGAGTAGAGTCTAGTCATATTTAAGCCCTTTGTTCGGTTACTATATCATAGTGACATGAGATGATAGATGGCGTTTATTCATAACTCTACACCGTTTGTTTGCTAATTTGAAGGTGGATCTCATTATTACTGGAAGCTGTCTACGACACTTTTACACAATTTGAAACGATAAGCATTAAAAATATATTGCGTTGAGTAACGGATTCATTTTGCTAAACGTTTTCGCCATACACTGATCACAGCAATCGTATGGAGTGAAATTAGAAGGCTATCACGATGAATTTATAGGAAACGAGAAGATCCTAGAAAATAACGGTCACGAGAGAGACACGTTTTCTGCCACTCGTGTTATTGAAAAATGCGTAAATTGTAAACAAGTTCTCGACAAAAAGTTCAAGTTTTGTACCACGAAAAGTTCAAGTTTTGTACCATAAACCAACTTTTCAATTAAAAAAATAATTGCTTATGGTCTATGCTTGTAACATGATATAATGTAACGGACGTTAATGCGAAAATTTTATGTGACTTTGAAAATTGTCGAGAAGAACCACACAGTTGCCCCTCCGGGCCAGTGCAACGAAAACGCTTCCACCTCTTAACCAGTATTAGAGGTGTTCCTGAGACAACTGCTAAGCAACACTCTCCGCTGGAAAATATTCCCTATTTGCAGGTGAAGTCTCATTTGCAGTATATTTCATATCTCCTTTCATTATCATAAAACGTGTAAGGATAATAAAGTTGAGATATAGCAGCAGTTATATCCTAAGCATACCGTCAGTCTCAGGGAAAGAGCATCCTCATCTAACAACTTCTGCCAATGTTTATCTCCAAGTAAAAAATGTCTTTATTAAAATATGAAAATCATACATTAAAAGATGACGGTGGCCTTTTACGAGGCTCGAAGAAATGTAAAGACGAACACATGTTAGTAATAACACTGTTATTGAGCAGGATGATAAGAAAAACATTTTCAAAAGCTTTGAAGCCATTCGACTTCGAATAACTGTGTATTGTTTGTGTTGTTTTTCCTTACGTTTAGGGAGTTGCAGTTGATCCTAAACTTTACTTTTTGACATTTTGGTCACTTTTCACACACCCCGTCTATTCCAACCCCTCCGTGTATTACGATTTTTGGAATTTTTCACCCCCACCCCCAGTCTATTAGGCACCCAAGAGCATTTGACACAAGACATGAAATTAATCAAGCTTAAGATCGAATCTCCAAAGGTTCCTCAGGAAAGGTAACATAGTACAAAGTCGGATTCTTAATTAAACTACATTTTAACAATGAATGTATAAATGAGCTTAAAATTAGACATGCTGACCATCTAACGGACTCCATTACCTTAAACTTAAAGATATCGCACTTTCGTGGAGCCCTGAAGTACTCTCGTACTCTACTGTGTTTGATTGTAGGGGGCTTGGAATTATCAAGGAAGGTGTGGATGGAGATGATTATTCCATAGTATAGAATGGGGGATCATAATAAAATGCCCTGTTGATGCTCTCACGAGTTAAGCTTAAAATAGGGAAGTGAGTAATAAAATGGGAGGGTGGACCTTAAAAAAACAGTTTTAAAAGGCAGGTTTAAATAATCATAAATTCAAATATTTATCTTTCTGAATCAAGGGTATCTTTTATAACTGCGTCGAACCGTTAATTTTGAACGTCGAAAGATACCTTACTCCCTAAAATGATAAATATTTTCCTCTCAATTCTTTATCTGATCCATTCAAAAATTATTGATGCTTACTCATTTGTGGTATTTAGGGGGGGGGGGGGTTACTAATTAAGGGTGGCCTGGAGATTTTCTAGGCACAACATAAAATGGGGGGCATAATCGTGTGCCATTGTAGCGCAAAATTTTACAAACTGTAAATGAGCCCCCTCTGTAATTACGCACAGTAGAGGCCTGAGCATATGTTGTTTCTTATGAGTACAGTCTTCGTCATGGATTAAATAATGAACCTCACAGTGTCATCTTTTAACCTACTAAGAGGTATGGAGCTTTTTCTTATGAATCGCAGTTCATACGTTGGCAAAATTATTAAGTTGTTGCCTGATAGACTCCCCAATTGATGTAATTGAATGTCAATGCATGGGAGTTTAACCACCGCGAGGAATGGCTTGGGACGATGGTACCTGGGACATCTGAGTGATAGGCACGAAGGCAAAGCAATCTGCGGGCAGGTGGATGAGTGGTTTAAGGACATTGATAAATCTGATTTACTAAGTAAATTCAAATGTTCGTGTTACCAGCATGGTCTTCTTCCTAGATTGATGTGGTCGTAACAAAAGTATGAGATACCATTAAGTTGTGTGCAAAGAATAGAAAAGATTTTATTGTAAACATTAGAAAACGGTTGGGGTTACCAAAAATGCTGAACAATACTGCGATCTTCGGGGAAAATGTACAACGGCAGTTGCCAATTTCCTCTGTGGTAGAGGAATATAAAATCAGAAATGTGCAAACTGTGATATCGCTCCGTTTCTCTAACAATCCAGAGATCAAATATGATGCTTCGCAGGTCCCCACAGGAAGAAAATGGAAAGCAGAAGAGGCAGCAAGTAAGGTATTCTCTAACCTTTAGCAAGCAGATATTGCGGGAGCAGCCTAGATAACAAGGGAATGTCAGCAGAACTTTAAGTCCTTTGGTCTATGTAAAGCAAGGAAAAGGAGCGAGGCAGTTTTAAGAGAGACAAGGAAAGAGGAGCATGAGAAACGGTATCTACATTTGGTGCAATAAGCACAGAAGGGGCAGCGCCTTTGCTTGGAGAGGCATGTGACAGAAAGAAAGACTGGGTGGCAGGAGATGGGAGAGAGCTAGAACGGCGTTGTCATCAAAGCCACCCATGATGTAATGCCAACACCTGCAAATCTCGCACGATGAAAGTGGGATGGAAGCGACAAGTGTAGATACGGTAAAATGGGGACATTAAGGCATACATTATCCAGTTGCAACCTTGCGTTGGATCGATACACATGGCGGCATAACCAGATTCTTGATGTTGTGGTGAAGTCCCTTATGTCTAAAATTAGCCAGTTTGACAGAGGAGATCTATCCCAAGGGTACCAATTACAAAATCGACAATTCGCAAACCCGGAAGTGGATGAGGTAGAAGTACTCGCCGTTGTAAAACAACTAAGGACACAGGGTGGGATGGCATATGGAAAGTATATGTTGACAACGGTGAAGCACTTGTGTTTTCATTGATAGTCGCTGCTCGGATGCCAGATGTTGTAGTGCGGAATGAAAGGAAGAAAAAAGCAATCCTATTAGAGCTGACTGTTCCTTGGGGAGAAAATTTTTCTAGTGCAGAAGAACGGAAGGAACTAAGGTACAGATAGCTGATATGAAAATGCGAAGAGCAAGGACGGAAGGTTGAGTATTACCATCTGGCAGTTGGCCTGAATGGAGGCCAGGGGTATGGTGAACGCAACCTGGAGGGGGAGAGGATTCTGGATCTTGCAACAGCACAAAACTTAGTTATTGGCAACTCGTTTTTCTGAAAGCCGGAGAAACACCTGGTGGATATCCAGTCTGGAGGACACAGGGGTCAGATTGACTACATCCTGTTACGGAAGAGGGGCATGAAGTATGCCAGGAACATCGAGGTCATAGCTGGCGAGGAATGTGCTGCACAACACCGACCAGTATTCTGTGATCTTAGGCTAGAGTTCTGCGCCCAAAACCACCAGTCTACACATCCAAGCTACGCACCTGGAAGCTGAGAGACCCTGCGCTGAAGACCCAGTTCTCATAAGCAATGGATGAGACGCTAACTGACATCAACACAGCATTGGCTGAGGAAGCATAGACCATACTCAAGTCTAGCCTATTCAAACAACTGAGAGAGTGTGTGGCTGGACTAAGCAGTGGGCACCAAGGAAGCAGACCTGGTGGTGGAACAATGAAGTAAATGCAGCAGTTCAGGAGAAGAGAAAGTGCTGGAAAGAGTGGAGAAAGGTGAACGCAAGGACATGTACAACAAGGCTAACAGGAGAGCCAAGCGAGTAGCATACATGGGAAAGGAGGCTGCAGAGGAGCGAGAACTGTAAGGACAACATCTACCTCATAGCAAAACAATTGAGGCGTGAGAATCTGGATGTGATTGATGATAAATGTGTTAAAGATGATGAGGGAAACATGTCACTGGATGTTGAATCGATGAAGGTTGCCTGGACGCAACACCATGAAAGGCTTCTGAATATAGAATTCCAGTGGAATCCAGAGCTCCTGTCCCCTGCTCCTCCTGTGCAAGGTAAAGCTGTACAGATCTCAAAAAGATGGTCCTAAACTGTGTAAAGAGAATAAAATTGGTAAAACAGCTGGACCTTCCGGAGTGATGGCTCAAATGCTCAAGACATCAGGAGCGAAGTGCACAACATTTCTCAACCAGCTGATGAATCACATCACAGAGGGATGTTCACCCAAGGACACGGATGAGAGCTACATACTCAACTGCATTAAGGGGAAGGGAGATGCCATTCAAAGAGGAAATTACAGAGGACTAAAAACTCCTCTACCAGCCTATGAAAGTGTTTTAGATCATGGAACAATAGCTGATAAGAACAATAGTTGATATCAATGAGATGCAGTTTGGCTTCATGCCTGGTAGGGGGACCATCAATGGCATCTTCATCTCCCACCAGCTCCAAGGGAAATACCTGGCAAAGAACAGGACACTTTTCCTTTGTCGATCTTTCAAGTATTGCGAAGAGGTTATGGGTTTCTGTCGACAGTGGACGTTCATTTTCCATGAGTACTGTTTAATTCACAGTAAGTTCCACTGCAACAATTGGGAATTATATATTTACAGAGCTGCTGCGCCGAGAGTGTGATCCGTCTGTTTTAATTAGAACTTGCTGTGCTGCAGTATACTGAGTCGGCAATCAACCACTTTTATCTTTAATATGGTCTAGTTTTGAATTAATTATTAAAGGCAACCGGAGTTGAAGAAGTGCGACACAAGTAGGTGACAGTGATATTATGGCGCGGTGTTGGAGCGTACTAAGCGACGTGAAAAGGTCATCACAGAGTGAATGAAAAGTCAACACAAATTATTCAAATACATCTTTATTAGTGCAGATTAACACTGCTGCATAACATAGACGTTTCTTAGCACAAATGTTGGAGCGCAACTGAAGTAGTGAAAAAGGAGGTCACCAAGTAAATATGCTGTCAATAGAGATTGTTTAAAAACAAAAGGAAAGTGGAAAGAAGTCATCGACTAGTAACATAATTGTTTTCAACACAATCAATAATGGGAACCTGGGAGACTCTTCGGAAATCAATTGTGTGTCACAATAAAAGGCAAACTTATAAGAATAGTATTTATAAAAAAGAAAATTCATGCTTGGTGGTAGTACTGTTATAACACTTGTTTTTATTTGGCATTGGCAAGCGCCACTGCTGACAATGGTGGCCTTTCTCTTTTGAAATGAGTCTTACCTTATTTGCCGCACTTTTCGACGCAAAATGGTTTCGCTAAATTTTGCTTGTGCAAAATATTTAGAACCGCAATTTTGAATCGCCGACGCTCTCCGTATACTCTTAAACTTTAGTTGATTTGGACGCGCAATAACAACATACCTCAGCTCCAGTAACTATCCTCTCCGCATTACAACAAAAAGGTCATAAAACGAATTCTGTCTGTGTATTTACACATTTCGAGATAAGTCTTGTCCTAGAAGTTTATTTTTCAGTAATGGAGCTTCTACTTTTGCAAGATCAAGAACCATCACTTTCCATCAATGGTAAGTGAAATAGCGTCGAGCCTTGGATAGAGGTAAAGGCAGGCATAAGGAGATCATTCCTGCAAAATATAAATTTTCAGAAAAGAAACGTGGTTTAGATTTTACACGTTTCAAAATAAATCTTATTGTTATGGTTTTAGATTTTGGCGCTATTAAAGTTTTGTGAATAATAAGACAATCATAATTTCCCGACGTTTCGGTGTCATCTTGACGCCATTCTCAAGGTAATAATGAATCGCTCAATCAATCAATCAATCAATACACCTTCACCGTCATCCGCATCATCATCTAAAGGCGTAAAGACTGGAGCTGCTGCATCCACGTCTTCGCTGTCCAGACCTGGGTGCCTATTTGGACCTGGGCGCTTGTGAGAAATAGTTTTCCCAAACTGAGCGCTTATTTGAGCATGGGCGCTTATTTGAGTCCTGGGTTCTTAATCGGTAATTTACGGTACATGACTCTCTTGAACCTGATCAATGGCGTAGAAGTATCTCAAGCTGGCTAATATCCATGTTATATACTTTGCTACTTCTCAAAACCAAAAGTCGGTAACATTCACGTATCATACTCACTTGGGCTTATTTCTCCTTTCGAATCCATCCTTTTAAGCGATCTGGAAGTAAATAAAAGAAACAATTAAAAAGAGCTTAGCGGGTCACCAATTTCCAAATCTAAACAGATGCCAATAAGTGTCTAAGGCAGGTTAAGTATAGTTATAGATTTTACGAGGAAATTCATTATACAAATATGCACCACCTAAAAGTAATGGCCACACGTATGTTTGCAAATACACTTCCGAAAGCTGTCAGTTCAAATTCTCACAGATCATGCCTGGAGGCAAGAGCCCTCATCAGAAACAAAGCATTGGCACTTACACAATTCATTTGTAAGATTGCAAAACATGTATAAAGCACCAAAGTTTCTCTTTCACTACACGTTTATGCAATCACTAATAAAACCATTTGAGGTAAACAAAGAACTTAGAATTGAATTGCCCGTACCAGTTTAAGTTGGCTTCTACTCACTATTCTGAAGTGACATCAAAACCCCTGCATAACCATAACCTTGCAACTAAACTTTGAGATAGGTGATGGATACACTGTGAATCCTCAAGTTCTTGCATGGAGAGCACTTTGGTTTTCCGTCAATTTTCGTCATCATTAGGCCTATTCACAAAAAAACGTTCCAAAGAAACATGGAATCGTGAATAAGCCCCCATTTTCCGTCCCATTTTTTGGAGCATGTCATTAAACATGGTACTTTTTTTACCTTTTCATACCATTTGGTACCCTTGCAGTAGTGTTTGTCTCTACAATAATTCTCTTCGTCGGCGTCTACACAGAATGAGAACCTACGGGTACGTGATGGATAAAACCACAGATAAGGGTTCCCAACGTATGATGAACGCACGGTTACATGCAAGCGGAATATTGCAGAAAAAGACAATAAAAAATAGTTAAGTACCCTACATTTACTGCCAATGGCCCCTTTCTATGCGAGGAATATCAAAGGGCGCCAATAAACTGACATTGATTTGGTCCGAAATCTAAGCAACAAGCTAAGCAACGCGTGGCCTCAAATTCAGGAGGGACGTTTTTTAAAACGCCTGAAAAACAAATCAAGAAACTTTTTTCATTAAGAATTGATTACAAACTGTTGATATATAACAAATATCACACTGTTGATAATCTGTCAAGTAAAGAGATCAAAGATCCAACCATCATTTGGTATTTCATCATTTACAACTGCCAAGGGCTGCATTTTGTCAACCGACAGCACAATGAAATTCGACGATAACCTGTAGTGATACCTAAGCAGTTACTTAAGCAACTCCAGTCCTGATTTTGGAAAATTGGTAAGCAAGTCGAGGCCTTACCCCGAAAATGGAGTTGCTTATGAAATTAAAAACGTGTAATGTAAAAAGAGAAAATTCGATTGCATCATTTTCCATGTACACTCAGAAGATTTAAACCGCACGTGTTTACGTGGTATAATTATTTTTTATGGGAAACGGCCACGCTTTTTACATTCTTGAGAATGCTCTTAGTAATTGGGTGACTAACCTTAGATTCATAATTTCAATACTTTTAATCTTATTGGTACAGTAAGGGTACGGTGGTCCATTCTACTTTGCCTTCAAAACTTCAAGTGGTCGTTGCCACTAGATCGGGCGTGACGTTGTCGTCTTCGATGGCTTTTGTTGCGTAATGACAACCGCAGTTCGATTACGTTGGCCTTTTTCATCGGAAATATATCATCTTGCTACTACAAAGCCTGCTTTTCTCCCATGTTACTTGCATGTTAGGGAAATTTATAAAGCTAGTGTAAAGAAGTGTATCGATGTGTGTAAAAGTGTTCTTACCGCCGCTAGTAACCTCGTACCAGTGCGTCTAGCCGACCTAAAAAACCTTGAAAACAGACAAGGTGAACTTAAAGACCTTGAAAGTGCCCACCTTTTACCAGTTGAACCTTAAAAACCTTGAAAATGACCTTTTTTGTAATTGTCAAAAATATATGTTAACACTTCTTGCTGCTACTAGTTATCACTCATTCTACAATTTTCGCACGCGAGGCCTACAACACTGTTTTTATCAAACATATACTTAATACACAAACATGTTTATGATCTTTTAATTTCCATTAAGTTAGTATGACAAGAGAAAAAAATCATGCCTGGGATGTTTTGATTAACTGTTTTTCTTTGAAATTGTTAACCCTAAGAAAGTTAAGGCACCTTGGTCCAGTGGTACTGGACTTGCATTACAAATCGAGCGACCGGCGTTCGATTTGAGACAGTGGTGCCAAAGTTCAATGAGCCTTCCATACACTTAATTATGCAGCAATGCAAAGTTATTACCTCACAGGAAATTTTTGCCGTTATTTTCCGCGCTCCCTCGAAGTTTTCAGTTTTCTGCTACCCTGGTCTGTATATAAGGCAAGGACATGTCAATGTGCTCATTTTTTCTCATTAGCTTTGACGAGAACATAATAGACTGATTTTCAATTTCTCCCATCTCATCAGACATTGACGAACCTGCCCTCAACATCACAAATCAAGTCACAGTTTGGGAAGGAACCTCAGTCAACATTAGATGTATTATAAACAGTTATCCAGTTGCAACACAGGTGTGGGTAAATGATAGAAATACTACGGTTGCCAATGGACCTATTCTTTCCTTGCACAACATCACAAGAATGGGCAGCAAGAGGTATTCTTGTAAAGGCAACAACTGGATGGTTGGAACAGTCGAAAGTAGCATCAACGTATTTGTCCAATGTAAGTCCTTTTAGTTTTCATTGCATGTTACACGAACGGTAGTTATTAATGTTTCCATACTTGTAACATGTGAAATTCCAGGTAGAAAACGTAACCGGCTTATAAAAATCACAGCCAGGCTAAGGATCTTCAAGGAGAGAGACACGTTCATATAATTTTTTCCTCTTCTTTTCAACTAAACTAACGTTTCGCCAAACTTAACTATTGACAGTTTCAGAGTAATAAGTAATATTAACTGGATGTTACTGAGTGGAAGAATAATCTATCAAGTTGCACAGGAAAAAAATTATTCAAAGATAACATCGAGAAGAGAGAATTTGAAATGTTAGTTTTGAAAAGAACACTAGAGAAATAGAGTATGTTAACATTGGAGGTCACCTAGCTCAGTTAGTAGAGCACACGCCGAGAAAGCGTGTGTCACGGATTCGATCCCCGGTGGTGACATATTTTCTATTGCTCTAGTATTCTTTTCAAAATTGACACTACAAAATGTAAACAAACGCATAGACAAAGGAATATCAGGGAAGTGGTAACAATTAACAAGGGATAAATAAACATACAAAACAAATACAAAGGGACAGATGTTACATTATTGTTCATTATTGGACTGAGGTCGTTAATTACTGACCTTTCATGAATCAACAATTCACTTCTTAGATTGGTAGAAGACACTATTTGACAATTATCAAGTAAACCTTGATGTTCGGTTGACTTCAAGTGATCCAATATACTTAAGTGATCTTGACTGACAACTTTATTTCCAGTAAGAGTATATTAATGTTTCCTTTAACATTTACTATAATAATGCTAATGATGCATTTAAAAGCAAGTACTGCTCAGGAAATGAACATATAGAATTTTGTTTACAAAAACATAATGATTTACGTCATATTGCCTACAGGAATGCCTAAATGATATGGAACCTGCATTCCGCTTGCAGGACTTTACTGTTGAGGAGGAATTTGGAAGGTAGATCAGGACTTGTAAAACATCACCACTGATGATGAAGAATGTTTCTTCGAAACATTTATGGTTCCAATAGAATAAAAGTTGTCGTGTTTTCGATTGTCTTTATATTTTTTTATTATTATTTTTTTTATTATTATCATAATAATAAACGATATTAAAATTAATCTTAATAACAATTATTATATTATCTACATTTTGCCATTTAATCTTTCTGTAAATTTACAATTAATAAGCTTTACAAGATATAAAATTCTCACTGTTCTCGCCCGGCATAATAGGGACAGTGAAATTTATAGTTGTGGGTAATAACAATAGCAACAATGATAACAACAGCAGCAACATCAATGGTGGCGATAACCAAAGACGCAAAGTCAATACAAGTTTAAAAAAAGAAGATAATGTTCTAATTTAACGACGATTAATAATAATAATAATAATAATAATAATAGTAATAATAATAATAGTAATGCGATGTATATTCTGTTTAGTCATCGTACTATTTAACGGCTAAAATAATCATTAAAATCGTTACCGACAAACAAGGAAATACGATGAATGAACAAGCACCAAATTTATAACAGAAAAATAAGGAACATTAAGATAAACAAAGCCACATTACGTACCTGTACAACCTGGCAATTCGGAATATGGTTCTTTATTAGGAACACTGACATAAATGCCATCTTGGCAAAAGTAGTAAAACGCTGACCAAGGTTTTGCTGGCCTCCAGCCAACTATGCACCGCGGAATTGCGATGATGTTAGAAGTAGTGACTATTCCATTCACAGGAGGCTTCGGTTGAGGACAAGCACCTTCAAGGCAAGAAAACAAAACGATGACCGATTAAGACATTGACCTTCAAGATAAGAAGTAGAATGATGACTGACTACAACATTGACCTTAAGGGTAAGAAGTAGAATGATGACTGATTACAACATTGACCTGCAGGGAAAGGAGTAGGCTGAGGTCTGATTACAACATTGACCTTTTATCGAAGCAGTAGAACGATGACTAATTACAACATTGATTTTTAAGGCAAGAAAACAAAACGATGACCGATTAAGACATTGACCTTCAAGATAAGAAGTAGAATGATGACTGATTACAACATTGACCTTAAGGGTAAGAAGTAGAATGATGACTGATTACAACATTGACCTTTACCACCTAATGCACATGCGCACAATATCGCGTTCAAATCTCATAACAACTGTCAGAAACGACTGTTTAAATTTGTAGAAGGGCGCATGAAACGCTGTTAACTTTGCACTGTTCATGAAATGTTGGACTGGGTTTTGATAGGCATGAGTTTGAATGGGGAAATTTCGACTATTGATCAAGGCAGTGCTCTCAGATTTGGACAGGTTATCTATATCAACAAAAAGAATCCATCAAGTAACAAAAATTATCAAACTTCTGATTTTCATTACATTGTGACATCATGCTCAAGTTAAAGCTTTCTGGCATCTTTCTTTTTTTACGTTCCCAAGTGTTGGTTTCAATTTTTTTTTCATTTTGTCCTGAAAAGGAATTACTTTATCCTGTACTATTATGTGTTGCTCCTAATTTAACCATCCTCGACACTCACATTTAGGTATATTATCGGCCTGGGATACGAGAAGAAATGCATGCTTTATGCATTGGGAAGCTCAGCCTTCGGAAATAAGTAAGATAACACCCACCATCTTTTATCGACTTTCGGGATTTTTAATTATCAGCTATACTGATGAGTAGAAGTGTGCACGTAAATTGATGCGCATTCTGAAACTAGAAGATTAATGATGGCGTTTCTTTGATATGGGTTCGTTATCGTGCTAATCCTAGACACTTCGATTAGATTGTTGGAAGTCTAGACTGTAATAAACGTAACGGAGATCAATTTAACCCGTTTCATGGCCTATGCCATCAAATATGTTGTGTGAATCCGATTACCATTTCACAAAATTGGAATCGGACATTGAGGCAACCGTTTCCTGCCTAAGGAAGGTCTTCAGTGCTTATTTTTAACTAACATTGTTATTGAAAAACATTTTATGACGAGATCTGTGGTATGAACGTATGATAGAGAACGTCTGCCGTTGCTCAGGTTTTCGTTTGTATTCACACCCCGTAGTAATTGCCTTGCAGCTACATTTACTGTTGAGGGAGGCACTCCTTACATTACACTTAGCAAAGGTATCACCAACGCGTATTGTAAAATGCAGGCCTATCTACAACCTAAACGTATCAATGTAAACAAGTATTGATACAAGAAGTTGCATCGGTTCGTTTGGAATAACGATAAAGAGGTATTTCTAGCAATAATTCATTCCTTTCTCGATAGTGTGAATCAAGAAGAAGCCTTGTAATATATACAATTGATCGGAGTTGTATGCATTTGCACTCACCTCTGACAGGGCTAGGGTGATGCGCACGCAATCCTACATAGAACTTTAGTTGGGGCGTAGAGCACTTTTAAGGCAATTGGAAATTTGTGTCCAAGACCTTAACGTAGTTTACTTGTTACCTTTACTTTCGGAAAAGCAGAGTCGCCAAGACTCGCAAATGAGGCTAGACACAAAGGGCCAAGTTAAACTTAAGACAAAACAGATTGAAATGGAAACATTCATTAGACTCCTATCAGTACTTTTCCCCCAACGCCACTTAAAACTTGTCAGTATGAAGCAGTTCGTCCAGCCTTTAAACTGTTAGCAATCTTTGGAAGAGAATTCTTAAAGACGTCTAACAGAATCTCGAGACCCTTGTCGGATCTACAAATCAATACTCCCAAAGAGCACGGTTTCCATCCCCTCTCTCTTCTATTGGACTAACATCTTTACATTTTCTGTAAATAAAGCTGGCATCACAGATATTTGCTGTTAACTCTACACTCGATGATACTGATTCTTGCCTGCCTGCATTACTTCGTATTTTAATGATATTCAAACCACTCCTATCACAGGTTGCATTTGCCACCGTTCCTCTTAAAAAATCAAAAGCCACTGGCCAGCCATTGTGCTCCAATGCTGCTGTCTAGAAAACTCTCCTACACTTTCTAAATTTTTAAACAAGTGTGTGAATGTTTTATGTTTCCCCTTCTGTTGGTAAGTACCATTTGTGACTCCCGTATTTAAGAACCTGATAAACGTCAGGAGTCTAGTCATTATCGAATAAGTAGCCTTTTATCTATTATAAGTCTTTAAGTCTGTTATCAATGACTAATGAGGTATTTTGAATCTTTTTGATATTCCTTTGAGCACTAGTATGGTTAATCATTGTTCATGAGCTGCTGCTGACTTTTGTTACCACTGAACGTATTCATGGTTTTCATGATATTTCTTTCGAAGCAATAGCTATTGCCCTTAATATTTCAAAGAAATTCAATGTTGTTTGGCGCTGAAAGGTGTGAAGGGAATAGACGAGAAATACTCATTCAGGAAATATATGAGGGTTGTAGAACGGGAGTCAAATGTGCAGCAGGTGATACAGAGGGCTTTGATATTGCGATAGGACTGCACCAGGGATCAGCACTTAGCCCATTCCTTTTTGCCATCATTATTGACCATATAACTTTGGAGCTGCAAAGATAGAAGCCTTGGGACATGCTGTTAGTGGATGAAGGACAGGAACAATAAGATCAGAAATTTGGAAAGCATGCATTTGTTATATTTCTTTCTCAACAACTAAAGAGAGTTTATAGTGCAGTCATACAACTTATTTATGATCAAAGAAACAAAATGAACATTACCAAACATGCTGATCTTCTTACCTACATTTAATACAAAATGGCACTTTATGAAGCTGGCCCTACTGCTTATCAAGGGGCTACACTGAGAGATTGCTTTATGAAGTTGATTATCATACAAAACACCAGACTCAGATATCCATTCATCAAACTATTGTATGTCATGTGTCATATGTCATGAGTTATGTGTCAATGGACCTTGATTACAATTGGGCAAATCAGTCTCAAAACGAGGTTCAAACTGCAAGAATCGACCAAAACAAACTGTTCACAGAGGGATTTGACTGGCAGCAGGAGCGAGAGGAACCTCATGTTTTTCCTCTGACTTCACATAAAAGGAGGCAGAATATGTCTTCCAGTCACTTCTATGTTACATGTTGTGTCTATTATGTAAGGTACGACGAGAAGAGAAGCTATTCATTCTTATTTTACAAATAGATGATAGTAAATAGGCAGTCGATAAAGCTTAATCAAGATAATACGCGATCTGAGTCACAACTCTAGTTAAAGCTTATCCCTCCCTCTCGTTTCCTAAATGTGTGACATGCGCATTTACAACTGTACTTTATCACTTCAGAATTTGATAGAACAATGTTTTACTTTGAGTCAGAATTCGCATCAAATTCATTAGTTGACAATTAATGGCGAAGCTAGCTAAAGAATTTTTGCAGGAAACCGACGCTGTTATCACATTCGTTTGAGTAGAGTAAGTTGATCGAAAAGTGTTCGACGAATCCTGCAAAGTCTGTGCATTTACAAAACCAAGAACAAAACGTGATGAACTGTAACGGGTAATTTTGCCTACTAGGATTTGGCATCAAACCAATAACACATCATAAAATTACCAATAGTTTCTGTTGCAGTTTGCTATATTTGGCCGCACGTTTTGTTTTCTTGAAGTACCTTGGCAATATTTAATGATGCAATCGATTTATTCACAAAGCAGTGCGTGCAGCCACTGCAGCGGGTGATGGGAGTTCTACAAAACGAACAATAGTTCTGTACTCTCAAATAACCAGAGATTCTTGACGTTCTCTGAAGGCTGAATTTCTCTGAAGAAACTAAACTAAAGAGAATAAATAAAAACGTATAGAATTAGTCTGACGGGGAGTTAGAGCTTCGATTCCAATAATTATCGGATGCCAACTTTTTCATACAAGTTATATTTGATCCAGCCGCTTTTCTGAAGACACGCAGTATTTTGAAGTGTATCTGTACTGACGTAAGTTTAAAGGGTTATCTTTAGAAATATTTGAAACATTAGATAAGGGCGTTCATTCTCAATTTGCTAAGTTTTTACTAAAATACTGAGGAACTTCACTCCAATTGCTATAGTTCGAATTCAAATTAATTCACACAAGAAATTCGTAGAATAGAGAATGAGCATTTGTATTACATTTAAAGTTTTGACGAAAAGTAAGGATAAAAAGTAAACATTTTGTATATCAGCAACTCAGTTGCTAAGGCTTCAGCCCACAAATTAGCACCAAAATTAAGCAACTTGCATCGCAAACATCAGCCCTTACAGTTAGTTAGCAACTCTTTTTCGCAGAACAAAATTGCAATTTTTTTAAAAATGAAGGCAGAAGAATTCTTTTCTGATTTGAAACAATACCTTAGGGTACGTTATTTAGATTTTGGCAATGTGTGGACGTATCTGAAATTTTTCGGTGATTTTATGATGCGGTATCACAGAGAAAAAATAACCTTTTAAGCAACTTTAGTCCTGAAAGTGTGTCATACCCTTAGGAACCTTAGCCCTGAACCTGACCATCGAGTTGCTTTTATAAAAAGAATGTGTAGGGATGTTTTACTCAATTTAGTTTTTTTCGAATAATGTGTAACTAAATGGTTCATTTTAAACGTTAAATTCATTTTCCGCATTTTAGGGTTTTTGTGATGTAGTGGTTCATGATTTCACTATTTTAAACATATAATTAATATTTTACAATTCTTGGGTCGGATAAACCAATATCCAATGGATATTTAGCATTTACAAATAACCTCTCTACCCTGTAAGTCTGTACTTTAATCAGAGAAACTTTCGCAAATCGACAAATCGTAAGCGTTTTGCGACATGAACATTTGTGAATGGGGAAAGTAATAAGGTTTTACAAAATCACCTTTGGAATTATTATTTTCAAAATTTCTACTTTATGAAGAAAAATACCTCGGTTTACTACTGATCATAATTTTTCAAGGAAAATACAACAGACGATCAACTGCAGAGAGTCAGAGTCTTTAACAACTAGAAAATTTATTAAGTAAACTTTTACGAATCTCCATTTCAAAACGTTCACGAAAATGGACAAAATTGGTAAAAATTTTGTTGATTTAAGTTCCAGTCGAAGACTAATCGAAATGCATTGCATGGTTATAATTACCCTTTTGAAGCTGATAATACTGAGGCAGCGCAACAAAAGAAGCAAGTTCCACAACCTACAGTAAGCCTTGCATGATCAATTTGGTCGTATCATTGTATTGGTCGAGTACTGTAAGCTGGCGAAGTGGCAAATGATCAAAAGTGCGGTCTTACGGAGGTTCGCATTTCGTGTTGGCTCTGCCTTTTGTTATTGACTCCACCCTCTTCTCAGCCTACTAGATCCTCATATTCTGGCTGCGCTCTTCAGGCACCGTCCCCTCAGCATGTCACGTGATACTAAACAATAACATGCTCTTGAGGACATGCTGTCGATTCCAGACAATTCCTCCATCGGCTTTGTTTAAACCAAAGCCGATGGAGGAAAGACCCTACTTTACAAAGACCCTGGTTTAAAGGAGTTTCAAAGAAGTGTTTTCTTTGTTCTTCTTTATCGGCGGCCGACTTTATTGTTACCAAGTCTACTCACTTCAAGAACACTTGCACGTACCCGGAGGGGTTGGTATCTACCTTGCCATCTCTTACGTTGCTGAATTCATATGCAAACTAAAACGTTATTTGCGTCTTTCATGGGCTATAACTTTCGCATAAGTTTCGCTTCTCGGTCATTTGGCTAGGATCATCTGTTCTCATAGATGACATATTGATGGCAGGTTCTTTCCATGGTCCGCGAGAGGCGGTCCTACTGGGCGGTTGAGCCAGCTTCATGGCTAGCTTCTCTGCCCGGTAGCCTTAATTGAGGGGCGTCGCCCTTGGACGTCCCAGCTGCCTCATTATATATTAGTTAACCAGTTTGATGTATTTTCTGTTTATTTAGGGTAATTTCAATGTCGGGCTCACTGCTCCTCGGGGGTCTTTGATTGAAAGACTGCCATAAGTTTCTTTCAAACAATTTTCTTTCAACGTTTGGCTGCCATGATTCTCCCGTTGTTCCCCCTTGTTGACCTTCAGGAAGTACATAGAAGACTCTAATATTTCTGTTTCTACACCGAACTAAACAAGCAGGCATCAAGAATCATAGCAGTTAGTTAATTAGATATCTTATTCAACAACGACCAGCTAAATTGTCAAACACATTTACCTTTGAAAAGAACACTAGAGAAATAGAAAATATGATACCACCTGGGATCAAACCTATGACCCACGCTTTCGCGGCGTGCCCTCTACCACCTAATGTAGGCGACCTTCGATGTCAACATACTCTATTTCTCTAGTAGCCACATCAGCTGCCAATCATCCACCGGTGGACATCGACATCCAGCCCAAGGCAACTGGAGACCAGCCTCTCTGCGCAATGTGACTTGACCAAAGAAGAACTGCCCTTCGGCCCGTCATCAATCCAAAGCTCATTAAACTTAGAAAGTATCATCTTCACATGGCGCAGAGAGCTTTCCGAAAACACATTGAATTTTACAATCCCAGATCATATTAATAACAATGTTGATAAGGATAAACATGCTATGATAGCTTTTATTTTAATTATTTTATGAAGCTAACAAATTGCACTATTGTAGGCCGTATAAATCTTGGATTATGCTTAACTTTCGTAGGGTGTGCGGCGCACACCTAGCACACCCAGAATATACGCCCCTGAATGGGAGATATGTAAAAGCCACGTTAAGCGACGCAATGTATGTACCATCGTACCCCCAAGACACTTTCTGTTCAGAGAGAATGAAACTTCTGAAATTAATAAGTTACCTGAAGGTAGAAAGGCAGTAGGAGGTCGTTGGGTTTATGCGCTTAAGCAAGGACCAAATAATGTAGAGCAGTACAAAGCTCGATTTGCTGCGAAAGGTTATTCTTAACAAGCTGATATAGATTAAGAGGAGACATTTTCTCCAACTGCACGAATCGCCTCAATTAGGGCATTGCTCCAATTAGCAGTACAACAATGCTTAATTATACATCAGAAGGACGTTAAGACTGCTTACTTGAATGCACCTATAGATTGTAGTATTTATGTTGACCAACCAGAAGGTTTTGAGGTCTTAGACAAAGATGGTGCAAAACTAGTTTTTCAGACTTAAAAAATCTTTGTATGGTTTAAAGCAAAGCGGTCGCAACTGGAACAATAGGTTACATAAGAATTTAGTTGACCAAGGTTTTATTCAATCGAGTGTAGATGCCTGCGTTTATACGCGACATTCTCAAGATGAGATGACTATTATCATCGGTTCCGTATGATATGATTATTACATCCAACCATAATTCTGCAGTTGTAGAGGTAAAGAAGAGTCTTTCTAACGAGTTCAGAATTAAAGATCTAGGCCAGATTTCATGGTTTTTAGGAATTCAGTTTACATTAGAGAACAATGTAATGTCTATGAATCCATCGAATTACGTAGAGAAAATTTTGTCGAGATTTGGAATGTCAGACTGTAAGCCAAGATACAGACATTGCGAAATCGATATTAATAAGGCCATGTTTGATGATGCAGCTTTAGCTGATTCCAAGGTTTATGGAGAGATGGTAGGTAGTTTGATTTATGTCATGACGGCCACAAGGCCAGATTTGTGCTTTATGAATACTTTAGCACATTAAGCACAATACATGGCGAAACCAACTAGTGTACACATGACGATGGTCAAGCTTGTATTAAGATATCTTAACGGTAGTATCGATTACAGTTTACGGTATAGAAAGTCAGATAACGATTTATCACTCACTGGATTTTGTGATACTGATTGGGGCAACTGTCCTGACGATCGTCGTAGTGTAAGTGGCTTGTGGCTGGGGCGCTTGGCACAGACAAGAATTTATTGACGACACTTTCTATACTTTTCTATACTCAGCGTCGGGAGCACGAAAAACAAAGCTTGAATAAATGGCAGATATCCTGAGACGAAAAGTGTTGTCAGTGGTCCTGCATTCGGATCAATACCAGTAAACAACGATCTTGTATCCCCCTCATAGCAGCATCGTTGCTGCACAACCAAGGCACTGAATGTCACTGTATCTAACATAATTTTGGAAGGCCCCACATAACAAATATAATTTGCAGTTCTTCCTATAAACCTGTACCTTCTATCATATCTAATCTGACTAAAAGAAGGAGCGCAATCGAATGTACGACGCCTTGCAAGGTTTTTCATCACTGAGTTACGTGGTTGGTTGTTATACCAGTTTAGGCAGTCTATTTCCTCATTGGTTAATTTGTCCGCAATTTTGTAAACCCATACGCCTTTTCTCCCTGAGTTACCTATTACAGCATCGTATGCATACGGTAGAGATCCAGCTGGTACGTTGATGCTCTCTTTGAATTGCTTTGTATTTGTAATGGAATATCCAACCAGTACTTTATACCATGTTTCTCGCATTAACATCCCTCCATCCTCGTAAATATATACTGTGTATGTTGAAGAATAGTCCGTCAAAAGTAAAAGTTGAAAGGTAGCAACCTGAAAATATAAAAAGTAAAGTATTCACCAATGCACAAACTTACAAGAGTGGGAAAGGGCGAGGTCTTCAAGTTTTCATCAAGATGATCACACTTGTATTTTTCTCTGGTAAACGGCATCAGAGTAAAACATGATACACAAGTTGCGTATAACCTATCAGACCATTTGCCTAGACCCTATATAGCACTTTAAGTTTATCTTTAGTGCATGGGTAAATAAGGAGCTTGTGTTCCTGTACCGCTGTCTTTAACGTTTTACTGAGCGGTTGAAATACAAGCACTTTCAGCCATAGATGGTATTAAATTGCAACGACATTAGATTTTGAAAAGAACTGAAACTCAAATATAATGCTTTATTCTCGGAATATTTAGCAAGTAGGGAAGAAGAAGACAGAGTGTTATCCTTTTAAAGAAAATATTACAAATACAAAGTTAACAAATATATTTGATAGAATGACTTAAGTTACTAGTTTATTTGGCCCATGAAGTCCCTTCACAACTACAAAAGTGAAGTAATGTTTTCAGCGGTTCTTGTAACAATACTGTATTAAGCATGCCGTTGCCGCCACGTAATCAAGGCATTCCGGTCTATTAGTGTAATACCAAGGCATTCCGGTCTGTTGGTGTAATACCAAGGCATTCCGGTCTATTAGTGTAATACCAAGGCATTCCGGTCTATTAGTGTAATACCAAGGCATTCGTGCCTCATGGCAAAGACTCAGAAGATACACCTGGAAAACTAAGGAAAAGCCTGCCAGTTCCTGTTAACACACTTTTTGCCTTCTGCGCGGTGCTGCTTCAAAACGACGTGTATGCCTTAATCGACCACACCTTGACGGGCTGCGGGTTGCGACTATGTCCACTATTGCAATAGCGGCGTGCAATACCATTCGCTCTGTGAAGCCATTAAAAAACACCGCTTGCCTCTTTGATGCTCCGCAGTTTACACTGCAAAGTGCTATAGGCTCCCAATACGTGTAATTTGTTGAGCAGAGTTCCGCTGAAATCCTATGCTAAGGGGGTCCTGTTACTGGGTTAATACTAGACACACCCAAAACAGACAATCTTGTGCATCCATAAAATCAGAGTAAATCTATATAAAATGCCCCTTAGCAGTTGAAAGAGGCAAGTACAATTATGAATGGCGCAGTATATGAGAATGCCGCATCAAATGGTCTGAACGGTACGATTATGAAGACATATGGGGATCCTTATGTACAAAGCGACAACCTAATTGGCAGGAACATTGATAATTACGTGTCAACTAACAAAAATATATACAGTGGAGTCAAACACAAGAAACTGGCGGACCTAAAAGGGGGGAGCACACTAAATTACGCCCTACAATGCCATGCACAATAAACCCATGCTCGATTATTCCAGGTTCTGATTTTGGGTAGAGTTGTTGGTGGTATTTTTTGTCATCTCCAGATAAGTGAGACCTTAAAATATTTATCGATGTATACTTTCTTTTAATACATGGCTTCGATTTCTGCTCGAGGTATACAACTCCTCCACTTTTGGGTCCGCCACACCCACAATCCCAAGATGCGTAACAGTGATAAGAATTAAAAACAGTTAAATGGTTTCAAACGTATGTGTATATATATACAGGGTTGTTCAAAGGAACAGAAGAAGAAGAATAAATACGGTCAAAATCTGCTTCTACCATTGATAGTTAAATATAACAATATGCAATTATTTCAGTGCTTGTAGGTATATTTAAATGAAGAAGTTATGCTCCTAACATCAAAATTTTCAAGCTTTTAAGCCATTTTGCTTTTAAGCCAAGGGGTTTTATTCACTTTTTCAGTCAATGTGGCCTTTCAACATAACGTCTTACTGAGGGAATGTTTGCAACAAAATTTGGAAAACCTATGCAAGGTCAATGTTTCTCAGTCCTTTTGAAATAATCAGTCCACAAATTACCAGTTTACTGAGATTGGTATTTACAATATTAAACAAGCTGTGTTGAAAATAAGCAATTTATACAAAACTAGAAACAATACATCCTATTCCATGTCTTTGTTTCAGATAGTCGATTATCTGAAAGCAAAGTAGGCAATATTGCAAGGAAGCCAAGATGTGCTGATATGAGAAGAGTTTGTCATCGCGATAATCAATGTAAAATTCTATCGAGTGGCAAAAAATCGGAGGGGAGCATTCTTAAACTTTAGGGGCATTGCCCCTGGATTCCCCCCCCCCCCGCCTAGCTACGGGCCCGAAGCAACCTCTTTTAACTTTGGGCCCAAATAGCACGTAGAACAATAGTCAATGTAAATGAGGAATTGTTAATCCTGAAGTAGATTTTAAGCCTGAGTACTCCACGGAACCATACATTTTCTACAAATGTGTTACATCTTATGTTACATCTTATGTTACTTATGTTACTCCTATAGATTAATATCTTTATGGCAAACATTTGATCGTTTATTGGTTAAAAAATTGCCGTTGTCTTTACATGCGCTCTATATTTTATGTCTTAGAATAAAACTAATTGAACAGAAACGCAAATAAGTTCAGTAAAACTTTTAGCAAACTTTCACATTCGATTGTTCGAATCTTGCCAACCAAACCAAGAGAAAAACGACGTGTAAATTCGCTCCAAAATATTATAATTAGAAAGTACTTTACCGCCAAATCGTACCCCAATCCTTTGAAATAGTTCCACCATCGCTATGATTTGACGTCTTTTTTCATAAATATAAATTCCATGCAGAAAATATTACTCAGTGAGAGATATTTTAAGTTCATAAGGATGTAATTCAAAGATTGTGTATATTCTAAGATTATTCATTTGACGTAACGGTCGATAACAGCGTATTGCTGATTGGCTATTTGCTGCTAAGGTTAACAATATCTAACAAAGCCATGTGACTACATTTTTTACCTTGGAAACTTGAAATGGGGATCGGACATTTCTTCACTAATGCCGTTATTATCGGAGTATTCAGCAAATTGATTCATAGATATATAAATTTACACGTAATTGTATCATTTTGGCGATAGTTAGAGAATCGAAACTAAAAGTTCAATTTTCCTTTGCTTGCTCTATATAATGCAATAAATTATTTTGTGTGTATAACGCTTTTTATTATAACATATATTCCTCACAATATAGTCTAATCTACACAACATTATCAATGTTTATAGGTTTTTAAAGTAAATTGTTTAAATTCCTTGACTAAATTAGAGGTTACAGAAGTTGATGTAATGAAATAAATTATTGCTTGACGTTCTGTCCTGACCAACACTGATGGTGATAGAAACTAGCTAAGAGAATAGAGTGGGTAGGCCTACAGTAATCAATGGCATCTACTTTACGTCAATACAATATCAGTACAGCAGTCAGCCCTTAGGGAAGGAGGGGGAGGGCAATTGCTCCTTAAAGACATCAACCTAGCATGCAGGCTTAATGTTTCATCCGTCATCAAAACTACGTCGGAAGATGGATAAAACATAAGTTCTCCACTCTGGTAGCTAGCCTAATGCAAACTGATATACCACTTACGACAACGAAAGGCCAGATATAGTATCCCTCACTTCTCTGGCTGCAAACAAACGTGCCAAGCCCAGAGGCTAGAGGTAACAGGAGACATTTGTGACGTCTCAATCAGACTTGTTGAATGTTAGAATTTGGATTCGTGAGTCGATTTTAGATCTTAAACTTTAGATTTAAGTCATCTAAATCAATGTGATATACAACCTTATCCTTCCGGGATGTCGGATAAACGTCGAAATAACTCTTACGTTAAATCGACGCCGCTTGTTTGTTGTAGATAATAATCGGACGTAGCATGATATTTACGACGTTGAAACGACGTCGTATCAACGCAATTCAATGGCATTAAGACTTGAATTTGAATTAAGACGTGCATTTGACTTTGATACAATGTCGGTTGAGCAGATAACGCTTCGGCTGATACAATTGCATCCAACAGACAGGTTCGATACCAGTCCCCAACATAAAATAACATCAATACAAAATCGACATCAAGATCATTTCCCATAAAGAGTGGAAAGTTAATTCTCCTTTGTGGTAGCTGGAAAAATATCAACTTGGCTATCATTTAAAGCAATGACGTTCTGCAGTAGCCAAGAAGATAGCGTGCTTCAATTTCCTCGTTTCCGGTGCTAGAAACATGAATGAATAACATGTATTTTTTATACGTTTTCTTACATAACTGTAATATAATAATTCAATATTAATTATTAGAAGTTATATAAGACAGGTTTCTCTACTTATACTACAATTTATATCTGCTGATAGCAATGTATTATCACTTGAATATACACTTGACAATCTTCTTAAACGTCGAACATATTGAAAACACTCCAGATATTCTTATCAATTACACAATGCCTTGTCATCGATGCCATTGTACTGAAAACGACATTCTGGGTTTGAAATTAACTGGAGTCAGAAGAAGCAAGTCAAAGGAATATCCTAGGGTCGGAAGCATTCAGCAAATACAGAAACCGAGACGGAAATTCATTAATTTCAGGCACCTACTGTCTTGAACTCTGAAATCGTGTGTGGTCCAGATCGTGTTTCAAGTGTTCTGCTATCGTTTGAGTATTTTATCAATTTACAAGCACAAACACTTATACATAAATACAAAGAATAGAATATCCCCTTATAACAAAAATATTAAAAGAGAGGGCAATTCAAGTCCTACACAAATTACGTCAAGGTTACACAACTTTGTCATCCTTGCGTAAAATTGGTAGCTACCATGTAATAAGAGTTGCTTCACGACAACTCAAACTTTGATACGACATGTCTCACTTGTTGTTCAGCAAATGTCTTTCAAATTTGCAAAGAATATCAACACTAAATATACATTGAGAGTAAAATTTTGCCTCGGTTATGATTTTAATGAACGAACGTGGTTGAACATGGTACTAAGCCGACAAACAATATCCTAGAAGGATTTAAAAGCATTTTCAAGTGTGCATCGACAAGAAACTTGAGGATAGCCGAATCTTTATCAATCAAGTCTTTTAACCCTTATATAAATATACGTTTTAATGAATACGCGGACAACCTTAAACTGTTTTATTTTATTTCATTCTCTCTACTCCTCGTTTCTATCACTATTATAATTCTTTCGTACCTGCATTTTCATACCGTACGAACAAATTTTATTGTATTTTCAAATGTTGTATTGTTTTAATCTTCTAAGCTATTTTATCAATCACATTTTAACTTGCTAGCCTTTCATAATACAAAATCACAATGACACATTTTACTGAGAATGTAACTAATCAATCTGATGGTTTTAGCATTTGATATTTAACCGTTAGATCCATTCGAAGTTACGTTAGTAAATCTGTTGCACTGGTCTGTAAACTTTCACTGCCGACGGATACCTCCCTTATACGATATGTAACTTAAGGATTCCTTAGAAAAATTTAGAGTCACATGAAATGTGCATGTACGCATGATATTCATTGCTAATTGTTCGGTTGAAATCTTACTGCAAGAAAAAGCACTTACATTGCTAGTGTTTCTTCTATTTTGGGAATGGTGCCATAGATGAACAACTTTTACCATTACTTGTTCTGATGTTTGATAGGTTATGGATCCCTAACACATCATTTGCCCGATTAGACTAAACATTTGATATTTGACAAACATCAGCTCCTAAAAGGAAACAGCCACCACGGTTTTTAAAGATCAAAACACCGTTAAGCAATGTGCCTCTGTTAGAGGGCAGCACTTGCCTAATAATGGAAACTGTATCAGAATGTACTAAGCAGATTGCATCCGTATCATAGGCAAGGCCAGGCATGCGTTTCATTTGGCCGTTCTGGAGTCAGTCCATAAAAGAAAGAAACGCTTTGCCATGCAGACAAAAATAATTTTCTCTTAGCTTGACACATTATCAACTGTGTGATATTTGTTATACATCAACAGTTTGTAATCAATTCTTAATGAAAAAGGTTTCTTGATTTGTTTTTCAGGCGTTTTAAAAATTGTCCCTCCTGAATTTGAGGCCTCGCTTAGCTTGTTGCTTAGATTTTGGACCAAATCGAGGCCTCACACCTAAGCAACGTAGTTGCTTTCATATAAAAAACGTAGAGATTTGTTGTAACAGTGGTACATCTCTTTTCCCATAATTGCTTCACTTTCTACTTACAACTGTTGAAGCCCATTAGCCCTTTTCCTACGGTTTATGGACTGATATTACTGGATTATTAACTGCCAACGTGGATGTATTTTTAAACTTCTTGATGTTGTATCCCAAGAAAACAGGTTTAAATGTTACATTCATACCTGCCTTCCTAATCGCTTACTAAAGAAATAACGAACGAACGAACGAACGAACGAACAAACGAACGAACAAATAAACGAGTCAAGTAATTCATACGTTGAGCCTGTTGGGTATTTAGCTAAATATATAGCTTTTGTGGAGAAAACTCCAAGAAAATGCGACAATATTATAAAAACTGTAACCTTGATCTTCCTTCAACGATATCATGGCAACAACTGCAAGTATTGTGACGTAAGACTAGATATGACCGTGAGGGAGTCTGGTGACGATTTCCTACAGGTTTTGGAGTAGTTGGTTATTTATTTAGTTAATTAGTAAGATAGATAGACAAGTAAATGAGTCATGTGTACGATGTAATTACTTAAGATTATTGGCAACCGTTGTGACTGTACTCTTTGCACGAACTATTTTGCATCCCAGGGCTTCTCATAATTAGCCCTTTCTTAAGTTGTGCAACTTCCGTTGGCAAAGACTTCAAGATTCGAACACGTTTTTAGTTTATTTAATCTGTTCCATCCCAGAATTTTAATAATACTTGCATGTTATTAAAGTAGATTTATGTAATCTCCTTTTCATCTTGCCGCTTTAGAAGCCGCATTTATCAAAACAAAGAAGCCGGTACTCTGTCGACAACAAGAATTTGTTTACAATTTACGCTTTTTTCAGTAACACGAGTGGCAAAAACGTGTCGCTCTCGTGACCGTTATTATCTAGGATCATCTCGTTTCCAATAAATTCATCGCAATAGCTTTCTAATATCACTCCATACGATTGCTGTGATCAGTACATGGCGAAAACGTTTAGCAATATGAATCCGTTACTCAACGCAATATTCAAGTTTTGTATCTCAAACCAACTTTTCATTTATGTTATATTTGGAAATAAAAACGATAATGATAACGATCACGATGACGATGATAATGAGGATGATGATAATGATGAAAATGATGATAATAATGGTCATGCTGATGGTGATGATGATGATGGTGATGGTGATGATGATGATGGTCGTGTTAGTGGTGCTGGTGGTGTTAGTGGTGCTGGTGGTGTTAGTGGTGCTGGTGGTGCTGGTGATAATTATGCTATACTCTAATGGTCGGAGGAAAGTGTTACTTATTTTTTCACCATAGAGGTGACAAAAAAGGATTAAAATGAACAACTTGCACACCCCAGGGGCTGGTAGACTAGAATCTGTGAACATTAGACGAGGGTAAGACATGCGCGTTGACGTGACCGCATCACGTGATTCCTATCCTCAGAAGTGCTTTCCAGTCCCCTGTTACTCGTAGTGGCGCCTCCGATAAGATTAGGAAATGAAACTCATTCTTTGAAGTGGTCTTTTCAGTGGGATTAGGGAAAGCAAAGTTGGCTATATCAATACAAAGGGATGCACAAAAAACCTATCAAAGCAATTAATGATAAAATAATCATTTTTTATTAGTCGTCAAAATGCTGTTAGATGGGTTTACATTTTTGTGTTTTTAAATTTTAACGAGATCGTTCATAACAAGGCTTAAATGTTATGTAAGAGCTGAGAGCTGCTGTCGAGGAGAGCATACACAAGGTACGTGACTAAAGTAGAAGAACTATTACCTCGAACCTTTCTTGTATAAATGTTTACTAAATTTTGGAGGAAATGACCGGAGGTATGAAAGGCACTAGTAAAGGAAGGGGGCTCCTGTTTCTGGTATCACTCGGTATCCGCCCCTCCACCTTTATCAACAGGTAGGTGTGACATGCAAGTCAGGGAAATCATGTTTCTTAAATTCAATCGTCAGTTGGAGCGGGGGTTTGGCCATTTTACATTAGTTTAGGTCCGAAATTGTAGCTCAATAAAACCGGTTACTAAGACTCTAAATTACTAAATAGAGATAAATATGAAACGCGCATGCGTATATGACACTCGAACTGCAGCTCCAGTGGAATAAAGGGTTCAAAGAACACTGACTTCGAAGATCGCGAACCCAAATGTAATTCCTTACCGGATCTACATATCACACAATTTCTGTCTTTTCTACAAAAAAGTACTACGAACACACGGTATATAAGGCAATAAGCTAATAGAGCAACTCCCACCTTCGTGAAATCATCATTTTCTGCCACACATTCCTCGCATCTCACATGTTCCCACAAGCTTATCAGGTAGTTAGTTAGTCCACATATCGAGGCTGTATCATTATGATATACTAAAGTGAAAAATGTATATGCCAGTAAGAATGTCAGGTGGGGCGGAATACGCTAGTGAATTCTCCCACGGGGCGTCGCCCCCTTACCCCACCTTTGTGAGCGTGCCGAACTTGAGAGATTTGACCACCTAAGGTCGCACAAGATGGAGCAAGGGGGTCAGGGGCCTTCCCCCCAAATTTTGGGCGTATACATTTTCGAGTTTGTGTTAATCTTCTGACTATCATCATACTGCTTATGCTGCACATTACCATTGCACATTAAACAAATATAGCCTGACACTCGCTAGGCATGTTTGACTGAATATAAAACCACGCTTTTAGTTCACAAGTAAGATATACTCACTACCCTAGTCTGTATGCAGACCTACTGTCCCACCAGACACGAAAAGGATGAATCCTAAGGCACAAACAAGTTCATTCTGACTATTTGTAGTGATTTTGGCTTATGTGGCCCTGTCACTTTACACACAGTATGTTACCCCCGTTACCCTTACTTTGCCTCGTTTGAACTAGCTTTAGCTTACTCTAGAATTTCACGTATTGTATATCTATCCTATTCATGTCACAGTACCGTTTGTTATTGCCGCCCAGTTAAATTTGTGTCTGAAGTTGAAGCATCATTCTGCGTCTGTAAACTTATTCAATTACCTACGCATTCCATAGTTGTATATTGCCATACGAGTGCAAGTAACTTGTTTACTAGTAATGCTATGACCCTGCTGACCTATTTTTCGCAACTTTAGCTACTATTGGCATGTTACTATCGTTTCTTAATCCAACGTTGTATTTATTGTGACTTGGTATATATAAGTGTGTTTTGCCAAGTTCCAGTTAGTGGAATACGCTGATTATCATTAGATACGTTGCTTCGCCTTGTGTACAATTCACTGTTATTCTTTTTGTCACTATTTGCTGGAATAAATTCGTGCTCCTGTCAGTCACTCTAAACAAAGAGTGTTCCATCATTTCAAGTCTCTGTAGATCGCTCTTGCCGCAAGCCATCCCTTCCACTTATACTACTTCCATTACTTTGAATTGATGGCCTCCCTACTATTACACTCTGAAGTCTTAATAACGTATTGTTCACCACAACATCATTTCACCATTTCACATATTCTATAAGCGATTGACACAGTTTTTATAGCTAATTATACAAACCCTTCTTATGTTGCAACAAAGCACACCTAGCAGTACCGTAGCCACGGGGATGCTTGGTACGCTTAGCATCCTCTAGAAGTGGACTTCAAGGTAAAATAGCATCCCCTAGTTCATGGTCGTCTTTAATTGATTCAAAAAACTATCTGTCTAGCGCAAAACTTTAATTCTAATGCTATGGCTAAAAATAGATTAAAAACTAACCACTTAATAGGATAAATCAAATTATGAACTCTAAGAGACTTTGTTTATTCTTACAAAGAGACAAGACATCTCTGGCTCTTAAAAAATATCTCAGAACCTTGATTACAGTACATACAGAGCAAGTCTGACAGAGTGATACCATTCGTATCTAAATCGTTGTTCCCAGTGGTACCCTATAACAAGATTCCAGAATGCTTCTACCATTCTGTTTTTCAAAAGCATGATTTCCGATTTCGTCTTTTGGAAGTGGAATAAACTGTGGGGTATTCCAAAGATCAAGCCCCAGTATTTTTAACAGCAATAAAACTATCTTACGAAATTTTTTATATTGGAAGGTATGTCTCGACGAATTTCTAGTAGGTATAGTGCCTTAAATGGACTCAAAATGGAAATTGGGGGGACCTGCACAGCTTATTCAGTACACTCAATAACATTAAAGGGATGGCATAGAGCCCCCTCTTTCCGAAAATCGGCACTGAGTAGACACGTCCCTTTATTAGAAACAACTGATGGCACCAGAAAGTTCTGGGAGCTTTTCAGTTCGATACGGATCTTTATAACAATAGCATCCACAAATAAGTCTATTAAGACCAGGATTATCGGCAGTCTGGAGTGTACAACAGAATAAACTAAAAGATTTTTTGCTGCGGCTAATGTTGACGTAGTGTCAAATTTTTAAGCAATAATAGGTGTGAGTCCCTTATTTTATCGCTCGAAATACATAATTTATTTCTCTAGCGTTCTTTTCAAAACTAACATTTCAAATCCTTTCTTCTCGATCAAAGTAACTAAGTATTTGGAAAGCCATGATTGTGTCATCAGCAGAATCTTGATGGAAAAGAAGAAACTGATCTTGGAGTCAAGTAGCTGCTAATCCAACGTCAATACTGTTAAGCGAACAACCAAAGCCCATTTTAAGTTACGGACAATCATAAATTACCCTTCTTAACGCATGCGCATTATGTACGTACCAGCGGCATATGCGAAAAGCCAATGTTTATCTTTTTGTTCAGTTTTTGAGTTTACGAGTGTGATGAATAATCTTTGAGTTCAGTTTACAAATATATATATTGCCCTTTTCGATGGAGTCTAACATCCTTAAGTCAACAAATACAACTACGAGGAAGATGTTCAATAAGTCCAAAAGCACTGTCGACTACAGGATAACATTAAAAGCATATTTTAACTGTCAGACACCTTGAGCAAAAAACGTTTTTTGTACTTCCTGAAGGATATTGTCTAGGCGTCGTTTAATGTACAGTTACTTTTAGGTGATGTTTATGTTAATGATACAGTTTGTTTGCCTAATAGAGGTAATGTTGCAGCTACGCTGCTAAAAAGGATCTCTAATTTATAACAAAATTGATTCGCCGCTCTTGTTTGGTCCTCCACATGAAATTTTGGACGTCTTAAGAGCAGCTGACTTGACTTCTCGTCCCAGCGTTAACTTTTATAATTTATTCACAATTGCATAATGGAGAAAGAGTAATTTGTGTGTATACAGTACTTGTTTTTCTTTACCATTCTTAATTGTTAGCGTAAACAGAAAAATAGGATAGGTAAGAGTTTTTATTGCCTGGAAGCTCCATACCCTTCGAGACGTTGGATTACCTCCACTCTCCGTTGCATAGCCTTCGGAAGCATTGTTTGTGTCTAGGTAGATTGTCTTTGCAGAATCCCCCACTGTAAAATGCGTCCCAGGTACTACTTCTCATCTTCTTCTCACCATCCTCCTGTTAGATAATATCTGTCAGCTAGCTGAACATCTCACAATGGTACTCCAGCGACCTCTGTCTTTATACCCTTTCTCTTCTTCGACGAAGGCTACTCTTGTTCCTCTCCTGCTGAGAGCCTCGTCCACCCCGTCCAGCCATCTCTTTCTTGGTCTTCCAACTAGCCGCTTTCCTATTGGTCGCCATCTTAGGTATTTTTTAGGTATTCTTTCGTCGTCCATCCTAATCACATGGTCGTACCATCTCCGTCTTCCTTCCTCAACAACATTTAGCTATGGTTTAACATTCAGTTTCATTCTAATTTATTCATCCCTAAGGCTGTCTTTCATTGTCACACCTCTTATTGTTCTTAAAACTTTCATTTCTGCTGCTTGTAACTTGGACTTTGTTTTGGATGTTAGTGTCCAGCTTTCTGATCCATATAACAAGATTGGTTTCAACTCAGTATTATAATTTGTTGTCATGTAGATGGGTGTCGCAGGCACTAGGTAATTGAAATGCCCCCATTTTCACAAGGATAACGTGTGTCATCTGTTCTTACTTGTTACAGGCACTCCCCACGGCCTACTGGGCGATTGACCGTGTCGCAGTCCCTCAGTTTAGCCCCCTGATAAGCAGTGAGTTGACCAGTTGACCGTGCCGCACAGTTTGCCTCTTTAGAATCATCTAGTACGTACGAGGTAGCCTGTCTGGTTGTTATGCTGTCAGTTTACAGTAGTTTGAATGTCTATCTCACTGCTTATCAGGAGTCTCCGAATGAGGGATTTCTAATAGTGCTAGAGCATTGTCCTTGCTGCTGCCAATAAAAATACCAGTAATCTTGCTTTTCTCAATATTAGAGTTTACCTCTACACTAAAATACTTAATACCACATTCTTCGACACAAAACACTTTATTGATATCACACCTGAGGTCTTCTTATCTTTGCCTAGCAAACTGCCTTCATAAGATTGTCCAGAAGCCCATTGATTACAGACGTAGTAGCAGTAGATAAAACAAAAAACCTGGCTAAGCTAACAGGTGCACTACTTATATCCACTCTGGTTTTTCTGGTGATCTTCTTTACAATCAATGACCACTTAATTGCTATAATCTGCAATTTCCACATCATCCCAATACCACCAGCATCAAAAGTAACAATACTGAGATGAATGGTAATAGCTGACTCCTCCTTTGCTTTGCAGGCTTCCTCTGACTGTGACTTGAGATCTGCTTGGTTAACTGACTTATGCCAGTCTTCAACAACTTTGCTGCCTCCACAACATCAAGGCCAAACTCTTGCTCTGTCGAAACATTTTCCCATTTGTCTCAATGAGCTGTGATCCAAATGAACATCTTTTCTGGAAGCATTAACTTTAAGTCACATTTGCAAAGGCAGTGTGCCTTGGTATCACAGGTTTTCTTGTAAGAGGCAACACTACTTACACAAAGGGCAATTCTCATCTACAGATTGATATGCGAAAAATTTTATCAAATCTCGGCTCCCATTCTTCTGGGATAGATTTACAAGCTTTGCCTTACGCTATTATGCTATGTGGCCAAAGTCCAACTAAGCTTCTAATCTATAGCTTATTTATTGCAAATCACTGGTTCCTTTAACTTTCTGTCAGAAAATGCCAATTGTGCTGCACTATTTCTTGCACTTTAAAATTACACTAGTCGTTTTTAAGGATTTGATCCTGATGCACATCAAGATATTTTTCTAACCTAACACTCAAGGTTGAAAATGCAGTTGGTAGAAACTTTCAGGCACCTCCAAGATACACACTCGAATCTTTGTTTAAGGAGTTTGGCACAATTGATAAATATGTTTTTCTACGAAGCTTGCTATTACTTACTTATACTGACTTGAAGTTTATAGATCAGTTACATAATATGTCTGCCACAATGACCAAAAAATGCAATAAAGTACATGGAAAGAACTTTCTTACACCTGTCACTATATCACGACCATTCATTGGGCAAGATTAATACAGAAGATGAATGCAACAAACTGAAAGACCTTGGAAAATAGGATTTCCACTGAGTTCAGCATCAACAAACTTTCTCCAAACAATTGCATGAATGATGATGAACTATGTTTTATCTACGCACCTTGTGCTGGGCACTTGTTTTAATATTAAGAATTCGTTTTCCTCCTGGTTTGTTGATTGGAGGCAACACAATTTTTACGAGAATTTCTGGTACTGTAATTTAAAATGCTAACTGTAATGCCGCGATTTAGATTTTGTATGAACGGATTGAAATCCACATTATTAAACAAGAAGTCTGTTTACAAATATGTCGGTAAAGTTTGAAGATAATTTTATCCCCAAAGGGGGTGCGACTTTTATATATTTTCATACTTCACAATTTTTATGACTCTTAATACTTTCAAACTATTGCACTATGTCAGTGCGGCTCATAGTAGAACTCAATGACGTCCTCTTCTTTTATCCTTCATTAGGCATAGTTTAATAGAACACCTTATTGAAACATTTCTCTTTTGACAATGTTGAGAGCCATCGATTTCAAGTAGAACATAATTGAATACGTGCAAAAAATACACAATGCCTTATGATGATGAAAGGAAATTTTGTATATGGCGGAGTAAGACAAGGGTGTATTTTTTAATGAATGCTGTTTGTGTGAGAGTTAGTTATTGACGAACCGAAACGCTTAAACAAATTACATCTCTATGGGCTGATATGTCAGATGACAAAAGATAAGCTTACAATAACTACCTTAATATCAATGATCTGTAAAGAGTTTAAGTTGTCTGTTTAAGATCTTGAATACAACACTTTGGCGTGTGAGAAATTAGAATTAGAAATCACTGCTAATAAGTATGAAGTCTTGTCACCAGAAAGAAACCGTATGTATATAAACGATCAGGCTATTGAATATATAGAGATCTCCGTTTTTTTGGTTCCACCCTTCAAAACAAATTGGGCGATGATAAAGCAAAATAGTCTCGGCGTTGTCACCTTTTGGCCGACCCAAATATATATCACATTCAATTAAGACGAGATTACAAACTTGATGATCGTCACAATTGCTGTTCATGCATCAGAAACTTGGACACTGGAAGTGTGGAGTGGAAGACACAGAAAAGTTGTTATTGTGTAAAAATAAATGTCTAAGAGATTTACTTGAAAAATCACGTTGTGATAAAATCGAATTGCACATATGGCAAAACAGCTTGACTGAAAAAGAATTTTCATGGATATCATTCAGGAAGACACAACTCAAATGTTTAACATACGTTCTATTGGAAGGATAGCTAGATAGCTAGATAGGTAGATAGATAGATAGATAGATAGATAGATTGATTGATAGATAGATAGATAGATAGATAGATAGATAGATAGATAGATTGAAAAGAAAAAGAAAAACCGACGTAACTGTTACGTGCATTAAGTGCAACTGTTTCATATTACAATCTATAAGTATGAGAACTTGTCTGAGTCAAATTATAAACACAATTGGAGTGATATAATTCTAAACCTACATGGATTTCCGAAGGGAAACCGCTCAGATCATAAGAGTGTTCCACAATACTTCACTCAGCATATTAACAAAGTTAAAAAATGAATCTTCGGCAAGAACCATTTCGGTAGCAGAATACACAGGCTGTCATCAAAAACAGCAAACGCCCAAACGGTAAACAAAATAAAATTCCTCATAATGCATTCCTTATTATAACTCTTCCACATTGCTTCGAATACACCTCGAAATGGTAGGAAACTTTCATTAAAGACACACTTAATGAATAGACCCCCACTCCCTTGAAAAATGGTCAATGGTAATAACCACTGCAATGTACTCCAATTCTGTGTGACGTTATATGTAGTCCTTCGCACTACTTTGATATCAAGCGGTAATCACAGAGGTCTAAATTAAGTCCTTTAACTTCTGATCTCTGAGTACAAAACCTGCGATTTAATCATCTGCCTCAAATTACCAATATCAATCCACTAGGCCCAGTAATTTTGTACTAAAAACATAAGCAATACAGGGATTCTCATTCCCATCGGAAACACAAAGGTTCACTGGTACAAATATACGATTGAACAGCTGTACCTTGGTCCTATAATACCTCTTTTTCCATGATTAAGTTTGTTGATTCGTTGCAAAACCGGGCAGTTATCAGTTCTTGGATTAGAGAATTATGAATATATGTGGACATGTTGTAAAGTTCCACGAACGAACAAAGAATCATGCTATTGTAGAATTTCTCGTACATAGTCCCTCCTTTCGTACGCCTTTACTATGAAGCGAAGAAATTTTACAGGCTGCATCTTAATAATACTTTCCCACCGACCTACAAACTCTAACGTCCACATAATCACTTGTAGCGTTTTGGTATCTTTCCTCAGCCAAGCAAATTTACAGTAAATTATCTGGTGAGTACACCACGTGTTCTCTTTCAAGAGCGAAACTAATTAAGTTCGACTTCCTCTTTTTATCATTAGACAAATATACAACGATAGAGGTCTGTGAATGATACGCCTACTTAAGATGGATGCGGCTCTATAACAAAGGCGAGTGTCGGCAATAGTTGAGCGGAGATCATCGTACTATTGGGCTTTGACCTGAGCGGTATCATTTATGTTTTCAAAGATCTAAAATATCTTCGATATATAGTCATTGGGTCTAGAGTATACGTCCACCGAATATTTGTTAGTTGTTATTCGGCCGAATAATGCACCACCGAATATTTGTTAGTTGTTATTCGGCCGAATAGTAAACCACTGAATATTTGTTAGTTGTTATTCGGCCGAATAATGCACCACCGAATATTTGTTAGTTGTTATTCGGCCGAATAATGCACCAACGAATATTTGTTAGTCGTTATTCGGCCGAATAAGGCACCACCGATATTTTTTAGTTGTTATTCGGCCGAATATTAAACCACTGAATATTTGTTAGTTGTTATTCGGCCGAATAGTAAACCACCGAATATTTGTTAGTTGTTATTCGGCCGAATATTAAACCACCGAATATTTGTTAGTTGTTATTCGGCCGAATATTAAACCACTGAATATTTGTTAGTTGTTATTCGGCCGAATAATGAACCACTGAATATTTTTTAGTTGTTATTCGACCGAATAATGAACCACCGAATATGTGTTAGTTGTTATTCGGCCGAATAGTATACAAGATAATGATTGCTGCATGTCTTTTTAAGTTTCATGTCTGGCCGGAAAATATTACGATCGCGTCAATCGTAAGTGCAAAAACTGCCCGAGACAAACATACTCAGAATCAGCTGGTAGCATGGGATGTTCAAATTGTCCAAAAGGAACAACTACACCAGGAGAAGGGACCCACAACCAGACAAGTTGCAAAGGTAAAATGTAGTTAAAATGTTTCAAGAACTTCTGCCTGTGTAACTTTCGTTTCTAGTGGAAATACATTACTCAGAAAAACCATATGTGTCAATTTTGAGAGGCTTGTTGTGGATGTGCATGACTGAGGGGTTCCGGTCTCTTCTGACAACTGGTATAAGGAAGGATGTGAACCGAAGATTAATTAAGTGGTAGTGGATAGAGTAACTCGTCAATATTGCCCGGGTTTCATTGCAGATGGAGTTCTTGTTTGTTTTGTTGGCAGTTTTCTGATGGTATATAGTTTTTTTTCAATTTCAACACTGCACCAACTGGCAAAGTGATAGTTTACTTGAGGGCTTTTTTTTGTCTGACACTCCGTGGAGCGTAATCGTAAGACATTACTTACAAGATATAAAGGAGACACGACATCATACTATGTCTGAAAGAGCTTCTCAGAACTTGTAGTGCCTTAGTGTTTCTGGACTAATCAGCTTCATTTAGTGCGGATGAGACGAACTTAAAAGGCCCTGTGAGAAGAAAATTTTTTGCACTCCAAATAAAGGTCATATCAGTTACTCTGGAGTGCCGAATAAACGGGGGTCTGAATAAACCGGGGGTTATCATGACGATAGACCATTTCGGAAATTCTATGTAAATCACAGTGCATTGCACTCTGGTATTGTGTGGGGGACAATTGCTTTCAGTGTAACTTTAAAAAAGGCATTGGCAAAGGACTACCATTTGAACTTTCTTCAATTTAAACTATAAGCATTAGATTCATAAAACGAGACAAAGACTACCGTATAGTTAATGAATGTAGTAACACCAGAAGTAAACCTGAATAGTAACAGTTTAACTTATCAAGGACCAAGCATTGCTTTTGAGGCTTGTTTTAAGCCAGAAAAACAGTCCTGACATTTACAATGCACCATAAATCTAGTTTCCTGGGCTATTTTCTACTTGGAATACTGGTTCTAATATCCCAAGAGGTTGTTGAATTACCTCAGTAAATGCAGTGAAGAAATGGATATCAATCAACAAAGTATCTTAGCCACATTGTTCCAGAGAGTTGCGAACCAGATTACAATGAAAGAAAAGAACAGTGACTTTTCTGTCACAATGCAACTAGTTGTGGAAAAAACAGTGAAGCATTCTAAAATTATGTTGTATCTCTTTAAGTGTAAAGCAAATTATATTGTGGAGAGACCTTTTCTTTCGTCTTTAGGAGCTCTGGGACTTTTCAAAGATCATCACTGCTTTGCTCGTGTTGACAACAATGATTGCTTTGCCCAACAGGATAAGCAACTATCCAGAAATCTTAGATGAACATAAGCATTATCTTAGCTTTCTCTGTCAACCCTTTAATACAGTCCTTTTATATTTACATTTTGAAATTACAGCTTTTAGCTTTTTAGCTTTTTATAGCGTTTATAGCTTCTTTTCGCTATTCTCTTTTCAACACATTCTGTGAGGGCCAAATTGTGATACTATGACCTTCACTTTGGACATCCAATGATTCCTCTTGACACCAGGCCCACAAATAATTTTGTAGCTGTGAAGACGCCCATTTTTAAATTTTAGATTTCATGCCTTCATGTATTTGTGGGTGGCACATAACTTTTGCTGAATTCGTTACAGCATTAACACAATCATTCATTAACACAATGTGACAATTATTCACAACGTGCTCTGTTTTCATAATTTCGGTCCCCCCCTGCCAATCCCACAATGCATTGTGTACAAAAAAATCTTTGAATTTCCAAAACGGTCAATTCTATCAGCTTGTGCGTAACCTATATAATTGACTTATGCAAAATTTATGTTTGGCATAAATCTTGCCTCGTAATTCAGGTGTAAATTGCTCATAAAAATTGGCTCACAAACAGTAAATCATAGCTCCTGAACTTGTAAGTAACTGAGCAATTTTTCGGGCCCTTTTATAATTCCTTTTTCACAAATAAAAATGAAATGATTTTAAGTCTTACCAGCCCTCTGAAATAGCGTCGACATTCCTGTCGAACTGAAGTGCTTTTAGTCTATTCATGTCCTAATAATTTTCGGGCCAATGTATTTTTTTAGGGAAAATAATCCACAGCGCCTATGCCCCTATACCCTCCCCCTCCCCCCACACACACCCTTAAAAACCCCATTCTTCTCTAGAATAGCCGCTGAGTTATTGAAGGGATACCAATGCCATTATCAATGGAGTTGTGGGATTATATATTAAGCTGGCTACTTTCTAATATATTCGAGGCAAATATTTTAGAGAGCCTTTATTTCACAAAAATGATTCTTTTGTCCAATTTTTTTTTATTTATCCAGAAATATCTCACTGAAATCTTTAAACAAATTTCCAATTTTATTTACACTGAGAATACTTTTATCGAAAAGTTTGGCACCTTAATTTTTCAAAATAAATACGCATGTTCATTTTTATGTTTATCTTAAAAAGAATGACCTACGTTCGAAGAAGAAGGTTGGATCATGATTTCACTGAGACTTTTACCATACTTGTTTCTCAGTGGAGTACTGAGATGAAAATTGTGATTGTTTATTAGCGATATTATGCAAACACTTTAGATGAATTTTTAATCATTTTAATTACTCGTCTTGCATCAATGTTTCAAGAGGAAAATTATTTAATTATTTTAAGATAAACTCGGTAATTAAATTCATATAGCTGATTATGTGCTTGATGAAATTGATTATAAACTGCTGGTGTTTCTATTTTGATGGCCGCTCAGCTCCCACATGTTCTTCTTGTCGATTTTTTGAGAATCAATCTTGAGGGAAGGAATTTCCCATCGTAGAAGACATCACCTTTTGGTTAACGTCGTAAAAACGCGATTTAATTATCTGCTCAAACCGTAGATTTGGCAACTAATAAACCAATGGCTCAAAATTTGCGCCTTTTTCTGCTTTACCCGTTCTACTATCTTTGATTGTGCTTGATTTGACATCGTCACGTGTTACTGCGCTTGTTGCAGGCCTCTTATACTATGGCTAATGCCATTTTTTGGCTTGAGACTGAATCACTAGGTTCTATAAATGACTGTTTCAAGGCTCCATGGCCTGATTGGACAGCGCGTACACTTGCGATAAACAATATTTTGCCTAGCCAACAGCAGAGTAAATTGGTGAATGGCCTATATACAGAGATATATGTCTATGGAAATACCATGTTGGAGTAGAACTGGGGGGCTGCTTCCTCTAATCTGAACAATGATCTGTACTGGGGGAAATAGGAACAATCACACCCCAAGGAGAGAAATAAAACGGTCAAACTGCACCTTATTTGCTCATTCGCTGCACCCTCTCCACCTGCAAACCTACTCATTAAACTGTAAAATGGTCCGCTCAAGACATAAAGGACTGTGACAGGGGCGATAGTCTGATAACATCCGACATCTGTACAAATAAACGGTGTATATTTTTTGCCAAGGTCATATACGACGGCGGGAAATAGGATATGTGACCATGACCTCGACAATTTCATGATAAAGAGAAAGGCAAGACATTGATTAATGATTACGAAATACGATTACGATTATATATTTTTATATATATATATATATTCATATATATCTTTCAGTTTTTAGGGAACAGAGGGAATTGAACCCATGACCCCATGATTTGTAAACCAGCTCCGCAACGATTAGGGCATCTAGTCAAAACGTTAAGGTGAAGTATTTTAGTGCCAATCTTTTGGGGTCTGCGTTTCATCTTAGTGGGTAAAGAAAAATTAAACTGCCTGTAATTGCATGCTATTTTGCTCCATTCCTTGAGAGGTATATGTAATTGCAATGTGTCTGCTGAGAATATATATACGAAAACCCCTTAGAAAGCTTTCTTGTTTTGTACTTTCACCTTTCTACATCTTAACGTCCCCTTTATTCTCAGCCCTCTCGTCGCCTCTCGACCTTTTTAAAGTAAAGAACAGAATTTATAAATTATAACAATTTTTGGTGTCGTTTATAAATTTTTAATGCCGTTAATGTAGCGTAACTTATTTGGAACAGTAGTCTGGTAAAGTGCAAAGGACCTCAGTCTTTACCAGGAATCTTCTCTGAGGCCCATCCTTTTCTAACATTTGCTCTCATTTATTCAATACTCTCCTCATTTTTCTGAATTTGATTTTACATTCATAGTGTCTGCCTCTTCTGAGTTTGACAACGTTCTCAAAGAAAGTCTTCTTTCTGCCAAAGCCAGGCCGACTTTGAATGCCACAATCGGCAAAGCGGCTTTTTCACTTTCCTAATTTCCCTTTTAGGCTCATTTATTTGTTTCTTGCATTGTAACTAGTTAGCTTAATTGGTTCTAAATAATGTCGTTATTTTAATGATTGTTGTACCCTAATTTGAAAACATTGAAAGCGTAAACAATTGCATATCACGAGTTTAAGCTTACCATTTGCCCAATATAATACAAATGTGCATTATTTGTTGGACTTTGTATCACAAAATTACAATTTCCGCACGATTAATCAATTACAGGCATGTTTATCACCCAGGACAAATTAAAAATGAAGCGGTACAAGTTGATGCGATCAGCATCTCTACTTGTCAACTATGTCATTATTCTTCACCGCAGTGTACCATTCCATGTTAAGACCATTTTTGTACCGAAACTCTAGATATGCAGATCTAACAGTTGCAGTCTCTCAATGGAGGGACAACTATGGAAGCAATTATGTCACCTTATGTCATTAATGAGAACAGATAGTACATTCAGTCCTTGCCAAAAGGCCGAACTAACAGTTGCACCCCCGTGTAAATAAACCTTCCCATTTTTAATACTTCAGAATACCTTGTTTCCTCTAATAAACGCCGTGGCATTTATTATAAATTCTAGGATTTGGATGCGGCGTTTAACAAAGGGCGGCGTTTAATGCAAATCAAATAAATTTAGCAGTCTAGCAAAATTCATGCGAGAATTCTTCATGGCAAACTGTTAAGGCTGAAAAAGCAATATTGGTTTTTATCAGTAGTTGTAGAAGAGTTTGTTGATAACAAGTATAACTCGTATGGACTATTGATATTTTTTGGTTGGTCTGTTTTCTAATAAACGCAGCTGTTGAATATGCGGCGTTTATTAGAGAGCGGAGTTTATTGGAGGAATTACGGTAGTTAACTTAAAACCAAGGAGTTAAAATGTACAGATAATCCTACTCTCCGCAAGGATTGCTTTCCGCTCCTTTCCGAAGAGTAGTTGTTATTTCATAACCATTGACGACATATGGTATCAGTTGTACAAACATTATTTTATGGATTCAAAACAATCATTCTTTCTACAAGACTATGTTTACTTTCAGCATCTGTGTAAGTAATATGCAATGATGATAGCACTCCCTGGAACTTAGAAATCTATATTTAACACAATTGGAAGTGTGATGCACTATAACAGAACGCCTCCGCGTGACAAGATGCATAGCAGAGTTTCGATTAAAAAGGAATCGCGATGTTTTGAATAAGCCTCCAAAATGTTTGTTAAATTTTCGGCCCTCATTTGCAAGGGAGAAGGGCATCCATCGAATTCTTTCATTTTCAGCTTTTGATACTGGTTGATTATTGAGAGTTTCCTACTGATAAATCGTTCTGTAAATTTCTTAGTCTTAACCTCTCCATTGCTATTTGCTATTGAAGTTTGGAATTTCTGTTTCATTTGGTTAAAATTAGCAATGGAAACGTCTACACTACGAAAGTTTCAGGACGATTTGTTGTCAGTGGGAAACCTTCAGAAAACAATCTGTAGCAAAAAGTTGAAAAATGAAAGAATTTCATTATATTTATATGTTGACTAACATGGAAGTTTCAGATGAAACACTTGTTGCTCTCAAAGGGACTTTGGGGAGTAATTGACGGAACAGTAACCTTAGATGAGGGAACAAATAATCAGCAAAAGGCGGAATTCTCCAGACGATGTCAGAAACATTTTCGACGAGTGTGTTGGCGGTGTCAACGAGCCAATTGTATCTTATTACGTCATGAGAACACCCGATGGAAGCTTGCACGTCACTTAGAACTCAATTTAAATATGAATCATTACAAAACAAGATTTTAATGAAGAAGCGTTATTTCCGTATGGAAATGGCTGATGGTTCCTCAATGGATGAACACTTAAAAGCAATGAAGGAACTCACAGACCGTTTGGCGGCAACAGATGCGCCCATCTCGGGAGAGGAGGAAGTTTTCACCTTTTTAGGAAGTCTGCCGAAAGTGTACGATCCGCTAGTAACTGCATTGGAAGCACGTAGTGATCAGCTTTGGCTAGGGGATGTTCGCCAAGACCTACTGAATGAAGAGCAGAAGAAAAGAAGGAAGTTCAAGCCCTCGGGGGCCTTGAAATCTTCGCCACCTCAGGAATCAGCTCTGCATTCGAAACCGAAAGCAGGCAGGACTTCAAAGGAATTCAAATGCTACCAATGTGGGCGGATGGGGCATTATCGATGTAACTGCCCAAAATGAAGCAAGAAGGAGCTAATTTTTTATGGAGGGGAGATCACAGGGCCAAAGTAGTGATCTGAATCTGAAGAATATCCTGAAAATGACGAATTTATCTTTGCTACGTCTTCTACGATTACAAGGGGATCCAAAGTACAGTGGATTATTGACTATGGAGCTTCGAGTCACATGACCTGCGATCGTGAGTTATTTGTAAATTATGTTCCCTTAGATGTACCACAAAATGTAGGCTTAGGTGATGGTAGGATTGTAGAAGCATTAGGTGTCGGAAATATTCATTTAGATATTACTGCTAAGGTATCAAATGTATCAAATGGCGGGTCAAAATATTTCGTCACCTTAATAGATGACTTTACACGATGCTGTGCTGTTTATTTTTTGAAAAGTAAATCACAGGTGTTTGAGAAGTTCATAGAGTAAGATGGCGGAGTGACAAACACTTCAGGGCTGAGAATTGGAAACACTAGGACTGTCAATGGAGGTGAAAATCTCTCCTCATAGTTCCAAGAGTACTTGAAGTCTAAAGGCATTCACCATGAACTTACTGTAGCGCACTGCCGACAACAAAATGGTGTGGCAAAAAGAGTTAACCGCACACTGATTGAGTCTGCTAAGACTATGATTGCACAACATGTCTCACTCAGTTATCCTGTTTAATCTGATGCCGTCGGCAAAGCATACATATTACAACGCAAAGGGTGATCATAGCCGTTTTTCAAGCATCTTAATTTCTTTCAGAAGTAACGGAGCAAAAAGAAAGTGGGGCAGCCCAACCAAAAAATAACACGGTAACTGATCGCAATGCTCATTAAGAACAGACTATCGGTGGGTGATTAAGTAGCTTTGCAATCATGTAGTATGACGAGTATGACATCATTTTGGCACCGTGCAACTCACAAAGCCGTCCAACATCGTTTCTAGACGCATCTCCGAAATACCAGTGCCAATATATACATCTTTTTCTTACTTTAAACTACCTTAAAGCAATTTTCTTAGTCTGTCCTTCCGTTTGTTGATACTTGGGTCTATAACATACGTTATATAATGTATGCACGAGGATGAAAATATGATGACTTACTTCACTGAGTTGACAGTACTCTCTAACTTCCGGGATATATGTAGAAGATCCAAAAGTATGTTCATTTGCACTGACGGCCATCCATGCTGAATCGCTGAGTGGTAGAAAAATAACAAACATCAAATACTCACTAGAATTAGCGAAAGACATAACGACAAAATACAGTTGACAGTCTAACCCTTAACGATGGGCATAATTGAATAGTTTAACATCCCCACATCCCACCTACTACATACAGAAATGGGACAAGGGGTGCTCGCAGATTTGACGACATGGACATTCACAAATACCGCCTTGTGACACGAAATTTGTATGTCACGAATATCTACTCATGGACAGTTTTCTTTGCGATATGAAACCATCTCGAAACTTTTATAGGATAATTTCGATGCCTGTTTTCTGCATTAAACATGGTGTCAACCAGGTCATGCACTTACAACAAGACAACACAATTTAATGGCGTAAATTAGTAAAATCCGTATCTTAGACTGAAAACGTCTATTTTGTGTTCACTGGTGCAACCAATAATTACTGCACAAAACTAATCCTAACTCATTCGATAGCTTATGGTGAGAGGAATTGCAGTACAATAGAGTTACTGCGAAATGAAACCAAAAAAGGATGTAAAACGCAAGATCTTTCTCGAAGTATGACAGCGAACTTTATAGTTTTGGTGCTATTGCCATAAATTTTCGTTGTCAAAAGAGATCAGATGAAAAACTACTTCAAACAACATAGGAATCGCATGCAATCTTTCAGGTTGCCATGGAAATATGGACAGGCCCTGAAGAATTTAAATAGTAAGATTTAACCAAAAGCCCTAAAAAAGTAGCAAATAAATTCGTCGACAACCGAGTTGGCCAACCAAGTTGTCGTCAAAGTTGTCCTGAAAGTTGTTCGTGTGTGCCTAACTTAAGTCTGTAACATGTTGTATCCATAGACTATTGCGATGCTCATTTGAAGTAAGGAACTGTTTGAATGTGTGTGTTTTCCGTCATACAACTAGTTAGAATAGTCAGAACTTCTCCCCTTCTGGGAGTGCTGTTCCTGACGATGTCGACCAATTATCTGAAACCACTCACCATTTTCAGCGTATAATTATGTTACTGAGGCCTTTTATAATTCTGTGGTTTGATTTAAAACTCAAGGAGCTATGGCTGAGCCACGGAAGAGACTAGGGGGGATGCCCCCTCCCCTTCTCAGAATTATCAATTTTAAAGTTCCTTTTAACTTGTTATAACAATGTTGAGCGCTAGGGTTGGGTCCCAAGAAACAACTATATGGGCCGCGTCCCCACATCCCTGTTTGAAATGGTTGGACACGACCCTGTCAGTGAGTGTATACGCTCTTTGCTCGTAACACTCTTTTGGCTTTTGTTTTACTTTCGTTCTTCTTCTGAATATGATACAAAATCCCGCACCCATTCTTACCTGCATCATGATCTTTTTTTCCTTCAGACTTTGATTAGTAAACTGACCTAAGTGGCGATCGATTTTTAAAAAAACATTAATTCGCAAACCTAAATTTTACATCTCTCACAAAACTGAGCAACACCCGAAGTAGTAGTCTTTCTTCCTTACAAAATGTCTTGCATGATATCGGTAACCTTTATCAAGATTTTGTAAAGTTTGCATTACTGATTTCGCAGATAATAGATATGTTTAAATTTGTTATTCTTTTTATCAACAAGCAGGTTATCATTTATTAATGTAAGATAGACCTAGTGCGACCCCCTTTTCGTCATCCTTCTTTGCATCATTAATTCGTTTAATTTAGACGGATAACCCCAACTTAAATCGTGATATTCCAGTTGAATAGTTGTTGCCATCACTCACACACTTGCTTACTATGCTGCGTATTTTTGGTACGGGGTCTCGTCTACTTTTGATTGCAAACCTCGACCAAGTTACAATGCCTTTGCTCAACAATTCAGTGTGATCAACTCGTAAGAAAGTCTAGCCTACAATTTAACGTTATCCAATTTAGCAAAGCCAGCCTTTACTTATAGTAATACTTTACCCATCTACTAATGACATTTGTACAACCTTCAAAATAGATTACGTTTCTATGCAAGAATAATTTTTGTACAACCAGGGGTTGCAGAGTTTAAAATCAAAATGACTTTAGTCCTTAATGGGCGCTTTGAATTCTCCACCGTTAATAGCCGTGTCTTTTCAAGTCCTAAATTACACCTTTTCACCTCTGTGTTTCAAAACACATCAGATTTAAATGAGCAAATGTCAGAGCGATGATCTCCAAAGGAGGCTTTTTACTGTGGGTAGAAGGGAAATCTACGATTTGGTCCACAACATCGTGTTTACGGGTATTCGTTGTTAACGCCGTTGGTAAGGAAATCATTAATGCCTTGAATCTTTGGCTGATTTGGACTGCATCGCAGACCCTAACAAAAACCTTTGTTTGGGTCTGTAACGCAGGCTAGGTTCCATGGACCTGTTTTTCCACGATAATAAAATTGCTCATTCCGTGGCGTAAAAATTAAAGTGTCAGGTCATTCAAACCATTCAGCGATTCAAGTTTGTTTTTATTCCATTGGCGTAAGGAGGATCTTCTAAACGGGTTGTGTGTTGGGGGATGTGGTGGGGAAGGGGAAATGCGAATTGCCATCTCCTAGAGGCCAATTGTCAGCTCACGCTCGTCTACTTGCATCAGATTATATATGTACTAATATTATTAAAAATAAAATGCTAAAAATACTACTATGATTATAAAAAATACTAATAAAAATACTACTATTATTAATATTATTATATATATTATACGAACACCGACCATTTACATCGCAGTGTCCCCATTTGTTCATAATGTTGTATGTACCATTATAGGTTAAGGTTGCTAAGGAGATGGGCATAATACTTTGCAGGCACTGTGTATCGCTGCTTTATTCAGTCTGTAACTGGTACTGTGGTGTTAATTTCACCACATTGCTTTATGTTTAGTTACCGTAAGTTGAGTTCATGGTGTTACTTTCCTCGACAATACATTGTTTTGTTTTGTGGGGTTTCTAAAGGCGCAGAGTCATTCACAGAGCTCTTGGATTTTACAGGAGGAATTGTGGCGAGTCCGTAGAAAAAGAAAGGTTTCAAGTAACCGTTCCATTCTTTTCCGCAGTTAATTTTCCCGAGCCTGTGTCGACTTATGGTGGCATTGACCGTCATTACTCTGAAGTCGATGGTTAAATCAGAATTTAAAGCAGTTATGTTTCCCTGATCAGCTCACAGTCATATTCTTTCTTTATTCGACTAAGTTTAGGCTCTGCTTTAAACCAAACAACACAAGGAAGCAATTTTCGAGCCTTTTCGAACACCTTGCCTCGCTTAGATAAATCTGCCAAAAGGGCGTGTTTCCTCCTCTAGGTTAGGAAATGCGTAAGTTCATTGTTTTTGAATACATTCCCCTACATACAGTAAACATACGAGGTAATCAAGTAATCATTTGACTCCTTTACAAACAATACCTAATTAAACGTTGTGCATGGTCACATATAAATACTCGATCTTGGAAATCATGCACTTTTACTTCGACTTCAACTACAAAGCTGTTGGGGATGGTTTTAGTTTTATACACTCGTTTCGTTGCCTGGAATATTACATCCTGTCGCTACCATTGCGCATCGAAGTTATATAGGTTATACATCAAACACGTAACCTATAGAGTTACTGTACTTCAGTAGTGAGTACGCACACATATTACAGTAAAGCGTCTCTTTCAATTGCTGTCCATGGAGAATTCGACTGACATGTTTTAAAGAAAACCCTTCCGTCTAGCGATGACTTAAGTATTCGCTTAAAAAAAACCTGCTGCTTACAAATTGCCAACACAAGAAAACCGAGAAACACCTATTTTTACCCTTCTTAGAGGACTGAAGCCATTCTCCCCAATTTAGTTCCCTCACATCTTCAAAATTAGCAAAGGGGTGCTTATTTGCTTAAAATATCCATCGTCTAAGAAAGACGTTTTCCCATTTTTTGAATGCTAAGCAATGGGCAGGTCAGAACGCCTTTGCTTATAACAGCATTTACATCGAAACAATTCATTACTTGGATACAGATATAAAGACGCGAAAACTTGCAACCACAAACATCTTACGTTGCCATGACTTATTTTCTTAAGTGCCTCCTCTTTCAAATATCTTTGTAGTCCTAACATTTGCTTTAGTTTTGAGTTAAGTCAATTTCGTGAAGCGAAGTGTGTTGACAAAGATCAAATAAGTTGTGTTTGAACCAAAATCATAAATTCGAAGTCCTGCTTTGAAAATACTCAATTGTAACAAATAAACTTAAAGACCGGTGTCCACGTTTGCAACTGCTGAATCTCATGTTACATTGTGAAACGTTTCTTTTTCTTAGATGGTAAGGGTTATTTGCAATTACGCTCAAAAGCACAAGAAATCAACGTCACCCTTTTTCTAAGGAGAAAACAGCACAGAAATTGCAAGTAGATATTTTGACTCTTTTGACTCAAAATCATTTGATAAATTAGTTTGATCTTCTTGTAACAACTCAAATAAAATCCAATGGATTTAAGCTCTTGAAACTGAAATTATGCTTATTTAAATATAAAAAATCTGCTAATATTCCGTCATAGGTATATTTGGAGACTTTTAACTCCCGTTGTCATGTGACACACATCGCTTTAAAGTAGTGGATACAGTGGCGATACGCGAGTTTATCGCTCCTTGTGCCAGAAGAGCCTTGGTTGAAGAGCTAAGAATGAAAAAGATATGCACAGAACTGTAATACCTATCGGCCTATCAATAATTTACGTAGACACCCAAGCTACTGATAACTGCAATATTGATTAGGCGGCAGCCAGAAAGAATGTTGAACTCTTATCAAGAAGAATTTGGACCGTCATGTTGAAAATGCAGTCATGTTGGAAATGCAGTCATGCTAGAAATGCAGTCATGTAGGAAATGCAGTCATGTTGGAAATGCAGTCATGCTAGAAATGCAGTCATGTAGGAAATGCAGTCATGCTAGAAATGCAGTCATGTTGGAAATGCAATCATGCTAGAAATGCAGTCATGTTGGAAATGCAGTCATGCTAGAAATGCAGTCATGTTGGAAATGCAGTCATGCTAGAAATGCAGTCATGCTAGAAATGCAGTCATGCTAGAAATGCAGTCATGTTTGAAATGCAGTCATGCTAGAAATGCAGTCATGTTGGAAATTCAATCATGCTAGAAATGCAGTCATGTTGGAAATGCAGTCATGCTAGAAATGCAGTCATGTTGGAAGTGCAATCATGCTAGAAATGCAGTCATGTTGGAAATTCAATCATGCTAGAAATGCAGTCATGTTGGAAATGCAATCATGCTAGAAATGCAGTCATGTTGGAAATGCAGTCATGCAAGAAATGCAGTCATGCTAGAAATGCAGTCATGCTGGAAATGCAGTCATGTTTCAAAATGCAGTCATGCTAGAAATGCAGTCATGTTGGAAATGCAGTGATGTTAGAAAGTCATGTTGGAAATGCAATCATGTTGGAAATGCAGTCATGCTGGAAATGCAGTCATGCTAGAAATGCAGTCATGTTGGAAATTCAATCATGCTAGAAATGCAGTCATGTTGGAACTGCAGTCATGTTGGAAATGCAGATATGCTGGACTCAGGTAATATTTTTTAACATCACTAGCTCAATTGCACAAGTCAAGGCGAGGACATTAGGCAGATCCTCTTTCATGACAAAACAATAAGGTTCTTTGCAACGGTGGCACTGTAGCACGATAAAGCTAGTCTCAACTGTTAGTTTTATTTCCGTGTCTCTCTAATTATCTTGAGGAACTCAAAGACGCAGAAGTCAAGTACCTTAATGAAATGATGATAAGATGAAGTTATTTAGCACCTTCAGTCACTGGTAAATCAATATGAAAACTACTGACTTGAGCTAGATGTTCGGTTAGTCATCGTGAAGTATGATCTATTGAAGGCCGCATTTGACGCCATCAGCGTTAATAATATCATACAAGAACAGCTCATGAGATTATTTGTTGATTGATTGATTGATTGACTGATTGATTAAACGTTATGTTTTAATCTATTCTATAGAAAGATCATGTATTTTTAGTGATCTTTTTTTATTCTTTCCTTAATAAGCGCCAAGGTCCGAATGAGCACCCACCCATAAACTTTTGTTTTCAAATAAACGCCCAGGGCGCTTAATCGGTCATTTACAGTAATAGAAAAACCCATAGACAAGAACTTATGTTCAATGTTAAGCTTAAGGTAAACTCAGTATGCATCACGGAAGTATAAGAAAGATTTCGTGCAGGCAAACAAAAGCATCTGTTGGACTTCGAAGTCTAAAATTCTACTTTAAAATCGTAGCAAGAAAGCGCAGAGGATCCGATCAGACATGGTGATGGAATGGTTCATAAAATACTCTACTCATTTGACAAGTTTACATTAGAGAGATGACGTGGTTGTCGCATAAATAGAGGAAAAATTTAGTGGCGATGTTACTAGACCGTGTAAAGACTCTTGCTGTATATGGACACGCGCTTGAAATGGTTGACCTGTTTTTGTAGAAGGGATTTCAAGCAAGAGGGCAGCATTTAAATGAATCATATAGCCCGTATTAGACTATCACTCTAGTATCAACGGCAGTACAAACTTAATAAGATAATTCCTGCAAATAGCGCGGATCTTTCAACTAACGGGTGCACTATCAAGTTAAAAACTCGACTTTCATCAAATGTTTTACAATTTTAGACAAATATTTTTAACAAGTTTCATCTTGTATACAGACAGCTAAAAGCTAGTTTCCTTTCGTTGATAGAAGCAAAAGTATTTGAATTCTGCTAGAGCATCTAAAAGTAGATGAAACCCATCTATATTCTGATTGAAAGAGGATGAAAGTGGCAGTGACGTAATGTAAAGGAAATTGGAGGTGTTCGATACAATGATGAGTTATCGCAAAGCTATTAATGAAAGGTGTGACGTGATATGATATAACAGCCATTATAATAGGACTTGATTGACACGATATACTATAAATTGATAATATGAGATAGTATGATGTGATATTATATGTGATATACTTACTTACGTACTTCCTTATTCCACGGTTTCTCCGCGTATTACGAGGGCTGGACGTAAATATATATAAATTACATAATATGATGTAGTAGGATTTTATCTGATCTGGTATGATATGACGTGATATGACATGATCTGATGTGATCTGATATGATCAGATATGATGTATGATATGATATGATGTATGATATGATATGATGTGATGTCATGTGATGTGATATGGTATGGTATGGTATGATATGATATTTCTGTTCAAATTATATTACCACCAATTTCACTATTAATATGCATCATGTCTTGTTACAGAGTATAGGCCTACTATAGTCAAGCAGATATTTCAATTGTATACCTAAGGATCAAAATTCCATTGCCTGAAGTGCCATTAATTAGAGGGAGTACCATATGCTAATGTCCTATTCTCTTAGAAAAAGGCATATGTTCATAGGGATTAAAACTCTCTCATCAGTAGCTTGTACAAGGAATGAAACTGTTGTTATAGTTACTTTTTGCTCCTTGTGAAAATGGTGAACTGCATACTTCAATTGGGAGTTCAAGGTTGAAGAAATGTGGTGTTATGTCATAAGTACTGATATAACTTGAAAGGGTTGCTCTGGCTTGAGTGGTAGTAGTGGTCTGAACTCAGTGAATGGGCAAGGTGGTGAAGTCTTATTCAGTGATAAGGAAACTAAGGCTGACCATCAAATGACCTTGACTAAAAAGGCAAATGGTAAGAGATCCAAGTTTCCAGATACCATTCCCAACTTAGGTCATAAAGGAAAAGGTAGGAACCATTCACCTTGCCTTATTGTCAATGGCGCATATGACCAACTGGTACGAGAAATTTGTAAATAGCCCACCAATTGGGACAATTCTAGCACTTCTTATTGACATATCATAGGCTCATTCCAGCTTATGAAAAGGAAACTGAGAAGACAGAGAGACAGTATAGAGTCAAAACATATACTTATATTTAGAAGGTGCATCTTTGCCAATGATGTCCAGTACAAAGCCGTTCACCAGGTTTTAAAAACAGGTGCCATGCTCTGCAAGTGGAAAATAGCACTCACCCAACCTAACTGCCCTGAATGCTTGGCCCCCGAGGATTGGAAGCACGCCTTGATTATGTGCCCCTGTGCTATGGGGGTCTGGCAGTTACTAACTCCTCTACTTGAACATGTACTGGGCGAAAATTTTCGTCCTGATCCATCCAGCATCATTCTCCTCCATCACCTGGCTCAGGTAACAGGAAAACGTTTGTACCTGTACCAGCACATAGTTAAACTAACTAATCGCATGATTTGGCACGCCCTCTGTCGATTACTTTTCGACAATACTCAGGCAACATCAAGACCACTATTTTGCAAAATTGTTGCCACAATAAAATCTAGAATCAAACACTCCCATACAGCAATTAGTTCGGTGCTACCTAAACCTTTCTCCACTTGGTCATACGCTTCTTTCCTCTGTAGAGAAGGACCAGGTGGAGAATTGTTATTCACCTCTAATTTTCTTTAAAGGTGACTCGTGCATTACTTTACCGCGACGTCACACTTTATTACTCTATTATTGTCCTCACATACCAGATTGCTGTAATACAGCGTATATCAAAGGTTTTGATATAGAGGGCACATCGAATATGATCCACATGGGAGATTTTCGACAAGGGAATTACAAGAATCTCACTCAAACTTATTAACAACAACTACCCACAGCCTATCGATAAATGAAAATAGTATAACATTTCCAAAAAGTTAAACACTAGGCAAGACTACGAGGAAATAAAAGAGATCGACATATTGCCTATACCCTTTCATTCAGTACTGATGATTTTAAATCCGATTGCAAACATTTTACCTTTATTTCAACGAACAAGTTCAATCCGACAATTCAGAGAAACACTGAAGGTAATTATTTCATCACAGACCGAGAAAACTTGCCGGGTGTTTCTCACTAAGATCGACGGTACCGGAAAAACGAATGAGTTACGTGGTGTACTAATACAATTGTATTGCGGAAGGATGTAAGCCCCCCCTACATAACCCTCACCACCAACTTGTCTATCACACCAGGTCGGCAACATAAAATTAAACACAGCAAGATTCACGACTGCTATGTGATTGAACACAGCACCAAATCAGACAACACGACTTGGGGAAAGTCTTCAATATGTACACAGGGGAACACTGTTGAAAAACGTTGTCTGAGTCATTGCTCAAAACAATTGAACCTTACATCAATATACGGTTTACTGAATGTGCGAAAGAAGAGGTTTTAAGTAAGGATACATAGAGGCACATCTCTTGCAAAAGAAGACCTTTTAGGAGCTATGAAAGATACGGAGTACTGGAAGGGTGTAGTAAATTCTATCTCGGCCGAGGCCGAAAGATGATGATGATGAAGAGGTTTTAATTACTGTTTTAATATACAATCTTTCGTACTTTTATGTCCATTGTTACTAAGCTTTACGCTTCGTTTATATAAATTTTCAACTCCGTGAGAACGTATCTTTTATCTTCTAGTATTTTATACTTTTACACATTTTACCCTCAGAATGAAACAATTTCCAAACTCCGGTTTTATTGATTGGTGTTGTCATCGTAGTCAAGACTTGTTGGTCGACTTTAAACTGAATTTAATTTACCGATACAACACTAATGTACTCGTATGCGTCACTGTAACATCAAACACTAACTATTGCTTTAAGAACTTAATTCTACCGATATAGCGAACATTTAAAACTTGGCATTTCACCTTGATAATGTCTAAACGATGAGAGACAAGATCGATCAGAGGAACGATATGAATTTCATCATAAGTTCATGTGTGGTAAGAGGATGCGATTTGTCATCTAAGTGTATCTGGCGTAGGCTGAACCTTAGACTGAAGAATGCTTAATCGTAGCTGATAGAAAAGGCCCAAGCACTAAATGTAGACAAAGCTTTCGTCAAATAAACTGGGAGTAAACAAGAATGAGCATGCGTCTTGGAAGATCGTTAGTATCCAAATAATGCTGAAGGAACTTAGAGCTACTTAAAGATGTTCCGTTGGTTTTAAAAACAAAAAAGACCATCGCGAACCGTAAAACGCCAAACCTCCGGCAGACAATCATGTCACCCATGCTAGGCACATATTTAGCCTGCGATAAAGAAACAATACTCTAAGATTGAGGTCCCACTCACGTTATATATTGCTCAGGGCAATGCCGCGTAAAAATAGAAGAAGAGGATAACTGTTCTATGTACTTGTTATGTATGTATGTATTTTGTATGTATGTATGTATTTATTTATTTCCCCATATAGAGAAAAAAGTTACAAAAAATAACAAGTCAAAATTACAATTTTTAAGATACAAATTGCGTTATAAAAATTAAACAAAAATATATAAGTTACTTTAAAGAATAAAATATAAAATATCAGCAATTAAAATAGGCATGGATAGCATTTAAAAGGTTCAAAAGACCTTGTTTCCATAATGGTCCCTAAAGTGGAGAAATACCTAAAATGTTCACCTTCAGCATAAGTCAGGACTCCGAGATGTTGCAAGGGTATAAAATTTCACATCGTTTTTTATAAAATAAATAGATTGCGTGGATGACCAGTGTACTGTTTGAAAGAAGGCTTAACGAACAGGAAGAGAGAACCATGTGGGCAAGTGCAGCAAAAATTTACTGCTGGTGGACAATGTTCTGTATATTCACCGAACGTTGGGATAACCAACATACAGTTTACCTTTTCTTCGTCGGACACGACGGTTCCCATTCATCCCTGATTACATTAAGTAACGGTAGCAAGAGAACTCATCCCTGGGGTAGAGGAAGACGAATTAGCAGCTAAGAAATCTCATTCTAATAATAAAATGCACTCCGCTATTGAGACATTTAATAAAGGACTGCACACTCAAGGCTTCCAAGACTTCTCTGTCATGTGACCTATTTGAAGAAATGTTAACGAAAAGTGAGGTCTGTCTAAGAAGTAAAGATAAACAGTACCTTCTTAACATCGGTTGAGTCTAAAGTATTGGTGTTTCATGGTCTAATACAAACACGTAATTAAGAACAATACGATCTTATCAAAGAGGACGTTTCTGAGTGCATGTCGAAGTGTCCATTCCAGATTTTCGCTCAGTTGGTAGAGCGCACGCCGCGAAAGTGTAGGTCATGGGTTCGATCCGCGGTGGTGACATATTTTCTTTTTCTCTAGTGTTCTTTTCAAAACTAGGTTCCCAAAAGTTTTATTCCTTTCAACCTGTCTTGAAAAAATACCAGTAGATCAGCAGAGATTCTTAACACTTTCAGATATGGATTAACTAAGATGGGACACTTTGGTATCTAAGAATATGCATGTGGGCCATAAGGCAAGATCCTTGTAGCACTTCACCACTTTTACCTCTTTCCAGAACGAGGCTGTTATAGGTCAAGAAATAGAAAATGTTTTGAGTAAACATAGACTAAGACATTTGTTCAAGTTCAGTACCGATTCATCAAAGATGGAGACTGTTTTGTTATAATTTTCCCACGCATTTTAATTAAGTCGGATGGAATGTTACAATGAACATGTTCATTAGGTACAACGATGTCATGGGATGAAACACTGAACTTTAGGAAACCATTACCAAAGTTCACATCAGAACGAGGCTCAGGCAAGGTCCCACCCTATTTTGTTATAATCTACAATATTCTTTGGCGTTTTCAATTGAACAGTTATTATAATTAGCTTCGTTATATATTGTTTGATGAAATTTGTAATGAAACAGTTGGGGTTGAAATTGTATTTGAAGTTGTGTTCATAGTAAAAAATTGAGTCTGTAGACCAAAGGGAGTTGCCACACGCGGTGGTGGACAGAAATTTTACGAGTCTTCTTTAACTTGCATACATAAGTAACTCTGCCATTCCATCCGGCAACTAGGGAAAGTATATTTAACATATATCTGGTAGTCGATATCATCTCGTTTTATTTTCTACATTTTCCCGCAATGGTAAAGAAATACAATTTAAGACCCAAACAACGCTTAACCTGTGGTTATAATTGTCAACTCTGACCCTTCAGTCAAGGTGCTTTAAATTTGTGACACCGTGAGCGTGATCTGCGACGCTCGTGCCCAGGCCATTTCTCTGACGTCGTTCGTTGTATCATAATTTTTTCTCTCTACGCAAGTACAGTATGCTCATTTCACAGTGCGCTTAGCTTTTTGATTTGAAAATGGTGTTGTAATTTTCCATCCCATTTAAATTAGCGCCTTGTAAGAGCAAGCAAATTAGTCAATACCTATGTCATGGGACGGAATACAGGAGTTTGCGTAACATTGCCAAAGTCCACATCACAACGGGGCTGAGAGAAGGTTCGACCCCAGAATGTTGCAATCGACAATATTCGTGGATGTTTTCTATTGGTTATCTATTTTAATTTATATGGTATTTCTTGAAAATTCTAAAATATCTAAGTGTGTGTGGTACTTTTCTACAATTGAAATATTTTGCCAATAATTATAAGGCAACTATATAATGTACCCTTGCAATTTAGTTATTTCTTTTAACTGTCAAAAGAATTACTTTTAGCGTGTGTGATCCTGTCAAAGATGTGACAGAATCGCTTTTTAACGGAGGGTTTAGTCCAACATGTGATATAAAGCGTAGACTAAATAGCGCTTCGCTTTTCGTTTTTTGTCAGAAACGTCAAGCAAAAAAACTTTTCACTGATTAAAAGGATAGCATTTTTACAAAAAAGAGCCACGGAGCTTGAATGTTGTATTAATGTATACTTTTACCCTTTTGAGTAAACGGTCTGCCTATTGCAGGGCCAAAATATTTGTGTGACACAAAAATCAATATATGTCTTTGCACTCTATCAGAAAACTTATTTTTGTTTCCTTTACTAAATTGCAAATTTTACTGTAACTACCTTCTAACCTGCAGAAGTAACGATAGTACTTTTCGTGTACTGATTTGCACAAAATTTCCCCTCCTGCTCTAACAAAGTTTACGAAATCATGTTGTTAATGAGGTCTAGACATATATCGACCTTTCAGAGCGGTCATTTGAAGGCCTTTTACTTCTATAAGAACGGAGAAATATTTCTTTACTTACCTTCCACACTCATAATTGTCATAGTTATTGCGCTTATGAATAGGGGAAACGCGTAAAGTACCTCCATCATCTTTCAATCCTTGATAGAAAATTGCAGACTTTAAATTTAAACTTTAACTCCAGTTGCATAAAAAAGTCTAACGTTAGCCTTGTCTAACTAGCAGAATCGGGAGTTAGCCTGCTCTTCAGTTAGACAACTCAGTTAGCTCTGTTCCACAAAGAATTTATAGACTAGGCTTACTCAAGACCAGGCTAATTTGCTCTGGGAATGACCATTTCCATTCATACTTGATTCAAAATGGCGCTTGTTGAGAAATTGAGGGAACGAGCACATGACGAGTTGACAACTTTGACAATCTTGAATGCCATATAAAAATTTACCTTGGTACCGAGGTATTGCCCATTGTTAAAAGGCAATAGGCCAATATGAACAAAATATTTCAAGTGCGTGGCGGCTGCTGCGCGGCCGTGTATTGGAGAATGAAGAATTGGTGTACATTTAAATAGCGTATGACTGAGGGAGCGTAGCATAAATGGTCCATAGTTTTCAAGTTTCAGCGCGGGGGGGATGTTGGGGGTGCAATGCCCCCTTTCAAGAGCTACATGTGTGGCAGAAGGTACCCTAGGCCTATGCAGTATGTATGCACATAGAACGAACTTGACACGTGCGACAGTATGGATACCCTTGTTGATACTTAGATTGAGTTGTTTCTTGGAGTAATTTAGTGTTGCGCTTCTAGTACACTTTTTATGGATTTCTGTTAAAATACCAGAAACTATACGTGACCGTGATTACAGTCGGTACGACGTCTAACTTTTTCAATTACTGATGTTTAGAAAACCCAAGCAATAAAGATATTAGGAGAAATAAGTACACTTATTAAATCAGCTTCATGAAAGGTAATACAGAAGACTCCTGCAAACTGTACAAAGCTTTCAACGAAATCATATGGTAAAGAGAAACATATAAATTTTTCAAGTTCAACTGACGACGCAGATTTCATGGGCGTGCACTAGATTGTTTTCGTGTTTGCTAACCATTTTACATCTACTGGATAGACTGTGCCTCATGACATACCGTCTAGAGTAAAGGGAAATAATTTAATTTTTACCTGCTCTTCCAGTTCGCCAAAAGCAAAAGTTTGTCACTAAATGGTAATCCTTAATTAGCAACAAAGCAACAGGCCTCGATAAAACAATAACTCATTTTCTAAAACATGCTGCCGTCGCAATTTCACAATCTGTGACAAAGATGGTGAAAATTTATCTATCGTGTTTTATATATTCCCATCTCTTTCGATATCTACTAAAACGATTACACTCGTTAACTTACGCGATTAAAGTAATCTGACCAACCGTCGTTCACCTCTTTTACTGCAAAATGTTTCGTAGGCTTTGAAGAATTTGATCGACATTCAATTTTTGAATGACATGAAAGTTAAAATTGTACTGATCTCCACAGATCACCTTACAGTGACAAAGAACCGATTCGATTATCACACTACAAGAAATCCCTGAAAACCCAATAACTTACCGTCACCAATAAAGTCAGAAAGTATGAAATCAAAACTTACTATAATAGGTATCGAGGCATACATCAGTTTATCGGGTTGGTTAGCATTGTGCTTCTGGAACCAGTAGAAACTGGCCACTCCTAGGAAAGAAGACGAAGAGAAGGGAGACATTGATTAGCTAGATATCTTGTACAATCAAACTTAAACTTGGCACCAAAAGTTATCTCAATTAACATTTAGTCGAAACTTATCACAAATTTTGTGTATAAGACATATGATTATTGACGGTGCGATACCGGGGCCTTACACCAAAAGAAGCATAATAAAATCTGCATTATGACAATGAAGAAAACAGATAACCGCAGGCTAAGGTAACGCGAATGATCCTCCTCACTTAGGACGATGTCAAGAATTAATGTTGAGAATTAACTGTAACTTCCTAAACGTAGGGTAATATAACTCTAATCTTTTTGATGTGTGATTTTTATATTTTAATAAAGATATTTTCTACTTGGCCGTCAGAGTCCTCATAAAATTGTCATGGATAGGAGATAACTTAAAAAGTAATAGGCGGGGTTGGAGGTCGGAATAAGAATGTCCTGGGTGAAAAATTTTCATCTGTTAGGCACCCAAGAGCATTTAAGTGAAGTCGTGTCCTCCGTGCCCCAATAATTCACACTGGGGCATGCAACTAGTGATATTCCTACGAGATTAATTCCATGAGTAGTATTTGCAGGAAGCAGACTGTTGTAACCCGTATAAGCACTGGCTTAAAGAAACCAGAAATACATATATACAGTCACGTTGGAATGTTCTTCAAGGCAAAATGTCAACAAGTGCTTTCGAATGGCAAAACTAACGACAGAACAAATTAAAAAATAGCATTATAGGCCAAGAATCAATTGAACATACTGTATGCAAATAGAAAGTTGAAGGTAAGAGAGATGAAAAAGGCTGAAGAAGTAAAGAAATCATGTACAGTAAAACATTTGATGTACATTATACAATTAAGTGGTAACAGTTTTATCTAAAGAATCACTCTGATTTGCACGGTTTTGATGGTGATGATGACGTTGATGATGATAATAATAATAGCTGCGGTCACACTGCCATTTTTGACCGCAGCGAAACAGCGAGTTTTGATTAGGGAAACGACTTTTCGTGTGTGAAAGCAAATCCCACTTCAGATCTGACAATGTTGAGTTTCCATGGCAACGTCAAAAAGAACAAAAGTGTTTCGCATTACATTCACCGTGCCTATTGAGTAGTGTGTTCCGAACACTAGATGTAATTAACCAATCATGTAATAGCCTTTGACAGATTGTTGAAAGGTTCTGGGTAAACTCAAACTCAAAATAGATTTCCCCGCCAAATGCAAACATGTTCAAAGACATCGCACCTGGAGAACAGTGCAAGGAAGGCACGACCTGACCTGGGAGTTTAGATCCTGCTGTGAGTCAATTTGCAGTGTGACTCTAAGCCCTGGGATAACTGAAATACCAAGACAGATTTGACACCTGGCATTCCGGAGCGGAAAATCCATTTTACTCTGGTGTGTGTGACCGCAGCTAATGTTGATAGTCATGACAGTGATGATGGTGGTGGTGAGGACGATAATAACAATAATAATAATAATAATAATAATAATAATAATAATAATAATAATAATAATAATAATAATAATAATAATGGAGGGTGAAAACGGAACCGTCAACTACGGCAACACCGAGACTATGACCAAGATGAGCAATTCTGGTTAGCACAACTACAAAATTTTGAAAGAGCAATGGGTTTCTTACCTGCTCGTTATGCCGTCCGAAGTCAATCTGTTTCCTTTTGTTTCTCAATTTGGGAACAAACTCTTCCGAAAGAGAGATGAAAAACGTAATGTCTTTCTCACTCCATGTGGTTTTGCTGGAGGATGCCATTTTGCAGTCGTTAGCCACAAACGTTGATTCGAGTATCGCAGCTACGATCCAACATGGTGATGACTTGGAGGAATTCTTAACTGACGTGTGAAATTTAACATCGTCAGTGGACGTGGTTGACGTTTGACGTCGTCAGTGCTATGACTCATGTGAACACAAAAATTTTAACTTCACGCTGACGTGACGGACGCAAAGCCCCTCATGCGAAAAGGGTACAAGTTACTATTTTTTCAGAACTGGTCATTTCAAATCCTGTCTCCTGAATAATCCTGCAATAAGAAATTTATACGTACAACTTTTAAATATATCGTTATATCCATGATAAAGTTATAAATCATGACTATTTCCTAAAGCCTAGTAATCACGTAATTATGCAGTAGCTATTTTTCAAAAATTAAAATTTACTTAATCGTTTCTTGCAGATTGTGTTGAAAGCCATAAAATTGTGGCCGCTGAGGAGTAGCATGTTGGTTAATATGCAAGTATGCATATGTAAGCATAATAAGTCGGTATGTAGAGTAAAAATTACCTCCATGCTTTGGCGTCCGTCAAAATGATGATTAAAAGGAAGAAGCATGCTTCAGTACACACATTGAATGCCATTCTGAAATCTGAAACATCCTTTAGAACTGTTCTTGTAATTACAATGCTCTTTGCCTGAAAAACTGAAACGTTAAAACTTATTCATGTTTATGTATATTTATGTCCCTTTATTTGATATCGCTTTTCTTCCAGGGACCTGCTAGTTACAATTACGAAGAAACTATTACCACATTAAGGTACGTTGCTATTGTGTTATGCTGGCAGTGAAGCTAGGGAATTAATCTCTTTTGAGCTTGTTCCATAACTTAAACATTTGCCGTGTTTGTATCTCACGGGGTTCCTTGAGTTATGGGAAGAGCGTCTTTTTCACTCTGCTTCAAGAGGAAATTTCTGTTTGTGTTGACCAATCTCCAATTTCAATGCTTCTAAATTAGACATAGTGAGTACTTGTGACGGTATGTGTTTCAAAATTTTGCCAAAATATCGTCCAAAACTGACCGTCAGAAACCCTATATGCCTTATTAGCCTATTTTGAAAGCTTTGTGCAACATGTAATGTACGCATCTAGTGTATGCAAACTATGTCAAACATGACGTTGCTAGTGGGGGGCTTGGGGCTTGTGTCGATCCACTCTTTTGCATAGAAAAATATTTTTTGGGCAAGAAGAACAAAGAAGACATTTAATCAAAATGAGAGAGTGAAAGAGAGTCGTTTGTGAAATCATTACGACAACAATTAAAACCATTTTTTCTGTTTCATATCTCAGCTCCCTATATTTTCCTTGGTGGCGCAGCCCCTATGTTCCTTTTATATCCTATGTAAACAGTTAAGTTGTGCGGTTTCTTCAATGAAAAGATTACCAGGATAATCTACCGGTAAGCAGTCTCACAAAAGCATGGCAACTGCAATTATCATGGAGTGAAGGGTAAGTAGGTAGACCGCTACAAGCTGTACTTATCTAATTACTTGATACCAAATCACATCAACAACTGTGGTTGAGCTGTGCAATTTACCCAGCTCTACCTTTAATCTATCTAAAATGACAGGGAAGACAATCTAAATCAAAGTCTACTGTAACAAGTAGGTGCTCAAGACAAATCCATAGAAGCAACTACAAGAATTCAAACGTTTGCGTAATAGTAAACAAGAAATACGAAGAAAAAGCCAACTGAAATAAACCTGAAACGAAAACCTAATAAATGTGCTTTTGGCGCACCATTAATTTCTGCGGCTCATTTTGCAAGTGCACTTACAAATCCCAAATATTCTTCAAAACCTGGCGCTATGATAAGATAAAGTTGTGCGATGCGCAACTGAGTCATTAACTGTTACTATTGTGCTTATAGATCTTCAGTTGGAGATTTGAAGGGATGGAGGGTAAAATTAAGATACACTTGTATACATGACCTGAGAAAGGTACTGCACAAAATAAACCTCAGAAAGCAAAGATATTACTATAACATCAAGCCAATTATCATGTAACATAATAAAGTTTATTACTTTTTCTATTTTTTAAAAGTGCTTATTAAAGTACAACGGAATAATTATGGCAATTGGATAAACATTTCAAAGTTTTTCTCTTAGAGAAACAACTTAGTACCTTAATAAAAGGACTACATGTTTTACTAATTCATCATCTTTTTGTTAATAGTTCCTCTAAGACATGCTACCCATTAAGGTAGTACTTGTAAAAATCTGATCTATGAAGTTGTTTCGAAAATGCCTTTAAAGGTGATTGTTTGAAATTATCGTCGTTGTTTAATATATTGCTACTTCTTAATAACGAAAATTACGTTCACGTGACATGTTTTCCGGGATAATAGCCACAGGAAGAGAAGAAGAGGATATTTGCTTTCCCTAAAAGAAATGCCACTCCCTGATAACTCAAATTCTAAAACACTAGTTTTTTATTCAAAAGTGTCAATTTTGTGATTTTATTCGAAAGCTAAAAAAAAATGGATTTAATAGAGCCAGAACAGTTATTCGACTTAACTCATTTTGTAATGGCCATACAAGCATTAATGTCTATTAAACATTGTTAGAACCATCTTTAACATAATATTTGTATATTTCAATGTCTTAGGCTTTAATTTGACTCTATAATATTATGAATCAATGTGCAAATTTGTATGACAATGTCTATGGCTGTGATTTTTATATGTTTAGTACTTTGTATTTTATTATGACAAAAACTGTCGCTGATTGGCATGACCGTGTAAGGTGTTTGATACTAAAATCGTTTGTCGCTTATATTAAAAGTACCTTCATTTTGACCATCCATTAGCTTGGTCTCAGGAAAATCCAGGTTCCACTGTGTCAAAATGAGAGTTGAATCAAACTCCATTTTAATTGGTACGTTATTATTCCTATCTTGGACAAAGGAATCAGCATTAGCTGGGATTTCATCTTCTTCAAATTCTGAAAAATATGTACACAATAAATAAGATGTATCTGGGAACTCCAGGGAAATATTACCTATAAATACGTTTACATAGCTCATATGAATACTCCTTTCCAACCCTTCAAAAGCATGGTAGTCATTACTTAAAAGATAAAACCAAAAAACTTTATTGTCTTAAATAAAGCAGGCGAATTAACCTTTTATCTTTGTTTTACTTGACCTTTTTTTCAAACATTCACAGTTTTAGATATCTTATCTTTGGTAAAACATAGATGTCAAGCAGGAAAAGCGTATTCAGATGAGGGTCAAACATTGATTCCATTGCAACTCAAACCTTGTGTAACTGATCCCCTTACATCTGACCTAGGTCATAACTAAACCCCCGCACAACGTAAACTTGTGTAACTGAGCACTTGTGCGACTCAAACCCCGTACAACTAAACCCCGGTCTAACTCAGTTCTGTGCAACTGACCCCTTGGGTAACTCATCCCCCGTTTAACTGAACCCTCGTGCAACTAAACACTGACTCAACTCAGTACCCGTGCACCTTAACACCATTCAAATCAACCTCCGTGTAGCTCAACCCTCGTGCAACTCAATTCCCCCTCTATTTCCACCCCCATTCAGCTCATATTCCATGCAATTCAAGTCTCACTTAACATAAATCTAATTCAACTCAACCTCTGTTTAACCTGGGCCACTATTTAACAGGAATGCAAATTCCTGAGCTATTTAATAGAATCAGACATACACGTTACTGACTGAAGTTCCACTACATTTAGGGCCAACACAGGCCCCTTATAAATTCTATACAATTCAGTAAACTGGACAGCTTAAATACGGGGTAAGCAACCATCAATTATTTCACTTCTTAAAACCCAAATAGTCAAACATTAAATATTTCTCGTGGAGTACACTTCTTGTACCAGTAATAAACCCAATAAATATATTACATGAAGTATATTGTTAATAATTAGTTCCATAAATATTCCATTACTCGGTTCAAGAAACAGTTACCATTACTATCTCTTTTATTAGTGCTTATATATAGGCGCATAGCCAGTCGGGGCGCTTCAACGAACAGTGTTTGTGCAGCATGCAGTTGGAAACATTTGAATATCCGGTCCGGAAAGGTCGAGATTTTCGTTGAAAAGAGCACTTAAAGCTACGAGATTGCCCACACCTAGGAAAATTGTTCGGTAACGACCCATTTTAGGGAACCCTGGCTACACCCCTCATAGCAAAGAACCGCCATTTCACGACAATTGCACAATAGTACTTAAGTGTGACGTCAAAATCTAAAGAAATTAAAAAATACAACAGCACTTTGCACTCGTTAACTTCATCCGGTCATTGATAGACTGTCCAAATTTGAGAACGATATGTTAAACAAACACGGAGGTACGCTGTCTCAATATTTGGGTCGTTCTTAGTAAAGCTTTGTCATCTAAGCCCACTTCATAATTTCATGAACAGAGCAAACTTAACATCGTTCCCTTAAAACATTTTAAGGATTAAATCAGTTTTTACCCGTAGACGGAATGAGTCCTGAACGCAATATTTGGTTTAGAGTCGTTTTATGTTTGGATTGCTATTGTGGTAGTGAAAAATACGTTTCATTTGATGATCGATTCTGACGTCATCGCCTTAGTACTCGATTAATACATTTTTATATACGGATAATAAGTGTTCTTCGACTCAGATTTATTCGAAACCGTTGAAATAAAAAAGTTTACGAACATCTGAAGCTTAGACAAGTTTCCTTTATGCATAGAGCAATAGAGGCACAAGCAGAAAGAAACCATCTGCATATTGAGATAAATACATTGCATACCTTGTCAAATAAACAGAGTATGTACTTCTTCTACCAATCCTTACTGACTGAAGAACGCTTTAGCTCAGTATCCTACCGTATTATATCAAATGCTGGTTAATTCGATTATCATGGGAAAATATGCATATATGAAGACCATACATGACAGCGAATACTGCGATTCATTATTCACCTTGAGAATGGCGTCAAGATGACACCGAAACGTCGGGAAAATATGATTGTATTATTCACATTTCTGATATAGAAATGGTTTTAAGAAGTGGCTTCCTCGATGTCCTTGCAAAGAAGAAAAAAATGAAAGTGGTTATCGAAGGTGATTCTATGATGCCTGACAAAGGTTTTGACATCCATCAAGATCTGAAACGAATAGGGATGACCCTTAACATACTACCATTTCTCAAGAATAAACCACAGTTTCAGGAGCATGAAGTGATATCAACCCAAACCATTGCTAGGCATCGGATTCATGTTGAAAGTTAGAAATTTTCTTATTTTTAACTCTAAGCTACCTGTCATTCTTTTAGGGACAATCAACCATATCTGGACTGTATGCTGCCTTTTGTCAAATTTTATGGAGCCGATTTTGCATGAGAAAGTTAATTGATCTGTACATCCAATTTCTAAGGTTCAGTTTCTTAGTGAATTGAGGAGGGTGTAAAAAAACCTAAAAGATGCTAAAATTATATATAATCCAGCAGTTTGTCATTTTGACAAGTAGCACAGTTAACTTTCACTTTGCTTCAAATATTCTACTATCATTTTGAGGTTAAAGCAAGACATAAACACTTTAGGGTTTAGCTCATTCAAACTAGGAAAAGTTGTCTAAAGATCCTTTTGAGCAGGTCTTTACAAACGAGTCTGCATTTGAAACCAATATTTAAAAATACAGAAAATATCCACCCCATACTATCATGTTGTCGTTCCCTTATTTGTGCTTGACATGTCAACTTCACTGACATAAATCATCAAACTGAGATGATAGTCTTGTTGCCCCTACTTTTTATGTGTGTAAATTTTAGCAATTTTGGTCACTTAATAGACAATATGCCACTCTCTACAGTCAAAACACTGTTATCTGATCTTTAAAACTCCAAAATAATGCATTGTAGTTAACTTTATGTAAAGAAGTTATAGACATACAATAGCTACTTAGGTGCGTGAATTATAGATGTTGGGTGCCATGTCAGAATCGGACATTTGCTGTCACGTAATGGTAACATTAATATTGGGTAGTACTATGGGTGTAAGTCCATCCTTGAATGAGTTAGACTAACCTCTAATATCAAATTAATTGGTGGGTTAGTTCAATTGTTTTCCTGAAAGGCAATACTTTCCTTTCTTCAATTGCTAATTTATTGAGACAGTTAATGTTATACCCCTTTCACAGTTAAGAAAATGGGATCCCAGTCCTGATTATCCCCCAGAATTTCCACTCATGTTGAGAGAGAAATGTCTTTTTATGGATTAAATCTTATTTTCGTTTACACGTGATAAAATTAGCTTTTTTTCTGTCTCACTTTCATACCACGACTTGTGCAATCTTAACCGAAGCAATAAAGTACTATAGTGTGACGTCACGATTTAATGAATATCAGAAATTTGATAAATTTTGGGACTCGCTGCTTTCTTCTTGTTGACATAGACAACCTGTCCAAATTTGATAACGATACCTAGAGCAATCGATCGATAAGATACACCCTTTCAAACTCTTAATCATTCCTATCAAAACCTTGTTAAACAAACCCAGTTCATAATTTTATGAACTGAGCAAAATTAACAGTGTTTCCTAAAGGACTTCTGGAAATTCAAACAGCCGTTTCTCGCAGCTGAGAAGAGATTTGAACGCGATATTTTGTGTAGGGGCATTTGGTGGCAGGTTTAACACTGTGATATAGTTATAACTGCGATTCTTTGAAATAACGTTTTTTGTGACGTCATCACTTTAGTACTCTGTTTGCGCTCTGCATGATCCCTAACTTTGCTTTAACGGCTCACCTCTCAATTAAAGACCCCACACGAGCCATGGGCCCGATTTTTAAAAACTTTCCTAAAACAACAGTAAAACCATCAAACAGGCTAACTAATAAGTTAAGGGCACCCGAGGTGTCCAAGGGTAATGCCCGTCATTTTTAGGCTTCTGCTTCATTAGCAGGCCCACAATTCTGAGTTTGTGGTAAATGTTCTGATACAGTTAAAGCTGAGCTTCCCAGTGCCTACAAAGGAACAAATGTATGTATAAATCAATACTAGTTATCATTTGGTAACGTAACTGCTCGAGAATAATAACTTTTCACTTCAGGTTTTTTTGCAGTGGAGATACATATGGAGTAGAACTCTGTTATTTTACAGTATGATCAAATGGAAAGAACGAGGTTGGTAGAATAATTTTGCCTACCTATTAACTGCAATATGCGCAAAGATGTGGTGACTTTCACTTTAATTTGTCGCGGAGGAGTGTGCAAAATGCATGAACTTTTCTTGCAACTTACATCTGATACACTTATCTGATATATCAATCAAAGAACATTGATAAACTTATTGTGTTGATGGCCGAAAGATTTTATGTGCAAAATATTCCCTAATTCCCGCTCCTTCCTCTGTTTCTGTTTACGAATACATTGGAATAAGTAAAAGACTCGTGGATTTACACTATCTGTTGCAATCTCCCAATCAAAGACCCCTGATGAGCAGTGGGCCCGATATTGAAACTACCCTAAATAAACAGAAAAACCACCAGAATTTTATATCTTGTAAACGTTATTACTGTAACTGTAAATTTACAGAAAGAATAAATGGCAATGAAGTTTAAAAAGAGTGATTACTATATTACTATTATTATCATTATGTTGTGAGTTGTGAGTTGTGAGTTGTGAGTTGTGAGTTGTGAGTAGCGGTCGGATGTTTTTCCGCACGCTCCAACTTTAAATCGTCTTTGTTTTAGTTTACACAACTTTAAGTGGATACTTTCACATACTCTTATAACGGAAATGTATCGGTTACTTTTTTGCCTTATTTTTCATTGTTACAACCATCTTCTACGACTATTTGCGATTTCTGTGGTTATAATTTTGTCACTATCAACCGCTATTTATGGAGATCCAAGTCACGGATTGATATGAACGTGGATTCAATACTTCAAACGCAACAAATTACAGTTATTTATAATTCTGCAACCACTTTTGAGCGAATCCCTCTTTACTTGTTGGACAATCTATAGAAAATGTGGATAATAGCATACGGGATACGAATAACCATCCGGACATTCGCGATGATTCAAATCATCCCTCTCGCAAAATGGCCGTTGATAAACAGACGTGCCTTTGTGGTAAGAAATGTCGCGGTCTTTAAGGACATAAAAGATCATGCAAGATATTGGGTCATTCCGATTTTAGTGAACTTTTCAAAATATCATCAGAGAAACTCCTTTCTTCATGTCCTAATGAACAAAACGACGAGAGTTTAGATGATTTGCCAATATTCGGAAGCCTGATAGAAGTCAAACTTCCAACAAGCCGAAATTGAATGGGCACATTCAAAAGACTATTTCAAACTAATCGTACCATATGAAACTGATATCATCGACTCGAATAATACCATCGATTTTATTCATAGGTTTGTGTACAGCTATTTCTATGAAAATTTTGGACATGTGAACAGCTGTAATCGGTCCAAGTCTTTAATTATGAAGCACAAAGGTTTGTCTAGCATTCAACTAAAGGCTACGTTACGAAATTTAAAATTATGGGGCAAATTGAAGGAAATTTAGTTTGCTAGCCGTCTTCTTCGCTCAAAGCTCTGTTCGAATAGAACACCTACTACTTCGTCTTTTGATCATGAAAAACAGATTAAGTGCAATTTTTTGAAATATTGTAAATCTACTCTAGAGCCACAACAACTTGATAAACAAGCGTGATTTGCGTCCTTCAAATCCAGACTGAAAACAACCAATATGCAAAAATCATTTAGACTACCACCATGGATTCCAAATCTTCCAAATCTCCGTATCCCTTTGACATGTCTCCCCCTAGAACATAGAGACAGAAACGACAGCACAAAAGGGTTAAGGCAATCAACCTGTAAACAGAACTGGAAGTGTGTGCCGGGAAAACAGGCACACTACCTACCAGCGGCCCCTGCTTGCTATGCTTTCTAGGACTCCCAAGTTTCATGTGCATGAATGTTGACAGGTCGGAAATCTGAATTCACGCCCTTTTCTTCTGTTAACAATGGAGCGTGTTCTTGCGCTCTCCTTTTGTGTGACATCCCCACTGATCTCAAAAAACACTTTTTTTGAGATCAGTGGACATCCCGTGGGTAAAAGTCAAAACGAGGCAAGCATGTCGGCACCCAGCACTGCAATTTTAACAAGTTTTACGGGCTTTTACGGAAAGTACGGACAACAAAAGACAGAAAGAATAGACGGATGCATATCAATTAAGTGTAATAAACAAAATATCCAAATATTTCTGACCACTGGAGGTACACTTTAAGCAAGCTGAGCACAGTTACCCAAATTATTCAAAAATCCCTACTGTTATATCAGCATATAAGAATCTGCGAGAAGTGTCGGGACTACAATAATTTTTCAGTCTTATATCTGAATTGGCAAAGACATCAAACCAGTACAGAAATCTTCTTTAAAACTTAGGTCAAGTTGGGCCCCGGTAAGCTCACCAATTGTTCAACCCTTTCAAAAAATATAGTAACAAATCTTTTTAGCAAATGCTTCTTTGTTGGGTGCTTATGATTTCATTTCGTGTGCGCTACTACAGATATGTCAAATTATGCACACATTAGATGAAGTTGTTAGATGAATGCACATATGACAACACTACAAATAGGGAGCGATTTAAAAATTTCAAATTATTTTATATGTTATAATAGGTAGGGTATGGTTAGAATTCTCCCGTCAGTTTCATTTTTTTAATTTCGCTATAATTTTCTAGGGTTTAATTTCGGCCCGTGACCCTACAAATAACCCTTTAAATGTGCGGGTTATTTCAAATGTCATCAAACGTTGGGAACTGTATTCCTCCCTCCACCAAAATTGCTGCAATGTCCATAAACAAGAGATGTTTTCTTCAATATTCGACAATATAATGTAAACTTGAGTATACTTGAGTAAACATGCTATACTGTAGCAAATTTCAAGTTGTCATCATGTGTGTCAGTAAAGATCAGGAAAGAATTGCTAGTAGCGGGCAGTGGTCTGAAGGTTGACTTTACTTACAAAATACGGTTAAATGTGCCCATTTTTTTTAGCTTGTTTTCGTTTGGTCGGACTTAGAAATGGTATGTATTAGCTCGTTGCAGTTTTAAGTAACAACTGTTCTGTTGGCCTAAAACAATCGATGATGATGATGGTTTTCACTTCCCAATAACAGTTGTCTGCTCAAGCGACTCGAAGCTCTACCGTAACTCAACGTTAAAACCCTGAAATCATCCGGGTATTTTCTACAAATCTCCATCGATGTTGCATTTCATCACCGTGCAAGGCCTTTTGTGAACTCTAAAGATATAATGGTTTATAATCCTTTTCATAGTCAGCAATCCCGCAAAAGAATAAGGTATCGACAAAGTATTCGCCATGGTGTCACAAATTTCCATAACACGGAAGTTGGCGTGCAATTTTGTTGAAGATCCAGAGGAAACCTATTGTTACTTGTAACCAATGGAAAGCTTGTTCTGTGTTTAAGACAATGATATGAATTGTTAAAATATTGAACGGAAGTTATTTTGAACGCAGCAAGTCAGAAAACAAAATGTGGAAGCGGCTCGTTGGCTGCAAAGCTCTGTCATAGCAAGCCTCAACCGCAGTGCGTGGTTTTTGATGAGTTAACGCTAATGGTTTGAATTGAAAAAATTTCAAATGGTAGTCCTTTGCCGATGACTATGTTCCAGTTAGACTGAAAGCGTTCGTCCCCCAGCCATTGCCAGAGTACAACGCGCCGTAATTTGCATAGGATTTCCGAAATGGTCTTTTGAAAAGACTGTTCGAGCAAACAGATCCGGCGAAAAAAATCAATTCGCGCTAACAAATTCGTCCAGTGGAAATTCGGCTTTAGGCTCATATTATGCTCAGACTTACCGATATAGGAAAGTAGCATTAAATGCTTCAAGTTGGAAACTTTTTTCTACGTTTGGCTTGAAAAATGCCTTATAGTTTATTGGCTAATAGACACTTGGCGAATCCCATTGTGGAATAATTTTAAAGGGTAAAAATGAGATGGAAGAGAACCTTCTTTCTTCAAATCAAATTGTAGAAACACAGCAAGTGAAATGGGTAGTTTAGTCGTCTTTGAACACTTCCAGAAGAGCTCAGGGTTGGAAGCAGTAGCAGATGGTGGGAATTTATTGTGGATGAACTGTCCATTCCTGGGTACCGTATTTCCTCTTATTACCTTGAAGTAAAATTATTCTATTAGCGCCGCCTTCTAATTAGCGCCTAAGTTGCAAGACTTGCAAAATAGGATAGTAACAGCTAGCGAGGCAAAGGGTCTCACCATCAACATCAAAAAGACAGAGTGTACGTTTGTTAGTAAGCAAAAAGCAGTTCCTACAATAAACATTACAATAGGGACCAACTCCATCAAACAAGTTAAACATTTTAATCTTTCGCTGCCGCGATTCAAAAAGTTTTTGACGGGATTTTGTCGGCAAGATGGCGGAACCGTTTCTCGTCATGAAGGCAAGATTTTTGTTGGTGAGTAACAATTAATATGCCCTTGGTATATAAATGTTGACTACTTTAGTTTGAAGTTAATCTTAAAGGATATACTTTACGATAAAAATTGTAGAATTTTTTTAACAGGAGAGCGCATTTGTTAAGATAGTAAGAGTACGACGTTTGCTTTGTTTGTTACACGACTTCGGAGAGGAAAGATTAAATGCATGATTTCTTCTAAAATATTAAATATGGAAAAACAGAGCAAAGTAAGTTGAGTTGAGTGACAACAAATAATAGTCTTTGCTAAAATTCAAAGCAGAATAACTTGGGGATTCAAAGTATGGAGATATTAAAAACTGTTTGTCGAGTAATCAGAAAGAGGAAGTATGAAAACATGGAACTCACCAGTTAATGTCGTAATGGAACAACTTGAACTAAATAGAAGCAAAATAATCCTTATTCTCTCATCTTGTCCAATTTTTGAACCAGATTAAGGTACGAAGCATGATATATGTGTATACAAAGATGTTTATACATAGTTATAGGTTCTATCTATCAAATATAAGTGGTGTGATATGGAACGCAAGACTTATTGACGTTTGCTGCGAAAGGTCTAAATACAGAAATCTTTGGAGCACAACTAGAGACTTCACGAGCGAAAAAGGGATTAACGCGGCTTTAATACGTCACATCTGACGTATTGTCTCCTTGAGGATGGCAGTCAGTCTTGAAACTTGATGTTCTTCAGTGATTTTACTTTCTTCCGTAAGAAAACATAACATTTTATGTTCATGTGAGAATAAATGCCACGCGCCCCTTTCTTTATTTTCTGGTATATAATTCAATATGTTATTATTTCAATGTTGTGTTTGCTATAAAAATGTCTAGAATCAAATTGAGCAGCAATAAATATATATCACATTTACTTGTAAAGGAAGCAAGACTATTAAAAGTGCTATTGTTGACAGAGACCAAATATACCTGCCAAGTGTATGAAGTGTCTTCTCCTTCGAGTATAATATATCTCTGAGTATTTAGAGATTCGTATAGCAACAATTTACTATTTGTAGAGGTTTATTCACAACGTTCTTTCTTTACAGAGAAAATTTAAAGCATGGAATTGATCGGCTGTTGGCATTGTTATTTATGCTACAGATGCATATATATATATATATATATATATATATAGACTCTCAAAAGCCGTCTACCACCTATGCGTATAAATATTATATAAAGCGACCCCACATGCCCCGACTGCAAAGCATCAGACCATACTTTGGAGCACTGGCTACTCAACTGTCCAGCAAGAGAAAGTCTGAGAGAACACGTGTTTGGGAGCCGACAGGTAGCCTTGGAATGGCTTGCCACCTTCCCTGGAGAAATGGTGACGTATGCAAAGAAGACATTAGTCAACTTTGACGCTTAGGCTTACGCCTAGCCCGTACACCAAACCAAACCAAAAGTAATTACTAATTAATAACTAATTAATTCTCCCTTACCAACTGAGTGGAGGATAAAAAATAATAACAAGATTGACTTGAAAACTTGATGATCCGATGGTTAAGGTTTAGGTTTTCAAACCAATGGTTCGTAGGTTCAAATCCCCTCAGCTCCCTTAGTGAAAAAGGCAAGCTATTGTGGTAATGCTCCACTCGTGATGAAAATGTTATAATTGGTAAGTGTCTGCTGAGTACTTATATATGTATGTAACATATATAACATTCAAAGAGAAAACTACATTTTTGACGTTTCGGGAAAAATTATTCCTCAGTAAGAAACTTTACATTTCAACTGGATCAATTAAATAAAACTTTTACACAAAGAAAGTACACAAAGAAATAGTTATATTCTATAATACAACTCAAGGGCCTAATGTACATTTTAAAGGTTTACGATTTCACAAAGACGTAGGCCCTATTTATCCATACCACCTGTTTAGACAAAAGACAACACCAGGCCAACAACAACTCACTTACAAACTGTAGCTAGTTTTTGAAACAAGGCACAAATACCGACAGTCATCACAAAACACTTTAAACAAACAATACTCTAACACCTGTCTCGAATTAAACCCCTTGGGCTTAAAACTATCTAACCATACATGTTATCTGGATAGAACGTCTTGAGACCTGCCGAAAAGATTGATCAAAATGTGCCACTAGTGGAGCGCAACTAGGAAGAGCGCAACAAGGAAGAGCGCAACAAGGAAGAGCGCAACAAGGAGGAGCGCACAAGACACTCGACGCGTACAACCACTTCAAACACCAATCACAACAAAACCACTACCAGTTCTACCATAGGGATCCACTGACTGGAAATAAACAATGTGCAGAGGCATATTCTTATTATATGTTTAGGGTTCTATTTAAAACCACATCTTAGGGTATATATTTGATTGTTATTGTTCAACTTAGCATATTGTCATTTTCTTGCATTGTCAACCAAATACACTGATTGCTATTGCAAAGATCCAATCATTTATCTAGAATACTTCAAGATTAAAATCTCGCCGCATGTAATTTTCCAAAGTATACGCATCTTGTAGCAGGAACTGGTAAAACGTACGACTAAAACGTAATTAGACACCGAAACTGATTTCCGCAGACAGTAACCACATCCGATGAAACGCAACTGGTAAAACGCAAATAGTAACCGAAGCTGTTTTCCGCAGATAGTAACCTCGGCCAATAAAACGCAACTGTTAAAGAGCAATCTGTAACCAAAAATTGTTTCCGTAACTAGGAAACACGACCGATAAAACGTAACGGTAAAATTCAATCAGTAACCGAATCTGTTTTCCGCAACTAGGAACCATGACCGATAGAACGCAACTGGTAAAACACAATCAGTTACCAAAACTGGTTTCCGGAACAAGGAACCACGACCGATAAAACGCAAGTGGTAAAACACAACCAATGACCGAAAGTGGTTTCCGCAGCTATTAACCATGCCCGATAAAACGTAACTTGTAAAACTCAATCAGTAACGAAGACTGTTTTCCGCAACAAGTAACCACAAACAATAAAACGCAATCGGTAAAACGCAATCAGTACTTCAAACTGTTTTACGCAACAAGTAACCACAGGCGGTAAAGCAAAACTGTTAAAACGTAGTAAGTAACCTAAGCTGGTTACTGCAAGAGGTATTTATAAGCGGTAGCAACGCAACTCCTTAAACACAACTGGTTGCTTCTCCTCTTGAGGCATCTCGGTGCATAAAACTCCGAGGTCTCCAACTATTCTCCAACAGTTTCTTTAAACTTTTATATTCAATTTACTGACAATTTACTTTTTCCAAGAGGTTGGCATATCTTGTCGCGCTTATGAATGTCTAAAGCTAGACCTCGTTGCCTGTTGGAGTCGCCGCAAGCCGGAAGTACTTTACTGGCTTTCTCTAGCTTACCGCAATTTATCGGGATAATTTATGAAGTAATGTTTCACTTTCATTAACATGCTCCAGATAAAATGCTCTCCCATTATCACTTATTTAAATTTCCCAGTCGTCATTATATAGCTTCTACATAGTCGGCAACTCTATCTTGCTAAACGTAAAGACATCATCGCCGTCGAAAGTGTCATGCCCAAAGCGGACGTAGGTCGTAGTGCCTCACGTCGTAGTAGAGATTGGTAGTTGATGATATTGATGTCTTTTTTAGTCCATGATCGAGCCAGGTACCACTCATAACTTCAATAATATTGTCTTGTCATCAGTTTCAAGTCTTGTAGCACTTTTGTTGAGATTGAGTCATTTGGTACGCAGCTTTTGGTAATACTGAAGGGGCAAACCAGCTTTCCCAACCAAACAAAAGAAGCTGTTAGAGAGGAAAGCAAAGGGAATAAATGGAAGGGATATTACGATAATGCAAGGAAGTTTATACCTGAATGGATGAAGAGAAATGCTTGGGTTAAAAGGGCTGTAGATGGTTCAGATAATGCACGTTTACTCTTTTTTGCAAAGTCGATATCAACCCTAAACTGTACAGTCTTAAGCACCATGAAGATTCTGTTGTTTTGGTTGGTATTAAGGACTGGAGATAAAAAAAATCGGTTTGAGCTTTCTTCGAAGGCACATGATGCGCATGTGCAATGCTCGTTTTCGGGCACTTTTTAGTTTGGCCTTTTTTAGCGCATTTTGGCCTGCTTTTGTCACCTGTTTGGCCTTTTCTTGTAAACCCCATCTGGCAACCCTGGCAAACACAACTAAAAGTAACGCACAAAGGTTCTATTGTATATAGATGGGGCTTCGATGTATTAGCAGATTAAATCAGATAATAATGAACTCATTACTATGAAGCAGTTACCAAAAACATAATAAGGGCAGAAACACATGTTAACCAAAGCTGTGTAGTAGGTATATTCCCGATTTCATTCTGCAAAAGATGAAAAAGCTGCTTAGTTTACCTTCTTTTTAATTTCAGAGGATTTCACATTAGGTTGGCTTAATATAAGCACTAGGAGGCTCAAACAAGGAAGACCACTTTTACAGGCCATTCGCCAATAAAAGGGGCCTCCTACTGCCCAGATGTCATGACCAGCGCTATCGATCGTCTCTCCCAAGTTTCTAGGCCTATATTCAAAAATCTAATCCACTGTGCTATTTCTAATTCGAATTACCTCTACATCCCTTTGTTGATGGAGGGTTGTTGCCTTATTTATTGTTGCCTAAAACTAGTTCACATCTTGTTCTCACGTTTTCTTGTGTGGATGATTAAAGCAAAAATAGGTGTAACGGTCAATCAAACGGATGTATGCTATCTGAGTACTTACAAACAACGCCAGGCAAATGAGAGGCAATGCACCCTCGTATTTGTCGCTGACAGTTATTGAAAAGGGATCTTTGGAGTGGTACTGAACACTGTTGTCAGGCTATCTTTACTCGTCAGGTTTGGAAACTGGTTTGGAAACTGGTTTGGAAACAGGTTTGGAAACAGGTTTGGAAACAGGTTTGGAAACCTTCGATTAACAGCATCCTAAGTGGTACAAGAACCTTTTGATTTTTAATTGCATAGACCATAACTGATAGCATGATCGATATGTGATCAAAATTTCATAAGAAACGAACGTACAATATTGTTGCTAAACTGCGCGAGGTCAGCAAACACTAACCTGCATACAAGATTAATTGAATAGGCCTAGTGAGAAAACGAATTCTTTCTGTCTGCATAGCAAATCTTTTCTTGCTTTTATGTGGACTGACTCCAGAACGGCCAAATGAAATGCAGACAAGGCTTTTCAGTAAACAATGTTTTCGCTATTTCGTGCAATATTCTTATTTTTGCAACAAACAAACTGTATTCACGAAATCAAAATCCGTAGATATTTATTGATGATCCGTCAATGTTTTTACACCCCACGATCGCCTAACATTGAATATCCTGAGAAACAAGGCAATTGCAAAAATATTTAATTGTTCTACACAAGTGAATTCCTGCTCACTTTTGGGGCAAAATATGAAAATTCTAAATATACTAAAATGCCATTCCGGCCCGTAACTTTGGTACACGAAAACATCATCGTCTAAATAATTGCAGCAATGTAGAACCCAAATTTTTCAAAATATGAACAAGTTTCGATGGTACAAAAAGTGCGCCAAAATGTTGGGGGCTTGGGACTCACTGTTGCGAATTCACATAGGGTGGCTAAAAAAGTCCTATGTTACTGCTCTTGGACACGGACGGAGCAGCTGAATGGTACTAGAGTATTTTACTTTTGGTCACTTACTTTGCGATAAACGAGACCATTAACAGGATACAACACGATCTTCCGTTCGAGTATGCTATAGGCACTTTGGTCTCTCCAACCGGTGTTTCGGTAGCTCTTAGCATTCTTGTATATGGTCAGTCGGTCAAAAGACTTTGCGTCTTCGTCTACTAAGTTTCACATTTCACTAATATGAGGGAGCACTGACTACACTGTTGTCGTGACAACTCACAACTTAATTACATTTGACATAGTGATATTCCGCAGTCTGTTTCATGCAGATCTACCAATACTGCTTCATCAAGCCTATAACTGCTGAAACGCAGGAGGAGATAAGTGTTGCGCAGTCTTCGGTGAAATACAAGCTTACGGAGTGTTCATGGGATCTGGGTCGAACATTGACGAGCTGATTCTCTAGCCCGCACGAAAATGGTAAAACGATATAAACAATACTCTTTTGGTTAGTTGACAAGCACACTGTAAGTTTTAGACTATTATCTTGTTATTAACACCGATATCGGTTCTCCACTAATTCGTATCAACACCGCCTCATCACTAAATCTATGAAAAGGAAAATTACGGTCTGTCTCGCAAGCATATATGTTTTTCATTCTGTCACTAAACTTACAGTAGTTTTGGACAAGAGATAAATACAGAGGTTAAGCCAACAGAAGCATCTGCAATTGCTTTATTCAGTGTTCTCAAGCAAACGTATATTCATGAATACAGTAAACAGGACTGAAATTGTTTTCACTGATAATAGTACAACGGAGAAATATCGGGCATATACACAACTTAGTTCCAACTAAAAATATTATTGTCAAACAAAAAGCCAGAGGAGAATAAGTACCATATTTCATACCTTCGCAAGTTGTTCATTTATAGACTGAGACCTCGCTTTGACACTATCTACGCTGTCACTGTAAACAAAAGCAAAAATAGTATGTAGTCTTGTCTTACACCAAATCATGAGAGGCAAAAATTGTTAACTAGAATAATGGATTCGTAAAAACAGTACTCTTGTTTTCATGCAACCTATGCTGCCCACGCTGTTAACTTCAACAATATTTAAAGCCAAAATGGAATCCTGTCGCACTTCTGTTCCGCAAAATTTGGGGTCGGTAATGCTAATACAATATCTACTTCGCTATTAATGAACCAAATTAATGAACACGAAAAATAAAACGAACTACAGATCACTGAACTGCAGGAGAAAGCTGAAAAAGATGCAGTTGTAACTAGAAAAGGCAGGTGGACTTTCACATGGCTTTGGTACACGTAGGAGCACTGTCAACGTCCATTACCTTTATGTAAATGAACGCAACTCGCCACAGTTTACTTCAGTTACAAAACTGGGTTATGTGGCCTTGCTTGCCATATGTAAATAAACTGTCAGTATCATGGAAGTCGAATGGAGAATCAATGTTAATGTTATGATAACTTCTTAAGTTCTAAACTTTAAAATAATGATAACAAATGGATGTAGTATCTGTTCTCATTGATGACCGATACTGTAATCCGCGAAAGGCGTTCTTACTGGGCGGTTGGGTCTGACTTATGGCTTTCTTCTCTGCCCCGTAGCCAAAATTGAGGGACCTTGCCCTTGGACGCCCCAGCTACCCTTTATTTATTACTTAGCCTGTTTGGTGGTTTTTCTGTTTATTTAGGGTAGTTTCAATGTCGTGCCCACTGTTCATCAGGGGTCTTTGATTGAGAGACTGCAAAGTAGTATTTGAGGTATTGAGAAATTGTAGCTGATTAACACTTCCGATAACATGGCCTACATTGCTCGCGCCTGTTTTGTTATAAATTTTGCGATGTCATCTACACAGTGGTACAGGGACACCGCTACGTTCTACATTCAGAGAGAGGCTATTTCATGATGGCGGATGGCAAAGCAATGCAATACCTTGAAAGATAGGGTGAACGGTACTCACGATCTTAAGAGTTTTTCATCTTCCTCCTGATCAAAACTTCCTGTCTGCGCTCTCCCTTTCCTGCTTATCAGGTGTCTGTGATTGAGTGCCTGCTTAATACAATTTCAAACATTAATGGACGGGGGGTGCTGGAAACAATTTCAAATATTGATGAACGCGGCGGGGGAAGGGGGAGAGTGCGATTGATTGAAATTGTTTCTGATAGTTGTAAAATGAATTTAAAACAAAAATGATATAAACATATACATTTTTGCCACATACATCTTTTACATCGTTTAAAAATTATAATGAAATAAATCCGTAAAAATGTTTTCTTTGTAAAACATCAAATCTGATTTCTCAAATTTATTTAACGGTGGGTTCTAATAAGCTCGGGGGTGTGTGGAAAAATTCCAAAAATTAATAGACCTCCACCTTTTATTAGAGACCAAAGATACGTTGAATAATAATACTATCGTATTTTTGCGACGTTTTGATGTCATCTTGACGCCATTCTCAAGGTGAATATTGGATCACTATAAGAAAATACGTAGGACTCTCCCCACTCTCAACAATGAAAGCATTGCACGTGAATTTAAATCATAAGTCCGCCATTTTTGCACAATCATGAGAATGCCATTGCTCGGAAAAACAGGCTGGGCAATATGCTTGGTGTATGCTTATTTTTTCAGCAATCTGAGCCTGTTTATGCTTACAAGCGTTATGCTTAAAAAAACTCACATGTATGTTTATTGTGATGCGAAATGATAAACAACTGCAACAACACAGAATATGATACCATCCATCAACTGCTTAATATTAAATACTTTACAATATCACACATTTGGGGATGCACCACTTTAACATAGACTACAACAGAAAGTACACCTTCTGAAAATGAAGTACCAAAAGATACAATCAACTCTAACGTAGTAAATCTGAATAATATACAACACAAGATCATACCATACTATAATACAAGATACTACCAACTAATGCTGATTAGAACAATCAACATGCCATATTCAATACTTCGTGTGGACCCATCTTGATAAGTGGAAGATTTTTAAAGAACGTGTTAGTAGCGAACTTAGTTGGTTAGTTGTAGCTGAAGTTAAGACATTAACAGACACCACCAGATAAAGGAGAGTTTTCTTAGCTGGTTAGTGTTTTCTTAGATGATGTGTCGCTCTCGAAAGAAACACCAATATTGCTTTGTGCAGCCTTACTGGGCCCCCAGCGTTCCATATAGGTGGTTTTTATAATGAAAAGTGGAGAATACTACACATTGCGAAAATGCCTGTGAAAATGCGTGTGCTTCGATTCGTGCCTACAAAACTCAGCAATGCGCAGGATACAGTCGTTTTCCTATTTAAAAATTTATGCTTGTCATTTTGTAAAAGTAGGAGACTGACTGAGGAACTGTGAGCGAAGTCATCGCTCCTCCAACAGATTAAAAAGACGAAAGATATTTGTATTTGTAGATGCACGAAGAGTTGTTCCGCCTAAGCGCCGGCCGCGACGCTTCTCTTATACTAGGGCTTTCGAAAAAAAGAATAGTAGTGATGCAAACTCGTGAGAATTCCACTGGGGAATGAAAAAAGGTAAAATATTTCTACAAACCAGACTTACTAACTACCAATCAACCGTTAACACGCCGAATCCTACCACTCTTACATTCTTTGAAGCCTATGAAATTCTTCCATGTCATTATTAGTGTTTGATATTAGTGTTGGTCGATTCTTTGTATAAAAATTTATGCTTGTCATTCTGTAAAAGTAGGAGAGTGATTGAGGAACTGTGAGAGAAGTTATTGTTCCTCCGAAAGGAAAAGAACAGAGATATTTATAGATGCATAAAGAGTTCCGCAACGCTTCCCTTATACTAAGGCTTTCGAAAAAAAGAATAGTAGTGATGCAAACTCGTGGGAATTCCACTGGGGAATGAAAAAAGGTAAAATATTTTACAAACCGGACTTCATTGTGGTGTTCTCATTTGCTATATGCAAATGATGTTATGAAGATGAGTATATTTTATACAAATTTTCGTTCGACACATATAGCACGATTCAAATAGATTAAGTTCCTTTTTACCAGCTCGATTTGACAGAATGAAAATTGTTTTATCCATCCCTTTCTTTAATAATTGTCATTTCTACGCTTTGTTGCCAGAAATAGAAACTCCTCAGTATCAAGTTTGTTCTGGTGAACCACAAAGCTATCTTTGAAAACCATATGAGCGGTTTTGGGCTGGAAAGGTCTCCAAGGAGGGTTGCGCAACCGGAAAATAAAGGTATTGAACCGGAATTGAACGATAAAGCCAACTTGTCGAATTTTAGCCAGCCCTCTTCCCCTTTGCTTTGTAACTGGTTTTGAATTGAAGAAAAAATGATCATAAGGATTTTATTCAAAAGATACTGAATAGAGCATACGTCACCACTAGGATTCGAACCCAGGACTTAAGCATTGACGTCTGTGTCTGATCTACCTAATGATCTTCGGCGAATCCTAATGTAAATTTGTTCTATTAAAATTCTCCCGCCAGCATGTGTTTTCTAGTCGATGATAATCTTTGTACAAAGATTGAGGGTGACCTATTTACAACTTGAGGAGAACCCTTGCACTAACATAAATACAGCTGTCAGCCAACTTGTAACAGTAACGAAGTATGAGTGGTATTGGCGGAATGGCAAGGGACAGTAATTGTTTTATAGCGATGCTTAAGGATCTGAATGTTGATAATTGTAATTTTCTTTTATTCAAAATTATATCTTGTGCAATAAGAACAACCTATTTTCTTTTTTATAAGAGAAATAATGATTGGCCCAATCCCGAACTTCTTGTATGGTAGTTGTAAAGGAAACGTGCGTCATACATGTAGCCGTTATGCCTGTAAAGCGAGTAATGGTTGCATTATTCGGAATGAAATAAATATATGAAGGTGAAGTGCGCGCGCAGATTACACTAATTAAGACTGAGTAACAAAGGAAAGCTCACGTGACTGTCCCAGAGTCATGGATAAACACGTTGTCACCTTCAAACACGTCATGCGCGATAGGAGACGTCCTTTTCCATGCCGGTACGTTCGAATCAATGATGCAAAACTGTAAACAAAATCAAATACAGGCATCATGATTTTAAAAGCCTGGTCCAATTTTTGCTGTCTGATTCGCAGACCCTAACAAAAAAATTAATAACAGAATAACTAAAACCTTTTCATCACAATATTTTAAGGCCGTATAAGCGAGACTGATGATATATCGTATACTATTACTCACACTTTACGTTCAGAGCAAATGATGACTGCTTGATGCCAGCGTAGGAGTTCTTTCCCTCGCAAGTGTACAATCTACTTTCATGTCTCGTGTTGCGTCGTAGAATTAGCAATGATCCAGTTGCAACTGTGGCATTACTTTCATTTCGCCAGAGTATCAATGCCGGTGGAAAGCTGGGGACGTGACATGACACAAAGAGTGTTGTACCTTCAAGTGCATCTACCTTCGTCGTAACGTTAAGGAGAGGGTTGTCGATGTCTGGTTGGATAGGAAAAAGGAGAAAATAATAAAGGTAAGATTAGGACCCGGTTTATACTTGTATGCATGCAAACTGGCAAGAATCCCACTCGATCCGATCCCGTCTAAATACACTATGGCAGAGTGCTAAGACAGGATCAAATCCATTTGGCTCCAGTGCTGAGCATGTGATTGTTTCTATTGTTATACGAGATGCAGTGAAGTGGAACGTTAAAATACGAACAGTTCATGGTTGTTACAAGCGTGCTAATATTGCGACTAGTCGATCCGATCCCGTCTAAACACACTTTTCCATAGTACTAAGACTGGATCAAATCCATTTGGCTCCAGTGCTGAGCATGTGATTGTTTCTATTGTTATACCAGATGCAGTGAAGTGGAACGTTAAAATACGAACAGTTCATGGTTGTTACAAGCGTGCTAATATAATCTTCAATTTTACAGAATATTATCGCGAAGAGTTACCGGGGACGAAGTGATCGTTGTCATTCCTTGGTTCGCGCGTCAGTATTCATAGCGCTGAAACTCCTGCGTCGATCGCAGGCAGTCATAGGGGGTCATGTAGCACTTGTGAAATATTTCATCCCTCATAGAATTTTATAATACCCCCCACTTTACCAGAATATGAGAGTACGCATGTTGCATATGCAATAATTATGCTAATTTATTCTAATTCATAATCTATTCAAGTAGAATTTACGCGCAGAACTTAATCATAGGAAATAGATTCAGATTTAGAACTGATGCTTCGCGCATACTGAACTTTGTGGTCTCTTCTTCGTGCAAATGTACAACACGGCCTATTCCTCCATTTCATTACAAATCTCGCCATATTAGGCATTTTAAAATTTCTCAGAAAACAGGCATTGTATAGTGTAAAGCAGAACTCTTTCTGAAAACGAGAATTAACAGTAAAAATATATAAATCAAATCGTTACTCATCGTTGAGAATCTCTGAAGCATGTTTACTGAAATGACACTTTTCAACTCAGAATTCGAACGTCTAATTTGAATTTGCTATCACGTCGTAAAATTGCACTGCAGAGTCTTCTGTAAACAAATATCCACCCCTCCATTTTACTTTCACACACCCCATTTCGAAGGGTTTATTTATGATTTTCCCCGTAGGTCATTTTATTCTGACCCCGCACTTTCTGAAAATCTAGAAAAATGTCCCCCCCCTGCTTATTCACCCCCCTACAATTGAGCACAAAAGATTAGAGAATCACACAGATGTGATAACAGGTCGGGATAGGATTTGTAGAAAACGAGTGGTGGTGGAATAACTTAGATAACTCAGTGAATTTTTGAAATCTGTAAAGTTCGAAAAAGCCAAGTTTCTGAAATCTGGCTTTCAAAACGCCAAATTATCAACCCCACCTCAGCCACGTACGTTTTAAGAGATTTACCATCTTGGCAGCAATACGCAACTAAACCGGAGACGCTCGTAAAGCCATAACGACCTTGTTTACGTGATGGCAACGACATGCTTATTCCAGTGTTTTTTCAATGCCGCTTTATGTGTGTCTGTACTAATTGAGGCGTCACGCACGATGTGTTGAAGATTTTAGATCGATTAAATTAAATGGTAGAGCGCACTCCGCGAAAGCGTTGGTCACGGGTTCGATTCTCGGTGGTGAAATATTTTCTATATCTCTAGTGTTCTTTTCAAAACTAACATTTCAAATATCCTCTCTTCTCAAAGATACTTTCTACCTGAAAAACTTGAAAGTAGTAGGCCTATTTCTATGGCTTATTTGTCAAAGTAGTGTAAAGACTATTACTTGAACGAGTGACTGTATTTTGCTTTTATGACTATACTTAATAATCGATATTGCTGTGGCATAATAAAACCTTGTATGGTAGAGTAGTTTACAAAGACCAGCGCTTCATCAGGAATCGTCACAGACTGATGACCGTTGATGAACAAGAAATACAGAGTAATGAAGGCAATGCGTATCTACTTGTGGAATATTATTGAGTTACTATCAATAAATAAACACTAGCATTAATGTTTCGACACAATTTTTTGTCCAATAAACACATAAATATATTTATATGTATGCATCTAAAATAGATTAAAAAACATAAAGTTAAAATCGTATATACAATAAGATCATTAAAACTTGGGCTCTCACGAGCTTTTGGAAACACAGTTTACCTTATGTGGCGAAAGTTTAATGTTCCTATTATACATATATATATATACGTATATATGTAACGTGATAATTAAATTAACACTAGAAATAAAATGCTCGATACATACATATGTATATATATATATATATATATATATATATACATATATATATATAACAGACTTTAAGTTAAAATTGAATATAAAAACGTTACAACTGGCTCTTGCTCAATCATAGGGCTTGCGTCAGGGTCAAAGTTTTAATGTTTCTTTTCAATATATGTATACATTTATGATAGAATGAAATCAAAAACCTTTCCAGGGCAAACCAATTTTGTTTCAGGTTCTTTACGGTGTCGAACGCTTCGTAAATGATTAGGCGTACGTATCAAGACGTTCTGAGTAAGGAAGAGAGCTTTTTTCTTGGCTTTAGTTACCTTTCTAGCTTTGGTTTTCCATGTACAACATTTCTCTTTGCTGTACGCTCGTATGCTCACAAAAATACGTTGAAAAGTGCGTAGGCTTTACGTAAAAGACCAGGAGATGAGCTAGCGTTCCCTAATAAAAAGCGTACGTGTTATGTCTGTAAATAGAGCCGGCGATGTACTTTGCACTTGTTTGTATGATCTCTTGCGAGCGTCTAAAGGATTGCAGTTTATGTGTTGCTTTCGAGGGGTGTGATACTGGGCCCCACCTTTATCAATGAAACTGTTCTTCCCCGCTTTCCCAAAGATCCACAACTCAGGACTCAAAGTATGTATTTCAGCCTCCGTAAGGTTTCCTGAGCGGCATTAATATTGTGCTTACGGATCGAGCAGTTTCGAAGCAAAAGTGCGAACTTTTCTTTGCTATGTTTAATTTTTCGCCTATTTTTTGGTACAATATTCATCTAAAGATGTGATTTTCTTATAATCATTTTGCATATATTGTTATATAAGATTCTCTAGCGAGCCTCACCTTATTGCACAACATATTTTTTCATTTTTTTGCAAATTTTAACAATTTTTGCATTTTTCACTTCAAATTTTAATACTACGAAATCGTCAGTACAATTTCAGGAAAGAAAAACTAAGTTTAAAGATATAATAAACATGTTTTTCAAAGAAAAGTGACAAAACAGAATTGCAAAAAACTCCACTATGGGTCAACAAAACGCCAATATCGCAAAATAATTTCATAAAAATTTATTCATCATAACACTCCCTGGTAAGTTTAAGGTAAATCACCAAATTTCGTGTCAATCGGGACAGGCTTTAAAAAGTTATGAGCTGAAATGTGTAGCGATTTTTATAAAAAGAAAAATGAAGATAAGCAAAATAACTAAAAGTGTAACTAAAGCATTACACCCGCTCTCAGATATAGCACAGGGACATATGCTTTTTCGACTTAAAATTTCACCTTAACAAGTCAGTCCTCCGAAATGGGGCTAATTTCTATTAATGTTCTCAGTCTACTTCAATTTTATGCACCTATTTTATACTTAAGTTCTTTTTTACCCAAGCAGCTATCCCAAATACTGCACATTGATAGTCATCTGTTTTTCTAAGTGCTTTAAGCAATCTTTAAAATTTCACAATTCATATTCTTAACTGCAAATATCAATAAAAAGACCTTTGTCAACATTATTATTATTATTTTTATTATGATAAATGTCATCATTTTTATAATAATACTAATCGTTTTTATTATGGTTGTCATTCTTAGTAATTTGGGGGGTTACAGAAATATATTTTAACTTATAACTAACGATAACGACATTCTATAAGGCCAAAAATTTGTGTAAACATTTTACCATATTAATTATTGAATTTTGAATCCGACGATGCAATAACTTCAGTTACTATTAAATGCCGGCTTTTTCCATATCAAATAGTTGGAATTTCTTAGAACTAGCAATACACGGTTCACCTGTTAAGATATTATCAAAGCAAGGCGTGTAGAGGAAATCTAAAAGCGTAGCGATTTTTTACCCCAATCAAGACCAATGTTATTTTGAAGTACAAGTCAGAATCCCCGGGCGTCACATCCAAGAAGTATATCTAAAACATATAATAAAGGGAAATTAGTCATTTACAAAAAAACAATATTTGCAATACCTTACGTTGGTGGCATTGCTATAGTTCACGTCGTTGCCAACAATAACGTTAAAACCATTTAATTGATCTACATTACGAGATAAGCATAGCAGTGATAAGATGGTACTGTAATACTCATCTTAACATTTTACTTATTCGTATCATTATAAGTTTCCCACTCTTCATCAAACGAATACGGACTTCCGTTTGACGTCTACTCCCATGGATTTGGGAATCGCTACATTACGAGATAAGTATAGCAGTGATAAGGTGGTACTGTAATACTCATCTTATCACTTTTCTTATTCCTATCATTGCTATATCCCCACTCTTAACCACAGGCATACGGACTTCAGTTTGACTTCTACTCCCATGCTTTTGGGAATCTTACATTACGAGATAAGTATAGTAGTGATATGATGGTACTGCAATACCCATCTTAACACTTTACTTATTAGTATCATTGTAAGTTTCTCATTCTTAACACAGTTTCCCACAGGAATACATCCTTCCGTTTGACGTCTACTCCCATGGTTTGGCGAATGTTACATTACGAGATAAGTATAGCAGTGATAAGACGGTACTGCAATGCTCATCTTAACAGTTTATACATTAGTGTCATTGTAACTTTCTCACTCTTAACACAGTTTCCCACAGGAATACGGACTTACGTTTGACGTCTACTTCCATGGCTTTCGGAATCTTACATTACGAGGTCAGTATAGTAGTGATATGATGGTACTGAAATACTGATCTTAACACTTTTCTTATTCGTATCATGGTATGGTTCCCACTCTTAACCAGACGAATACGGACTTTCGTTTCACGTCTACTCCCATGGTTTTGGGAATCTTACATTACGAGATAAGTATAGTAGTGATATGATGGTACTGTAATACTCATCTTAACACTTTACTTATTAGTATCATTGTAAGTTTCTCACTCTTAACCACAGGAATACGGACTTCACTTTGACGTCTACTCCCATGGCTTTGGGAATCTTACATTACGAGATAAGTATAGCAGTGATAAGATGGTACTGCAATACTCATTTTAACACTTTACTTATTATTATCATTGTAAGTTTCACACTCTTAACATAGTTTCCCACAGGAATATGGACTTCCGTTTGACGTCTACTCCCATGGTTTGGCGTATCTTACATCACGAGATAAGTATAGCAGTGACAAGATGGTACCGCAATACTCATCTTAACACTTTACTTATTAGTATCATTGGAAGTTTCTCACTCTTAACACAGTTTCCCACAGGAATACGGACTGCCGTTTGACGTCTACTCCCATGGTTTGGCGTATCTTACATTACGAGATAAGTATAGCAGTGATAAGATGGTACTGCAATACTCATCTTAACACTTTACTCAACTAGCAGTGGGATGTCGAGGCTTCGTAGACAGATGGGTTACAGAGCTGTTCAGGAAAAGATTTGGTTACGGAAATAAAGAAGTCAAACATTTGGTCAGAAGAGGCAGCAGAAAAAGTTTCATTTTTTGTATGGTTGAAACGCGACGACGACAATTGGTTAGAAAGTAACAAAATATCTGAAGACAACCAGATAGAACCATCCCAGAGGAAGCCTCTTTGATGGAGGGGCCGCGCCAAAGCAGAATGCAGTAGAGGAGAAGGGGCCGAAACTGGCTGCTGTTATTCCTCCTGAAGACTGACACTGGGATGGATCCAAGAATTGAGCTAATATCTGGGTACGCACACGTTGTTTATGTTTCTTCCGTTACATTTTACCACGTTTAGTTCTTGGTTTTGTAAATGCACAGAAATTGGATATGAAAGAAAAATTTAACTATCAAAACTTGGCTTTTCATGGCAGGAGCTGTGTGGTAGAGGATTCTTCAATCCTCCGTTCGATCAACTTATTCTACTCAAACAAATGTGATAGCAGCGTTCTCTTTCAATTTCCTGCAAAAATGCTTGAGTGAACTCCGTCTTTAAATGCCAACTGATGAATTGACCTCTTTCTCCACTGTAGGCGGTGCGGCTGATAGTAATTTCTTGAAGTGGTTCTTGATGACCCTCACCCTGCCTGCCGGTGAGTCAGCCTCCACACTACAAGGTACTAGAGCCTTGCGACCAGTTAGTCTGTTGATGACATTAAAAGTTGTTTTGGATTTGCCCTCACCAGATGTATTCTCCACTTTTGTTGCAACACGTGCATAAAATTTTGTCTGCTTTTCAACATGCATGTTTGCTAGTGCCTTGGTAGCATCTGCAAGGTATTGTCGAGAATCATCGCTTGGGTTTGTTTGTAGACGTTGTCGTGCCTTTTAAACCTGCTTTCTCTGCTCAACAATTTCTTCATCTTCCCATTGTTTGCTCCGTGGTGATTTTCCGGTGAGAGGCGCATTGGGCTCAACCGCCTTGCAAGCTGCAGCAGAGAATTTATGGTAATAGTGTGCTGCAGCTTCCTCCAACACCTGTGCCACTGCTACCTTGGTTTCAGCTGACTCAGTGAGTGCTGCCAGGTTAAGCATGGGAGTTAGTTTGAATGAGGCAGGTTGAGCAAAGCGGAGGCGAGTATCAACAATGAGAAGTCTGTGATCTGAAGCTTGTGCTGGAGGGGAGTGAAGTGAACAGTTGAGAACATTGCGAGCCCGATTGTTGCGGCAGAGGCAGTCGTCGATGCGCTACTGATATCCTTGTTTCCACATGGTGTAAATGAAAGACACTTTGGAGAGTTTTACTAGCACTCCTGTTAAGATGATACCATTGATTGTGTTTGTACTTAGAGCACTATTAAGTCCTACAAAAGCTATACCTCGAGTGACTAAGCAGGTATTATCAGCGTATTTTTCTATCAGGAAAATCGTTTATGTACAAATTGAAGGGTGTTGTCGAAAGAACTGAGCTTTGCGCTAGTTCCTGTTTCTGGTTCTCCAAGAAGAGCACTCTCAGGTGTGCTCGGAATTGCTCAATCCGGAAAGGAGTACTAGGATATCAGCTACCCCTATTGAAACGTACGTAGACAGTTCAGGAGAAAATCCTTCGGCCATCCTATATGGTAGGCAGGTGTCTGGTAAACGAAAACTGTCCTCAACACAATATGTTTCAAAAACCATTTTCCATGAAGATGTTGAGGGCTAGGACTCAATCCTCAGGATTCCTTTTTTGCTGGAGTGCTATGTGAAGGACAACGGCAGCGAGCACATTGCTGGATTTGTGTGTGAGTCACCCTTTGTTACTTGTGAAGGCTGAAACTATTAGGTCAACTTCTTTAAGTACCGATGACAGTAGACTAGGCGAGGATGTTGAATCCACCGGAGTTATGACGTCAGATAGGGGAGAATTGTCACTCTTCAAAAAATGAAAGTGTTCAAAATGGATACAAAAGTATTCATACAAATCGCTAATGAATAAACTAATACAGAGCCTACAAATTAAAGTTTTACATATTTCGATAAAAAGCTACGGAGTATCTCAAGGAAATATTACTTCTTCAAATCGCAACATTGACCTTTTTGATGGGACGAAAAATAACTTTCGTCTCTGATGACAAAGATAATGAATTCTGAAAAATTCATCTTGGAATTTCAAGAATTTACATAAGGTAAACTGATCATAATACGGTATTGGAAGACGTAGGAGCGACTGCTACTGTTGTCGTGGCTGGAGCGCGATATGAGGTGATTAGCCCCTAGTAATAATCAATTTCAATCAATTTTGACGGGCGCCAGCCCGAGCCGATGTTGCCATTCCTTTCGATAGATCTCGATCCGGCATCATTGTCTTCAACTCATGGAGATTATCAGCATCAGCATCTTCCTGGAGAATATCTGTGAATGTGATTGTCTTCCTACCTCTGTTTAAATGTCCATATGTTGGTTTCCAGAGTACAATTTTGGAAGCTTCTTCCTCATTATGACGCACACAGTGACCTGCTAGTTTCATTCTCCTCGTCTTGATTGTATCAGACAGAGGTGGAAGTTCACCGTATGAGGTAGGGTATTAGCTACGTGAGGGGCTGGCCAGTAAGCGTATTTGTTGGTAGATGGAGACGGCCTGTGGCAAATAGGTAGCGGTAGTAGGGCGTAGGTTGCAAGGCCTTAAGTAGATGGTTAGCAGCGATAGGAAAAATGGCAGTTGGGAGGTGGAATTAGAAGGGAGTTTTTGTTGGTAGGTTCAGGGCATTGATAGCTAGATAGAGGATGGCTGTAATTTGGTTAAGTGGAGGGTGCTTGTAATAGGGCATGTATATGAAAATGAGTGTAGTTGTGGTTAGGTTGTCATAACCAGGTGGTTAGGAGGTATTTTTTAGGATATAACTAGTTAGAAGGCAGCTGTAGTTAGGACGGAAGAGGGTAGCGTTGTTAGATGGGTAGTTGTATCTAGGCATCTTACTGGTTAGAAAGATAATTGTAGGTAAGTAGTTTTAGTTAGATAGGTAGTGAAAGTTAGGGAGTTATCGTCAGGTAGGTAGTTGTAGTTGGTTAGGTAGTAATAGGTTGTCGTAGTTAGGTAGGCAGTAATGGTTAGGTAGTTACAGTTAGATAGTTGTAGTTAGGTAGTTATAGTTAGGTAGGTAGTCGTAGTTAGGTAGTTATAGGTAGGTAGTAACAGTTAGATAGTTGTGGTTAGGTAGTTATAGGCAGGTAGTAATAGTTAGATTGTTGTAGTTAGGTAGTAATAGGTAGGTAGGTAGTTGTAGTTAGGTAGTTGTAGTTAGGTAGTTATAGGTAGGTAGTTGTAGTTAGGTAGTTATAGGCAGGTAGTTAAAGTTAGGTAGGTAGTTATAGTTAGGTAGTTATAGTTAGATTGTTGCAGTTAGGTAGTTAAAGTTAGGTAGGTAGTTATAGTTAGATAGTTGTAGTTAGGTAGTTATAGGTAGGTAGGTAGTTGTAGTTAGGTAGTTATAGGTAGGTAGTAATAGATTGTTGCAGTTAGGTAGTTACTGTTTGGTACGTAGGTAGTTGTAGTTAGTTAGGTAGGTAGGTAGTTGTAGTTAGGTAGTTATAGGCAGGTAGTTATAGTTAGGTAGGTAGTTATAGTTAGGTAGGTAGTTGTAGTTGGTTAGGTAGTAATAGGTAGTCGTAGTTAGGTAGGTAGTAATGGATAGGTAGTTATAGTTAGATTGTTGTAGTTAGGTAGTTATAGGTAGGTAGGCAGTTGTAGTTAGGTAGTAATAGCTAGATAGTTGTTGTTAGGTAGTTATAGGCAGGTAGTTAAAGTTAGGTAGGTAGTAATAGTTAGGTAGTTATAGTTAAGTAGTTATAGTTAGTTAGGTAGGTAATGTATGACACTTCTCCGCTTCTCAGCAGAGGTGCGTGAAAAGTTAAGAGGGGGGGGGGGGGGACGACGACTGTGTGATGAGCAGCAAATGTCACGCCCACTATTATTTTACTCTATGCTGCTATGCCAGATATAATTTTTAATTAGCTGCAACTATTCACGCTACTGAAAAAGCCCGACCAATACTGTAACCTTTATCAAACAATTCATAAAGTGAATAAAATTTATAGTGACATTACGGGACCCCATACGCCCCCTGAGCCCCTTTCCAGGGCATCTCTGCTTGCTATTATTATCATCTACCGACTTATGTGCAAAATCGTTTTCTGTATTTTTAGATATCTTCAAGAGCATCATCCAACGGATGACAGTGTATGCAGTAGCGTTATTAAGCAAAACCCAGAGATAACAGAGCTTGAACAAGCTAGGAAGGAAATCGAATTGCTAAGAGTAAAACTGACTAGATTAGAAAATCAAAAATTTTGTGCAGAGAAATATCGAATGGACGATGACTCCGTTTTGTTCTACACTGGATTCGATTCCTATGAAATCTTTTTAAGCGTGTTTACCACATTACAACCTACAGCGGAGAACATGCAGCGTTGGTCGGTCCAACAAAGATCTCGCAAGAAAATTCATACAGGAATATCTACTGAGCATGGGCTGACTACACATTTTAAAGCTGGAAAGATGTCATTAATTGATCAATTTTTGATGTTTCTTGTGTACGTGCGACTGGGACTCTTCTAGCAAGATTTTGCAGATAGGTTTAATATCTCAGTTTCCACTGTAAGTAGAAACTTGATTACCTGCGCCAATTTTCTTTATTCTACCTTGGGCACCATTCCATTATGGCCGAAGAAAGAGAGAGTAAGAGAAAATTTATCAAAAGAATTTACGGAATGTTATTCAAATACAAGGGTTATACTGGATTGCACAGAAATAAAACGCCAGACTCCATCAGCGTTACTCTTAAACTCCCAATTTTACTCAAATTACAAGAGGCATACTACGTTTAAAGGCTTGGTAGGGATATCACCATGGGGATCTATATCTTTTGTAAGCCAATTTTACCCTGGATCGATTTCTGACAAAGAAATTACAAGGAAGAGTGGAGTTCTCTCGTTGCTGTAGCCCAACGACGAAGTTATGGTGGACAAAGGCTTCCCCATCGCAGACCTCTTGCAACCGTTGCAGTGTAAACACGTCATACCAGCCTTTTTAAGCTCTGAGCGGAAGCAGTTTGAGAGGGCAGAAGCTGTGCAGACTCAAAAAATTGCCAGTGTTAGAGTACAAGGGATGTACCTAACGGAGCAAACACGTTTAGGTCACATAACACGATTATTGCATCGATTTCCTTTTTTCATTAAAAATTTGTCTCGTGTCACAACGTGTTGAATTTCAAGTAACGTCCTGCTAGAAGCGTCAAAGTAGAGACATATAATAATACAACGAAAGAGATGCAATATAACTTGTTATCCTTGTCGTAGACACATTAATATTCAAGCAAATTTGATATCTATTTCAACTGTCAGCCTTTGCAATTTATAAACCTTTTGACTTAGTGTTTTTATTAACCCAAGTATTGGAATTACTTGTAGTAATGCCAAACTGCGGCAAATGCTTACTTGATGACACAATTTTGAAAAACTTCGGATGTTTTTTCGGTCTATCGCAGTAAGTTTACTTCCAAAAAGAATGATAAGTGCAATGAGTAGTAACTGAATATACAGAAAATGTCGATAAGAACATCTCTATCGGGGCAACGTTGCACCTCATTACAAGGAATTTTCAGTAAGAGCGTGTAACTGAACGCAAAAAGTAATATTAGGAATAACAATAATGGGATGCTACAGCAATAATATAGACAAGCAGAATAAAGATAAAGAAGTGGATAGGAAAATAGGGGACACAGATATTGAAGTATTGCCAACGGCAGGGCCTAGGAACATTAAACATCTCTGCCCCTGAGCATACCCCCCCCTCTCTTACAATGCCTAAACTAGAATGTGATAGTACAGTTATGTTACACAATGTACCATTCTATCCTTTAAGGGCCCCTCTTTTCCCAGGGTTTACAGAGTTTATATTGCTGCACGGATTGACAGATAACTAACGTAGAAGGAAATCACCGTTCCGAAAAACTCACATACTCTATTTGCGGTCTACGGTCAAATGCTAGCCTTCCAATTTATCTAGTCGCCATCTTTTTGTCTTTCACTAGAATCCCTTCAAAACCTATTATTCCAAATTCTCTCAGCTCAATCTACATGAGGTGTGTATTCAGTTAATTAAAAATTGTTCCTCCTTCTTACGCAAATCTATCTCTGCATTATTTTATTACTAGAAAACTAGTACAAGTTGTTATCAAACATCTACGTTGATTATTGAATTTATCAGGCCTGCACCAGGCGTTGCTGTAGAACACTCACAAAATGTTCCTGTTAAGTCTGAGCAACTTTAACAAGTAATGTTTCATCAAATATTAAGATCAGTTCTCTCTTCTATTTTTGACGATTGAGTGAGTGCATATCGTACCCCAAACAGCCACGTAAACCTACCTACTACACCATAATGTAAAAGGAATGCAATTTTGAGTCTTCTAGGGACTGTAAAAATTCAAAATTTTCTCAGCCAATGAAACCATGGTGGGCTGGCTTGGAAGGAAGAAGGGAGGGAAAAGGTTTTGTTTTGAATTTGCCCCCTCTCCCCCTCAAAATTTGACTGGCTGCGTGGCTGTCCCTTTTTAAGATCTAGTGCCACACAATAGTGGAGTCAAACACTTCATTTTTGAGATAGATCTACACTTAAAAGATTCTGTTGTACAAGAGGTACTTTCTGATGTCTAGCTTTACACGATTTGTAAAAGTTTTAAGTCTGTGTCCTCTATCTGAATTGGTCTTAAATTGAAGCCATCCTACATGACCGCGTGGGATAAATATAACTGAAGGCTTTCAAAGGTCACTGATGGATCTAAGAGTTTGACATTAAAGTAATACTGAGAGATAAGGGGTCACAATTTTAACAATATGATTATCTGGGTGAAGGGGCAGTTTCTCCTTGTATTCAACTATGTTCACCTATTTAAAAGCATTAATGCTTTAAGCTAAATTCACTGCTTAACTCTTTAGCACATCTTCAAACCCCATACCCAAATCTTAGTACTGCAAGAGTAGTTCTTGTCTAATCTACCCGATGCCCAAGCAATTTTAGTGTTGAAACCATTGAGGTCAGCTCAATATCCAAAGGTGGCACAGGGGACATCCCAGTACAAACATCTAGGTTTGGGAGGATCAAGTTATAATGGGCTAATCTTCAACCCAAGGTAGCATGAGTAATTTGCTTTCTGTACCCTTCAATTTTTGTTATAGGGGGAAACTGATTGTTTTTATCTAAATACAGGAAGAGAAGCTGTGTGGGTGTAATGTGCCAAATCAATGCCATACTACCATCACTATTGCAATAACAATTTCAGTAACATTTGGTTTGTCGTCTCATACAATCATAATATAGGCCCGACTTGTTGCATGGAAGGCTTTATTGTGTTGGCCTACACTGTACTAAGCTACCTCTCTTAGATTGCTGCTGGATGCAACAGTTAACAATGCTGTAGAAGTATTGAAAAGAAGGTTCTTAGATATTTCATGGCTTTACAAGTTGTAATAGCTCTTATTAGAGAACTGTACAATTTTTGTGACCTCTTTAAAGCCTTTTAAAAAGTTACATATTGAATGAATCAATGGTGTGGTGGAAGAATATGATTCCAAGAAAGTACTTGAGCTGCTTTTTAAAGACTGTACTTGCAAAACAACATCTGGAGACACACATGCCGTGGCTGTATCAGTCACATTATTTGGATCAAAACAATGGAGTTCATTCTTTACCCTGCATATCCCTACCCGTTACCCTCTTCGCTGTATGATACCTCGTAGTCGAGCATGACATAGTGAAATATAGTTTCTTGAAAGTGAGGGTGTATTCCAGACAAATACTATGACTTTTCAAATTGTTCCTCTTCCATTGTTGAGTCATTGTCTAATTAGTACATGTTGATTTCATTTCACCTCCTGTTTCCGTGTATGAGACGTGCTAGTGATGTTATATCCTGAAAACTTTCCTCTCTATTTAATGTATTTTTCAACATTTTCTGACGCTTTTGATTGCTACCGATAGTTGATTTATTCTTGATATTGTTAAATTTGTTGCATGTGCCAACCCAACCCAATCATCTGTATGAATCCTTAATGTTGTTGTATTGTTGTTGTTGTTGTTGTTAGAGATCATATTTCGAGTTGTTTTTGTTTATCTTAACGGATTTAGTTGCCTGATGATTACGTTTAGTATTTGCTTATGGTGCAATCTTCATGTTTCATGTTTCTTGCATATCTCAACCGATCATTTCTTTCCCAGAGTTATACCATGCTGATCAATTCCTTCCATTTTAATGTTGTGCCAAACGTATACAGTTTCCTGTTCTTCACTTCTTATTGTTTATTTACTCCCAATACTTGCAGTTCCTTTTGATTGCTTATTATTGTTGATTTTCTTTTCAATTGGTACGTATTTAAAAAGTTGCGTATCCAAACCCATCATCCCTTTCCCTGTATGAGACCTGCTAGTGTTGTTATACCCGGAAGAACTCCGCTCTATTTGTTGTGTATTGTGCAAAGTTTCCAGCCCCCATTGATTGTTACTGATGGTTAATTTATTGTTGATTGTTTTAGCTTTGTTGCATATTCCAACTCATTAACCCCTTTCATTTATACAATGTTGCATTTTTTACATGGTGTGACATCATCTCCGGCAGCTTATTCAAAAACTGTATTCATTAGATTAACTTCCTGCATTGTTATGTGTTTGTTCATCTGTTTGACTTTGTTAGAATTATAGTATACCCGACCCCATATCTCCCTCCTTGTAAGAGACCTGCTAGTGTATGTTCATTCCATGTAAGTTTTGTTTTTGGTTGATATTACACCCAATACAGGTACATAGTTTGACTGATACCCCCTTTGTCCTCCTGTCCCTACTAAGGGGCTTCTTTGTTGTTGGTTGTTTTTTTATTTTAATATTTGATCAATTTCTGTTAGCTAATAGGTTTCCTTGGATGAGCTTCGTCAATCAGGTCCTTGTTTATCCATCATTGTCACTTTCCTCGTTCTTACCATCAGAGAGGCTGGTCTTCAATTGCGTTGAGCTGGATGTCGATGTCCACCGGTGGATGATTGGGAGCTAATGTGGCGACTAGAAAAATAAAAGTAAGTTAACATCGGAGGTCACCTGGCTCAGTTGGTAGAGCGCACGCCGCGAAAGCGTGGGTCACGGGTTCCATCCCAGGTGGTGACATATTTTCTATTTTTATAGTGTTCTTTTTAAAAAATCCATGATCATTAAATGTTGATGCAAATAACATTCTACAAACGCCTTTACAAGCATTATCAGACCTAACTCACAAATATGCAGAAGAAATGAAACCTATGTAGAAAAAAAATATTCATATATACAATGTGCACAAACCACACATATATGCTAAAAATGTTGGTTGTTATATGATCAGCACTGATCAAAACTATATTTCCAGTGTCCTGCATATGCATTCTTTCTTGATGTAAATTATAGGGTTCAGGCCTTTTTGCTACAGTGCCTCCAAGATCATCAGACAATTCCTAACTCCCTTCATGTGGACGCTAAGTTATTCATAAGATAAAAATCAGGGTCGATAATTCCCCATACCTGTATGTGGATGCTAACACTTCTACGTTTTTCGTCACTAAAGATCTCTAATCCGAAATATTTTTTGCGTCGTAACAAGTTGTGTCTCTCCTGCTCTTTTGATTCAATTCCTATGTAGTTTACCAAAGGTTTGGAATTTATTCGTACCATTTTGAAAAAAACACTAGAGAAATAGAAAATATGTCACTATAGGGGTTCGAATCCGTGGCCCACGCTTTCTCGGTGTGCGCTCTACCACTGATCTAGATGACCTCCGATGTTAACATACTCTATTTCTCTAGTAGTCGAGTCATCCACCGGTGGATATAAACAACATTAGCTCCGAGTCATCCACTGGTGGATATTAACATCCGGCTCAACACAATTGGAAAACAGCCTCTCTGTGCTATGTAACTTGACCAAAGAAGGACTGCCATTCGGTGCGACTATCTGACCCAAAGCCCACTGAACGATAGAAAGCATCAATCTGTTTTCAATTTTGACACTTCAAACCCTCTCTTCTTGATGATAGGTTTGGTTATTTTAGTCGAAAACACTTGTCGAATTTTTTGAGCGGAAAAGGTAGTCTTACAGTTACTGCGAATATTAAAAAGTGGTCACAAGAGCAATGTCTGTTTTAAACTAAATACGAGAAACATGAAATTCTCAGGATAAAACATTGTGTGTTTTCAACCATATTTCTCTAGCGATCATTTCAGTTGGATTTTACATTTACGCTAAAGCACCTCTTGTCTATTTTTAAATTACAAATGCAACTGATATCTCAAATGCCCTGAGTACTAATGTACACTCATGTACCAATGCCCTGATGCCCTGTAGTACTAAGTTCTGCACAACTTGTCTATTTTTAAACTATAAATGCAACTGATATCTCAAATGCCCTGAGTACTAATGTACACTCATGTACCAATGCACTAATGCCCTGTAGTACTAAGTTCTGCG
>JAAAKM020073195.1:91044998-91087831 GCA_010016025.2 Alatinidae sp. Z8VKAUB7J3
TTGTCTATTCTTAAATTACAAATGCAACTGATATCTCAAATGCCCTGAGTACTAATGTACACTCATGTACCAATGCAATGATGCCCCGCAGTACTAAGTTCTGCGTAACTTGTCTATTCTTAAATTACAAATGCAAATGATATCTCAAATGCCCTGAGTACTAATGTACACTCATGCACCAATGTACTGATGCCCTGCAGTACTAAGTTCTGCGCAACTTGTCTATTCTTAAATTACAAATGCAAATGATATCTCAAATGCCCTGAGTACTAATGTACACTCATGTACCAATGCACTAATGCCCTGTAGTACTAAGTTCTGCGCAACTTGTCTATTCTTAAATTACAAATGCAACTGATATCTCAAATGCCCTGAGTACTAATGTACACTCATGTACCAATGCACTGATGCCCTGCAGTACTAAGTTCTTCACAACTTGTCTATTTTTAAATTACAAATGCAACTGATATTTCAAATGCCCTGAGTACTAATGTACACTCATATACCAATGTACTGATGCCCTCCAGTACTAAGTTCTGCACAACTTGTCTATTTTTAAATTACAAATGCAACTGATATCTCAAATGCCCTGAGTACTAATGTACACTCATGTACCAATGCACTGATGCCCTGCAGTACTAAGTTCTTCACAACTTGTCTATTTTTAAATTACAAATGCAACTGATATTTCAAATGCCCTGAGTACTAATGTACACTCATATACCAATGTACTGATGCCCTCCAGTACTAAGTTCTGCACAACTTGTCTATTTTTAAATTACAAATGCAACTGATATCTCAAATGCCCTGAGTACTAATGTACACTCATGTACCAATGCCCTGATGCCCTGTAGTACTAAGTTCTGCACAACTTGTCTATTTTTAAACTATAAATGCAACTGATATCTCAAATGCCCTGAGTACTAATGTACACTCATGTACCAATGCACTAATGCCCTGTAGTACTAAGTTCTGCGTTCCTGCAGGCACATCAGTTTGACTCTTTTACAGAGAGGCTAAAGGATCATTGTATGTCTCTATGAAAATCTCCCCATATCCTACTTCCCACCCCAAAACAATATTAACACACTAAGAAAAGTTTGCAAAATTGGCTAAGAAAATGTAATTAGTTGTTCTTACGAAAAGTTAATGGGAAATCATTGTTCAGTTCAATCAAAAGTAAAGTGTTAGTGGTACAAATTTTAAAAATTGCGTTGAGTAAAATGGAATCATTTTACTAAACGTCTTCACCATACACTGATCGCAGCAATCGTAGGGAGTGAAGTGAGAAAGGTATTTTCCTATAAATTAAAAGGGAACGAGACGACTAAAACATGTCGTAGAAAATAACAGTCACGAGAGCGACACCTTTTCTGTCACTCGTGTTATTGAAAAGGCGTAAATTGTAAACAAATTCTTTTTGTCGAGAGAGTACAAGCTTCTTTGTTTTGATAAATGCAGCCTCTAATGCCGCAAGATGAAAAGGAGTTCGGGCTTTGGCTAATACTCTAAACAAATTTTCTTGATAGCTGTCAGCTCATGAATGGTTTTAAGCTAATGCTGTCCTAGTACCGAGTCTGTTTTGGGATCTGTTTACTTGGCTTTGTTTACGCGATTAGGTAATATTCTGGAAACTTTACTGCGTCTACTAATGACGGCCGGCACATGTTGCGCGATTCTGTAATGTAACCTCAGCAACGTACGACCTACATATTCGCTCCCTCAGTTACTTTATAAACAAAAAAACTTTTTATTTGTGACAGGTAGTACTTCTTTTTGGGCAACATGCAGCAGCTCTTTGGTAGAATAAACAACACACTGTTGTACCATGGGAAAACTGTCGATCACGCATGTTGTTATTCTTTTATGAAAACATTCCCATCCACGGTAGTTGCAAATATACTGGGCGCTTCATCGGACAATAATTGGGTCAGAAAAGAATCTGACAATTTAATTACAAATGACAATGTTGATAACATTTTCCTGGTAGCAGTTTTCTTGAAAAATTGTTTTAATGTTGACTAATTCCTCATCGAGTTTACTTTTTGAGCAAAGGATAATAGCACGGTGAACTAAAGTAGTGATGAGATTGACTTTGCTATTCTAGAGCAAAACAAGTCCCAGCGAGTATATTTTCCCGTAAATGAGCGTTTTCTGTAAACACCAGTGAGGCAGTTGGATTTGTTTTTTTAACACGAAGGTCTAGAGAAGGTAAGGACTTATTTACTTCTTTTTATTAGGTAAACCTAAGATCTGGATGCAAGTCGTTTATCAAGGGGTTATTGTACTTTACTAAGCCAGGTAAGCGGTAAATGGTGAAGAATCTCGGAATCAGAGGGAGAGGGGGTGTCTACGCTTCGGGATTTGGAGAGGGAGGGTGCAGCCAGGGGTTTGAAGATAATGATTGTAATAAAAATCAAGATTCAGAGATAACACACTGGTTATCAACTTGAATGTGATAACTATTTCCTTTCGTTGGAAGAGGTTTCTAAATGAATAAAACAAATATTAAGCGTTTAAATAATTTCAGGTATTGTATGTGGTTAACAAGTACTCAACAAGAATCCCCATGCCCACTTCCACCGGCGTTTGGGGGCCTTTAATATTTCTGTTTTCTTATCTCGATTTCAGTTATTTGTCACGAATGCCAGGCTAAACACAACAGGCTTACAGGCTACCTGAATTCAGTCTGGCGCAGGGTCACCATTTCTCGCTGTTTTCATACTCCTGAGTAGGGGTTGGTTTATGTATTGACTCTCACGATCATGATTGTAGATTGAGGACCAAGAGTGTATTAAAGTATCATAGAACTTTCTTAAAACAGCCACGTCACAAGAACCGAAGTTGCCTAGAAGAGACATTTTGAAGGTTTTGGGTTCTGGGGACTGTACGGATCTATGTCATTGCTAATTCGTTAAAGTACTAACATTTTTCTTGATGGTGTTAAAACCACAGATTCTCATGCTAGAGAGGAAAACGTGGTAAATGATTCATTAAAATGGCATTTGTTCCGTAAACATGTAAACATGTTATGAAAGATTATTGTAGTTTTTTGACCGTGATATTCGTGTGAACAGAGTGTGTGCGAAACCTTTCGCAGAGAAGGGTGAATATGGAATCGTTCTCCTTAATTACGGGTGTCGCCCACAATTTGTAGGAGAGGGGCCCAACCGGGCTGTAGCACATACCCGGCACGACGTTTAACTATATTTCCAACAGGACTGAGATATGGCAAATATTTCCCCATAACTATTTGCGCTTGCAGGAGAGTCAATATAAAACTAAGTATTATTATTTTGCTATTCGGAAATGTAGTTTTGATCGCTCTGCAATCCCATGTTTGTCCTTGTAAGACAAAACGTAGATCATACCTAAACCCTCTCTCTATATCACATTTTTGAGTTATTTATACGTGGCTTATCCTGTGCACATACAAAGGTCTTATCATGTTGTTGTGTTATTTTGATATTGTAGGGCAGTGGGAATGGACCGTTTAAGTGACCACGATACCAGACTTGGACCGACGGGCTACAAGAAAGGAGACAAAGATGGTACAAAGGAAGAGTGGGTGTATATGATAATCTCCAGCTCTAGTAACTCGCGGATCATTAATAACAATTTCTGTCTATTTACTTCTACGCGGATCATACCTCAGTGAGCATCGGTGGAATATGAAATCAGAAAACAGCTACTTAAAGAATAAGAAATAAAAATGTGACCTAATTCTTCTTCCGTCGCAGTCTTATTTATAGCCTTATTTACACATTGCTACAAAGCGTATCCTAAACTTCCCTCTAATGTAGCGATACCCACATTTGTTCTGTGGACATTTTATCCCTCATTGATTAAACGCCATTAATTAATACTATGACACGTTCTACTCAGGATTTAATAATCTTGAATTCTATTTGCACTGGTCTTCAAAGCTGGTATTCAAAGTTTTTGGATAGCAGAGGAAGCATAGCAATAAATAACGAATCAGTTTGAGCTCAAATTGTTCGGAGAAGCGATTTATCTTAAAGAATAGACTTGATTCAGGCGGTCACGAAGCTGTCCCTCTAAGAGAGAGGGGGCGGTAGGGATTTCCAAAATATGAAAGGGGGCGGTCATGATATACTACAGTGAAAAATATATATGCCGATCAGTATGTCAGGGGGGGCGGAGAACGCTAGTGAAGTCTCTCAGGGGGCGGGGCCCGCCCGTGCACCCACACACCTTCGTGACTGGATCCAGGCAAGTTCTGCTGCACTTATATAGAGAAGGCTGACGTAAAATGCCACTTCAATTTGCAGTTCTTAGGACCCAGTCTACTAAATGAACATCGCACTTAATGCTTACTTTTAGACACTTCTTTTGGGGACAAATGTGGTGTGATGTAGTGTAGCCCCCATTAAAGGGTTTTTGTTAATCATCATTGAAGTTTCTGTAGTCAGCTGTCTGCTAATAACTCCTCTCTAATGAAAAACTATTGAAATAAAAGCAGTTTTCTCAATCGTAAGGAAGCTTCAACTTTAGTATTTGCAAACATAAACAGTATTTACTACCGTGTTGACAAACGCTTGTCTTGGCAGAAATTGCTAAAAACGAAATTTCGCTGTAATTTCGTTAGCTTTATGGCAACTCACTCCAATTGCCTAACAGGGCGCCAGTCGTTTTAGAGTTTTAAGCCACTCATGATAACCAGCGTAGAGAATTAAACTTTGTCACGACGTTTCGGCACATGCCGAGGTCTGCCAAGAGAGTGTATTGCTTGCAAAACACACGAAATGTTTGTTCGTTTCTCGTGTATCAGAAACGAGAACTTGAGAAATCAATTTACTTAAATTATTGCAACTCTAATACCCTGTTCTTTGATAGACTGGGACAACGGGATAGACCCCCCAGTCTATAGTTTCTCTATAGACCCCAACAGCTAGTATATTGCATGAATCAAATATGTAGAAAATCAATTGGCTAAATTATTGTTTTAATTTCAGCTCTTTATTTCCCTGTTGAAAAAGTACAAGTTACACTCTAGCTTTTATCTTAGTTAGAGAGGTGGCACCGCCACATTGGTTTCTGATGAAGTTCATTCTCGAAGTAATCGTGACAAGTCTCTCACATTGGGCTGTCAGTAATGCAGATTGGAAATTGAAAGTCTATATTATAAAATGCTTACACCGATTGAAATTTTTGTGCTTTGACAGAACTATAAATATATATATTTATACAAGTTGTTTTCTTCGTCAGGAGATGCTTTTTACTCGCATTATTACTCCTGGGCTGCACCCTCGTTACTCCTGGGATGCAGTCATTTACTCCCGGCTGTACCCTCCTTACTTCTGGTCTGGAGGTCCTTAATCCTGGGCTGCGCCCTTGGCCGCATTTATTGTGTATTTGCAAGTCTTGAGCTAATGCGTCACGTGGGATGTAGTTTAAGCACTCAAGGTAAAATCGACTCTGAACTTAAAATATACTACACTCTGATCGGCTTCAGCAATCAAAAAAGAGAGCCAGAACTTTCAATTTGTGATCAAATGAGCCCTTCCCAGCTTTCTATAGTTTTCTGTTCTATATGATGAGGTTAGAAAAGAACTATTAAATGAAAGACACATTTCTCTTTACCAAGTCAAGGCTGTTTTGCCGGCTATGAATTTTTTCAAGTACCCTCCCCCCTCTGACAGGACTTCTTCTGTGTTGGTTTGGCTAATAATTTGTATAATAATAGCAATAACAAAGAAAAACGTGCAGCGGAAATTCTAATTTCCCACAATTTATGCAGTAAATATAAGCGATTTAAAATTTGAATTGGCTGCTATTTGTTTACTAGCTGCCAATCTTTTTTTGAAAAGTGTCAGAGAAGCTAAAGCTGCTAATTTGTATAACTATCACTGTGAAGCTTTAAAATGTTTTAGTTTGCTAATATTTGCTTAACCAAGGAATAAGAAATTGGCGCTTTTTCAGGATTATTTGGTATCGGCTTTACAATCAATAAATATGTATGTTTTTCAATCACTTTCAGTTCACTTCAGTTCACATATAGCATTCATTCAGTGAACATCTTAAAACGAAATTACTCTCACAAAGTCTTGATAAAACAAGAATGCATTCGAGGTAAATACTCCTACTTTGCGTCGGACCGTTCATTTAGTGTTCAGCAAGGTTATGTCATTTGTTTTCTGCATTTGCTTGAAATGTCTTATGCATGCTAAATTGGCTTTGAGTGAGGTTCTTTCGGCAAACCCTGCTGACGAACCCAAGCCTCTCCTGATCCTCTGGTTACACCATTAATACAAACAATCTACGAAAGCTTTCGTTCTTATTATGTAACTACTTAGCTCTAATGCGTAATTATTTTCCTCATCTTGAAATGTCATCACAACGACTCGCTACAACAAATGTTTACACGAAGCCAAAACTTCAATCCCTTCCTTCCACAAAGGCCGGCAGATAGCGAGTTCCTTACAGTAAAACAATACAACAATGCTCAAATCTTCACATTTCTATATAAACTAAAAATACCACACAATGTATCTAAAAGGGCTGGATTTGGTACTGATGTTATTTCTTCAGTAGATGTACAAGGAAAACAACTATCCATTATGGTAGAAATGCCAATGTATTTTGAAGATCAACAAGATCAAATTACAATTACTGCAACAGATGATGAGACGAAGGAAACTGCAAAAAATGTAACTTTTCTAATCGGCTTGTTTCATAAAGATGAGATGATTTTTAGAAACTATTTCTTTGCAGAAAATGGTATCTTGCCGATTACAGTTACACCAACAGAGGATAAAGAAATTACAATCCATGGAGAACAGGACTCTTTGCTTGGAGCCTGGCATGGAACTGATTCAAACCCAATTGAGATTTCTGGACCTCTATTTACTTCGGGAGGTCTGTATAATTTCGAGATTGAAGTCAGAACCATCGATGAGCCTACAAACATCATAGAGGATTCCGGAGTTTACACTGCCGATTTGAGCCTAATTGAGACCATATCTTTCATGCAACAGGACGAAGAGGAAAATCCTGTAGAATTTCGCTCAAAATCATATTTTGATACAGTAACTAACTTTGCGTATAATCCTGATACAAAAGAAGTAACTTTTGAAATGCCTTTTGACTGGAGTGAAAAAGAAATGTCTCACGTACCAGTAGTCCACGTAGAGACTCATTTTCCAAAAGATTTTGTTGAATTCCTTTCCCCAAGTTATTCTGCATATGTAAATGAAATTGAACTTTTCAACTCTTCTGTTTCTATTGATGATTATTCAGAAGATCATGAAAGAGTGGTTCATCTTGTATTGTTACAAGATCATTTACGATACATGAAAAACGAGATGAAAAAATCTGAAGAACCATTACCAGATAAAATGTCATTCAGAATATCTTCTAGCGAAGCTGTCTCATTTCCATTAGAGGCATATACAAAAAGTGAAGATTTCAAAGTAATTTCTACATAAGGATCTTTTGATTTCTTGGGGTTGGTCATAATTTTTAGAGATTGACCTTGATTTCTACAGTTTAGACTTGATTTTTAGGTTTTGGAGTGAATCTCTATGCACTGGCCATGATTTCCAAAGATTATTCTGTATTTCTACATATTTATGTTCTGATATCATTGAATTAATGTTGATATCCATGGTTTCGTCTGGATTTCTAGAGTTTGCCCTAATTTTTATGAATTTGTCCGGATTTCGGTGCATTGTTTATGATTTTTATGAGTTCCACTGGATTTTTATGCATTGGTTATGATTTCAATGGGATTTTTTTGGGTTTCTATTGACCGGTTTTGATTTTTACAGTTTCATCGTGATTTCTATGGTTTGGTCCTAATTTCTATGTATTGGTGTGATTTCTAACGATAATTCCGGATTTCTACATATTCATCTCTTGATTTTTGTGAGTTTGTTTGGATTTCTATGAGTTTACCATAATTTCTATGAAGTTGCTCTAGATTTCTACATATTAAATGCTTGATTGCTCTGTTTTGTCGTGACTTTTAGAGGTTGGCGTTGATTTCTTCAGTTTGATCTTGATATTTACGAATTTTTCCGGATTTTTAGGACCTGGTCATGATTTATAAGTAATGGTCTTGATTTTTAGATGCTGTTCTTGATTTCTTCAGATTGGTCTTGTTTTTTAGACGTTGACCTTCATTCCAAGAGTTTGGTCTTGATTTTTATGGCTGGGTTTGGGTTGCTATTCATTGGTCATGATTTCTAGAGTTTGGTCATGATTTATATAGTTTGGCCTTGATTTCTTTGTATTGGCCGTGCTTTCTAGGGAATATTCTGGATTTCTACATATTGATCTCTTGATTTCTACGGCATGATCTCGATGTCTTTGGCTTGTTCTGGATTTCTAGGATTGACCCTAATTCTATGATTTCTATGGATGCTTATGATTTCTATGGATTCTTCCATATTTCTTTGTCCTGGTTATAATTTCTATGGGGTTGCTCTAGGTTTCTACAGTTTGGTCTTGATTTTTTTGATTTTGTCAGGAATTTAAGAGGATGGCCTTGATTTCCACAGTTTGTTCATGATTTTTATGAATTTGTTAGGATTTCTATGCATTTGTCATGATTTTAAGAGGTTACTCTATATTTCTACAGCTTTGTTTTGATTTCTATGGTTTAGTCTTGATTTCCATGTATCGGTATTTATTTTTAAGGATTGGTCTGGGTTTCTACATATTGATCTCTCGGTTTTAGTGAGTTCTATGCATTGATCTCTTGATTTCTCAAGTCCAAAACAGGTGCAAATATGGAAATGCAATAAATTCATGGTCATCATTGCTCCCAGGTTCCGAATGGGGTTAGAGGACTTGGGTAGTTATCCCTTATTTTTAAAATCAAAAGTTTCAACAGGTTTTTTCCTGGAAAACCTTAAGCAGCTAAGATGTTAAATGAATTCCCAGGCTCTTTCAAAAGTCTTAAATTTTAATCTGTACAACTTTCTAACTGCTAAAAAGTCTTTTGTTCTCTTTTTGTTTCTAGTGATTAACCTATGCACGGTTTATATTTAGATTAGTAGGCCTATTTTCAATTTTTTGGTAGTTAACCTTTTAGGATTGCTGGTCCAGGCAGAAAAAACTTTCAGATTTTGTTAAATAAGCAACAACTGACCATTTTAAACCATTTAAAGCAATCTGATTAATTCCACTTCTGATTTTTTTTTTTTTTTTTTTTTTCTAGGTTTAAAAGCAAGGTACTTGATTGACTATTTAGCTTTTGTATGCTTACAAGAAAATTCACTAAATTAAAAATGAATTCCAATCAATGAATGCCTTTTATGCCCCTGAACATTCAACGCTTTTATAGAAGCTAATTATATTTAGTATGTTGCGTTAAAGTCATGGTGGTAGCAGATTATAGCTACGTACACCGTTGAAATGTCGAAGTTCCTTCGTTTTGATATTCTTGAAAATAATTGAAAAAATAAATTAAAAATCCAACTTATCTGCATGCAGGGGAAAGGAATAAAGCCAACAAACTGAGTATAAGCACCCCAATATCTAGGGAGGCATACGAAGAATATACCGTAACTACCATCTCATTCCTGTAGCTACGCCTCTTTCGCAAAAAGAGTTCTAAGCACTAGATGAACCGAAACTACCCAATAAGTAGAAAGGCTAGCATAAGGCCAAGATAGATGCTACATTTCTCCATACTTCCGACAGGAAAATCCTAAATAAATGGTTACTTCCGACCAAATCGACTATAGGTGAGGGTCACGTCCGACCAAAGTGACACAAAATTAAAGATATAATCCTACGTCCAGTTCTTAAGCCATCTTCACCTGCAAATGACGCAGGTACCAGGTGCGATAAACCCAAGTGTTTCCCCTATGTAAGAATTTTGTTTTATCAAGTTCGAAAGTTTAGAAAATAATATTTTATTTTGCCGCATAAAAACCTCGTACGGAGAGCACATAATGGGTTCCAGTGACGCAGACCTTAATGTTATTCTGAAATTATGTAAATATGAAGATTTTCTTCTCCGAATAGCCCCCTCCTCCTCATCTTTTTCGCTATTTCGAAACAAATACAAAACAAATCAATTCCCTTGCATTTTTTCAAAGTCCCCATTATTTTGTCAAGATGAAAAGAAAAATTTTAGCACGAAAGTGCTACAAATTGTGGCATAAAGGTGCTACTATTCAGCCATTCAATGTAACACGTGCTACATATGTTGAAACAGCGCTAATGTGCTATAAGTGTCAGCAATGAGAGGATGTCTTTTTAATCTAATGATGTGAAACGGCAAAGTTGCAATATTTTGTAAACGGAAAAATAGAATTCTAGACGAGCTACTTTTCACTATCTCGGAAAGTGGGAAGGCTATGAAAATGCAACTTTTAAGAAGGATTCTACAGACTAAATTATGTCCTGGGACAGTATTCTGAAGTATCTGCCTTCCCCTTCTCCCTCTAGAAGGAACTGACCTTTGATGATCTTTACACATCTTTGTTTATGTAGTTGAAACATTTCAAAGTAAATCTTCTGCTTAAATAAAGAACAATAAAAGTATTTTAAGCTTCACAACTTTGCCCAATCCCAATTTGTAAGATTCCAAAGAGATACAAAAATATATTCCCTAAATCCATTGACGAACCCATTGATATGGCTTAAAATTTAACGTAAATAGCAGGGATTGAATTTTCAAAACCAAAACCAGAGAGAAACAAACTGAAAACCAAAAATTAAGGTATAATGTTGTTTTGTCAAAATTCCAATAGACATGTCAAGTAAGCAAATTTGAAAGGCATAGAAATCAGAAGTGGGTTAACACAGTAGATTGGTAATATCTTCCTGGAGCATGTGCAGGGGCGAACCCAGCGATAAATTTCGGGGGGAGATGGATAAATTGGATGAGGGATGGTAGTACAGATTAAAAAGAATAAATAAAATTTTTAACACATAAGGTATATTCTTTATTGAGACAACGCTGTAAACATACAACTATAAAATAAAGCCACCTTTTTTGTTGTGGTCTAGTTTATGCAGAACGTCTTTTAAATTGACTGAAACATCTCTGCGTATGTATAATAAGGCCCATCCATTAAGCTGTTCCTAACCTAAGGCTTTTCTGGCATAAGATTTCACTCTTCAAAAGGTAGACAAAGAATGTTAGTATGTAGCTGTAGTGAAAGGAATATATAGTGTAGTGAACTGTATCGATGTACAGTTGGGAAAACATTCTTATCACATTCTTTTAAGCACATTATGAAATAATTTGGTGCCACATATGCCTACTGTATCCACATTCTCCCCAACAAAGCTAAGTCAGCTTGCAAGCTTCCCCTATAGCGGTCGGCATCAGGAATAATACTTCACAATAACAAATGCTATATGTAAAAAATGGCCAAATTTTGTGACTTAAATAGGAGGGGGGGTCATGTTATATCCAGTGGCATAGTTATTTGACCTTTCAACTTTGATGATCAAAATGGCTATCTCAAAATTTTGATCGGACGACTTCGGGAAAAAAGGACGGGCGAGGGGGCCAGGTCCTTCAATCTTTTTGGTCACTTAAAAAAGAGCAGTAAAACTTTTGATTTTCCAATCGAATGAGCCCTCTCACGATATTTTAGGACCACTGGGTCGATAAGATGACCCCTGGGAAAAACAAACAAAAAAATACAACAACAACAAAAAAAAAACAAATAAACGCGCATCCCTGATCTTTCTTCTAATACAATATTCCACCTGTATATAAAAATACTAAATTCCACATTTTTGCAGATAGGAAAACAATACAGAAGTATGGTTTTCTGATGCGCTGAAGCTGATGGCGCGATGACTCAACTTAACGAAACGTATACATTTAAAATCAGCATAATAAGCCGATTCTTTTGATATATCTATCGGTATCAAATTCCGTTTTCTAGAGTTGCGGTTATTATTGAGCCGGGTAGCTCTTTACTTACAGTTCGTTGTCACGAACTGTTTGAAAGCTTGTTGTCACAAGAGGAAACGAGCCTAAGAGGAAAAACATTTTTGAAATAATTGGGTATTATTCATTAGTGATAAAACTCAAACGGGCCAATAATTTTTTTTTTCAACTGGCTTGAAACTTTCAATGCAAGGAGAGTTGACTTCAATGAGGACGAAAATTTGAAAGAAAAAATTGGTTGTTTCGATTCCTAGCGTGAAAAATCATGTTTTTGTTTTCTTTAATTCGCTTGAAAATTATAAAGTATGTAGAAGCAAGGCCAGTGAAACCACAATGAAGAAAAAAAATAGAAAAATCATATGCAGGATGATAGATGTCATTACCACATTCGGTAAAAAAGGACTCACGTTTCGAGGAAAAGATCACGACGGAGGCAACTTTATCGAGATTCTCAAGTTAATAGGACATCACAATGTGGGGAGGGCCCAATTGCTAAAGTGTCAAAAAGAAAAAGGTACTCAAGCAACTACTAATCTTAGCTGCTTCTTACAAAACTATTTCAAAGACATGACAGGAAGAAGTCTAACGAAGGTTACTGATGAAGTAAAGTGATAAGAACTCTACGGCATCTTTGCTGATATTACACCAGTTGTGAGCCACAAGGAACGCCAATTCAAACGGAACTATAATGGCATAGTTCCTTTTCTTTGTCGACTGCCCCACCACCGAGGCCAGCTCGGACTCCCTGACCACCGATTCCCAGACCGCCGACTCGCTGGCTGGGGGAACCGGACAGGACCTTACCGAGGGGTAACAGCCGGTCCGTCCTTTGTGTAAGAATGGGCTCCTTCTGAAGGGAGAAGAGCCCATGGCCAGCGCGAGCGATACCCACCGCCGCAAGATCCTGGTCGTCGAGGACGAGCCGTCCGTCGCGGCCATCGTGCGCAGCACCCTGCGCTCGCATGGCTACACCGTGCTCTACGCGGAGAACGGCCGGCGCGCGCTCGACCTGCTGTCCACGCGCACGGAGCCCATCGACCTCCTCTTTACCGACGTCGTGATGCCCGAGATGGGCGGCGTCGAGCTGGCGGAGGCGCTGACGTCGCGCGACCCCTCCCTGCGCGTGCTCTTCTGCTCGGGCTACACGGACAGTGCGCTGGTCAGCCGCGGCGCCCTCCTCGACGGCGTCGACCTGCTCTCCAAGCCCTTCTCCCCCGCGGCGCTCGTCCAGCGCGTGCGTGAGACGCTCGACCGCAAGCCCACGAGGCCGACGCCGTAGTACGCTTGGCGCATGGACGAACTTGGACCGGCCGGCTACGTCGTGCTGACGGAGGAGCTGAACCTCCAGCGGGCGCACTGGATCGCGGGTGGCATCGAGGCCGCGGGCATCCCGGTGCACGTGGAGGAGAACAACCTCCAGGACGAGTTCGCCGTGGCCCAGAAGGCCATGGGCGGCATCCGCATCCGCGTGCTCGTCCCCGAGGAGCACTACGACGAGGCCAACACCGTGTTCCTCGCCCTGAGCCAACCGATCCCCGACGATCCGGCCTTCCACGACGAGGAGGATGACGCGGCTCTCGAGGAGATGGAGGACCAGCGCTTTGCCTTCACCGCCGGCGCGAGCGGCCTGCTCATCCTGGCGATCGTCGTCATTCCGCTCCTGATCATCATCGTCATGAACCTGCTGGGCTGATCCCGACCGGAGCCTCCATGCGATTGCAACTGATGAACGCGGTCATCATGGCCGAGGACTACGCCGCGCTGCGCGACTGGTACATCGACGCGCTCGACCTCGAGCTCGACGGCGAGTGGACCGAGAACTACCACTACGCCGAGCTCAAGCGCGACGGTCGCTACGTGGTCGGCATCGCGGACGTGAAGGAGATGGGCCTCACGCCCGTCCCCAAGGCCGAGCGCAAGCACCAGACCGTGGTCGCCCAGCTCAACGTGGACGACTGCCGCGCGTTCCTCGCGCGCGTCAAGGAGAAGGGTGGCGACGTGCCGTTCGGCCCCTACAACCGGTCTTTCCCTATCAGGCCAAGTGCCTGCAATGGATAAACGCCGAGTATCAAAAACTGGCTGAACCCGATAAGCGTGCAGTGGATCGTTTATTGGACGGAACCGGCTGCGAACGCATCATTCAAAAATAAGTCTATAACGAGCACCCCAACATGAAAAAATTCGGTTACTCGATGCTGATACTTATTGCGCTTCTAGGCGCAATTGGCGCTGCAGTCTACAACTCAGCGGCAGGGCAGGATGCATTGTTTAAACGCGCCGCCACCAGCCTGATGAGTCAGCCACAACCCGAACTGGACGGCATGCGTGTGATTGTGTGCGGCAGCGCATCACCGCTTGGAGCCGACCCGAACCGCGCTCAGGCTTGCATTGCGGTAGTTACACCCGAACACTTTCTTCTCTTCGATGTCGGCGCGCGGTCACCCCTGCGAATGGCCCAGGCGCGCCTGCCAATGGGACGCATCACCGGCGTTTTCATAACCCATTTCCATTCAGACCACATTGCCGCGTTACCCGATGTCAACCTTACCTCCTGGGTGCAGGGCCGGCCCGGGCCGCTGCAAGTTTATGGCCCGGAGGGTATACAACGGGTGGTTGACGGGTTCAACGCCGCTTACGAACTGGACCGCAGCTATCGAACAGCACACCACGGCGCCGAGTTACTTGCCCCCGAACGGGGCATGATGCAGGCGCAAACATTCACTCCCGACCAGGTGGTCTGGAGCGATGACAAACTCAAAATTACCGCGTTTGCAGTGCAGCATCCACCTATTGTGCCAGCGGTAGGTTACCGGGTGGACTACGGTGGTCGTGCCGTGGTGATTTCCGGCGATACCAACGCTTCCGAAAACCTGTTCAGCGCGGCCCGCGGAGCGGACGTGCTGTTCCATGACGCCTTGTCACGCACGTTGCTGGACCCGATGATCGACACAGCCACGGAACTTAACGTACCTGTCATGCCAACAATCATGCGCGATGTTATCGACTATCACGCCGACGCCACAACACTGGCGGACGCCGCCCGGCAGGCCGGCATCAAACACCTGGCGTTTTATCACATGGTACCGGTACCGGCGAACGGGCTGACCGAAAAAATGTTTACCCGTGGCCTCCCGGACGACATTATTGTTACCCGCGATCTGCACACATTTGAGCTGCCTGCCAATTCCAGCGACGTGCACATAAATGAACCTTAAAACACGCGTTCGATCCGCGGCTATGCGGCATTTTGTTACCGCTGCATACCTGGAAAAACAAAGAGCAAGAGCGCGTAAACAACGCGGTCGATCGAGCACTGCTCCCTTTGCCTCTCTGATCGCCAAAAACGAAGGCCGCGACACAGGCGCCCAACCTGGCGCAGCCAACGGTGGTCTCGACACCGGTTTCGGTGGCGATCCCAATACTGCTGACGACCGCGACACGCAAACAGAAGACCAAGTTTTTCTCGATGACTTGATTGTCGACGGTAGTGCTTGTGTCGGTCTCGACTGCGTCAATGGTGAAAGCTTCGGTTTCGATACGCTGCGTCTCAAAGAAAACAACCTCCGCATCCACTTTAACGACACCAGTGCTTCAGCCAGTTTCCCCGGAAACGACTGGAGAATTACGGCCAACGATTCCACCAACGGTGGCGCCAATCGTTTCTCCATCGACGACGTTGACGGCGGCAAAACGCCTTTCAACATTGAAGCCGGTGCCCCCAACCACTCCCTCTACGTTGACGATGCCGGTAACATCGGTACCGGTACTAACACTCCCGTTGTTGAAATGCACATCGCTGACGGCGATTCTCCCACCCTGCGCCTCGAGCAAAACGGTTCTTCCGGTTTCACTCCGCAAACTTGGGACGTGGCCGGTAACGAAACCAACTTCTTCGTTCGCGACGTAACCAACGGCAGCAAGCTCCCCTTTAAAATCATCCCCAACGCGCCGACCAACAGCCTTTACGTTGCCGGTGACGGCGATGTTGGCTTGGGCACGGCCTCTCCTGGTGCAACCTTGGATGTGAAACGCACCGGCACCGACCCCGCAACTTTGCACATTTCCGGTGGCGAAGGTTCTTTGCTGGAAATTACCGATACAACCTCCACCTTCCTGCGTCGTAACCTGATGAACCTGGTCAACACCAACGGTGAAGTTCAGTTCAGCATGAAGCGTCTTGACTCCGGTCAGAACTGGTCGATCATTTCTCGCGGTGGTGACTTCATCATGTCCCTCGACGGTTCCGGTGTTACCGAATTGGATTTGGACGGCACAACTGGTAACTTGACCATCGCTGGTCTTTTGACTCAGAACTCCGACCGCAACCTCAAAGAAAACTTTGAGCCGGTTGACCCCCAAGAAGTTCTGGATAAAGTCGCCGACATGCCCATCTCCATCTGGAACTACAAATATCATTCAGATGAAGAACGTCACATCGGCCCCATGGCCCAAGACTTCCACGCCGCCTTCGGTTTGGGTGCTTCTAACCTGCACATCGCTTCTTCCGATATGCCAGGTGTTGCCTTTGCCGCCATCCAAGGCTTGAACCAGCGCCTGGAAGCCAAAGACGTCGAAATCCAAGAACGCGACGAAACGACCAATATCCGGGAATACTGTCAACATTTACTTGCTCGGAAATTGCAAGAGTTATCAAAATGAAGATTTTCAGTAAATTGATTTGCTCTCCATGTACAGTTAAAAAAGTAGTGATTACTTTTCGCCGTTGAGTTTGAGAATGAGTTGTTTGTGTTGTTGAGTTTAAGACTGAGCTGTTGTTCGATTAACGTCTGCATCCTTGAACATGGCGAGACAGAAGCTCTCACTGTAGTTTTAAATCAGTCTTAGATTCAAAAAAATTGCTTCTTTGAATTTCCAATAAAAAGATACGCTACTAAAGAGATTACAAACTAATTATAATATCAGAAAGTGCGGTACAAGGTATCTGACGCTTACGATGGTATGCAAGGCAATTCATGTTCCAGGATGTGACTACTAATCCTATATAGTATAGCTGCTTATTTCAGAATGAAGGATATAAAATAAGATTCTAAAATGTTTTTTCAGCTGTCGCGCTGAATGTGTTTCCTAGTAACATTCTAACCATTGAGATTTATGTTTCTGGTGAAGTTTTCTGTATGTTGTTTTTCTACTCTCCTATCATTTTTTTAGTACAAGCTTCTCGGCCCTGTCAAAAGATGCCGCTAGTCCTGGTAATTACCGTGCTGATTACTTTTAAGGTGTTTATTATACGTTCTCTCGAACGATAATACAAAAATGACCAGTTGACGAATGACAAGTAAAAAAAGACGTGTTTTCAATTAAATTAAAAAACCGTATTTTTTAAGATTTATGGTACCACCTATCCCCCTGCTTTCCCTCAATTTGTGCCCCTGAAGCCTGGCTCTAACTATCTTGCTCCTTATAAATAGTTCAAAAATACATCATCCACTTACTTTTAGATACTTACTTCTGGTCTCTTATGGTCTTAACATCTCAACGAAAGGATACAATTGTGCTATCATTTCAGAGCTGAAGCATATCTATCATTCCACAGTTGTATCCATCTACAAAACTACATTTTTTAAATTTGGTGTGCATAGTTTTTGTATTGAAATGCGTTGAACATTGGTTGATTTTGTTTTAAGGGGAGAATTTCCCTAATTTTTACGAATGTTAAATGCTTCTAAGTGAAAATAATGAATCTGAGACTAACAACTAATCTGGTTAAGAAACAGGTTAATTTTGTAGCTACAAGGTGAAATTTTGGGTTGAGTAATTAATAAATTTTTAAAAATAAGTCACTAAACTTTGCCCCAAAAGCCTTTCATGCTTGCTCGGAACTTGAATCCCAATCTCCATTTCACAAGTTTAATTTTTCAATAGCCTGATAAACCTGGAATCTTGGAAAATGCTTAGAGTGGAGAGATCGGGATGAAACTTGCTTGGGAAAATAAACACAAGTCCTAGATACGTGATATAGATAACCAAAACGGATCCGCTCTCTTTGGGGAGTTGGGAGGGGGGTTAATTTGGAAAAATTAGAAAAAAATGAGGTATTTTTAACGTACGAACGAGAGAATGGAACTTAATGGAATTTGATATTTAGAAGGAACTCGTAACTCAGACCTCTTATTTTAAACCCCAACCGGATCTGGTGGCATTGGAGGGGTTGTGGAGGGAACTGGAAATCTTGGAAAACGCTTAAAGTGTAGTGATCGGGATGACACTTGGTGGGAAGAATATGCACATGTCCTAGATACGCTATTGACACAACCGGACCAGATCTGTTCTCTTTGGGGGAGTGGGGGAGTAATTTCGAAAAATTAGAAAAAATGAGGTATTTTTAACTTGCGGACGGTTGATCGGATCTTAATGAAATTTGATATTTAGAAGAACCTTGTCTCTTAAAAATCTTATTTTAAATCCCAACCAGATCCGTCATCAACATTGTGTGAAAACATTGTCAGTGTGAATGTCATCAACATTTGGTCATTTCAAAGTTTGAACTGCAATTCTAAGCCACTTGGAAAATTTTAGTTTGGACTGTCCTTTGTCAGGAAAGTCCAGAATTCTACCCACAAAATATGATACCTCGATTTTTGTCGCTACAGAAAATGGTATAGTATTCCTCAAGCTGTGGTTCAACGTCTGACCCAACAGGTGGTCGAATTTTGGGAGTTGGATACAGAAATTGATTGTGACTTGCCATTTTCGACTATTGCCTCATTAAGAACTTTTAGTTCCTCTTTTGACGTTTGCATGGCGATTGTCAAGATTGGAAAGATGTTGATAGAACTTCCTCCTAACCGTTCTAGAAGTAGTCGCTTTTAGTGCAACTTGTGCTACAGTGTCACTTGTCTTTGTCTTGTCTCACGCTAAGCTGAAAGAAGCTAACGAAGAAACCAGCTTGTTTTCGAGTTTTAACCAGCGTTAACTTGAGTGAGTGGCGTATAATACACAAGTACCTATATAATATACTTTTCCTAATATCTGAAGCTCAGAAACCAAATTCTAAGACCTTTAAGATCCTAAAAACTCTCTGCCACTCCCAAGAAGTGACAGTCATGAATTTGCCAACCCCCAGCATTGGCTGTTCTCCCTCGTGATAATATACCTATTTTCTTCACCGACATTCTTTTTTCAACTATACTCATCGTCATAATTTACAATCAAGTCTGATATTTTCTTTTTTCTTTGTTCAGTATTTTTCATTTATTTTGCCTGTTTTTACGTGTTTTAAAAGGCACCTCCCACCTATAACTAATCCTGCGTTCGTTTCTATTCAGTTTATAGCTATCAACCGTTCAGCATCAAACAAATTTGGGCAGTTTTGGTTCGAATTGACGATGCTGATAATGACTACCGAAATGGCTTACCTGCACACAGTAACGACTTGGGAGAGCACTCCAAACTGCAATAGGGAGTCCCCTGGAATCTTGGGAAAAAAAATCTTTAATAACAGCAAAAATCATTTAATTGATCCCAAAATGTTCGGTACAGATCATGTTTTGTATCAGGAAATTAACAGAGACTCAAGAACTTTCTATTCAAAGCTGTTAAAAGTGCAGATTATTTGGTTGTTGCTATGAAGTCTCAAAGAACTTGAAGTTTTTTGTAAGGATATCCAAAATGACATTTTGTTTCAAGATATTCAGACAGGATTATTTACTTGTAATGCGGAACTTGCAAAGGGATTTGTTCATCTGTGGTTAATATCCACTTGCTTCTTTCAGCTTGCTGTCCCTTTTAAAAAAAGGTAAGATGACGTTAACGAAAAAACCACCCATAAGCTTAACCATCTAAGCTTTCGTTATCAAACCTTGGTTTAGCTTTTATCTCCCCCTTTTGGTGCTATTTTGAGGGGGGTATGTTTTTCAAGAACAAATTTCGTCCAGTTTCTTTATTTACAAAGAAATAATGAACATAATACAAATTATGAATTTCAACTAAAAGAGAGCATAAAATAAACGTAAAACAGCGGAATGGTGGGAGTTGGACAATGATTAATGAATGTTTTCTTTTTGTCAAGGAAATTTTCATTCGATTTTTAGGCCATTTTCTAAGATTCGAACGGAAGGTTTTATAGCACTGAATATCCTAACCCTGCAAAATTATTCCATAATTCTATTAGCATTCTCGTTTTCATGCTACAGAAAATACATTTGGTGACAACCACGTAATCCTTGACAAGTTTTTTTCATTATTGCATGCTATTCTCGAGACAGTCTAAAAAGCAGCTTCCCACGCTAAAATACAGAAAGCTGGAAGCTATATTTAATGAATTTACTCATGTCACTTCATCTTATCGTCGTGACGGTGAAAAACTTCTTTACAGATATTAGACATCTTGCACTTGATTAAAGCTGTACATAAAAGGGGAGAAAGGAGAAATTTCCGCATAAGGATCATCCCTAGGATCTCCTTTAAATATTTTTGAAAAAAAAATCTGGCAATACTCGAAAATATAGAGCAACCCCCTCGTATCCGGAATAATCTTTGTTCGTTTTAAGTTTTACTATTTTTCCTTACTTTCAATTGCAAATTCTGCATAAGAAGCTGTCCTTATATGTATTATTGTAGCCTAGACTAGGGTAAAACAATAATTGTGGAGCCTGACAGGGAAGACAAAACATAGCTTTTACAATCCAATTCTTAAAAAAAAAACTAAGTTATGCGCTAGTTTTTACTCGTTTGAAACCCTAATGAACAAGACGATCATAAAAACAGAATGATTAACTTTTGGCGCCAACGCAGTTTAGTGCAATTAAAAAGCAAGTTTTAAAAGACATTATGAAGACTGCAAGCGGCGCTTCTATTATACAAGATAAATTTTGTATGATGTTCCTTACCAGTCATTTGCATTTCTTTGCGCCAATTTCTGAATGAGACAGTTCTGCATCTTGAAGTCTAGCACGTGCTGTCTGTCAAAATATGTTATTTTATACGTGACAACTTGCTGGGACTGACTGCTACAAACACGTAGGCTACTACTGATTTTTCTAAACAGTATGTTTATATAATCTGACTATGCCTGAATAGGCTATTATTTAACTGAGAACATCTCCAGACCAAAAAGTGTTTATCAAAACCCACCCCCTCCTCCTTAAACAATGCATTTACAGTTAGAGCTGTTCCCTGCAGTCAAAGATGAGCTGGTAAATCTTGCTTGAGTTTGATATTTCAGGACTGATTTGCTAGTTTATACAGTATGTTCAATTCTATGATGAATAGAATTTGTCTATATTCTCGGAAAAAGAATCTTCTTTTTTATAATATACCATTTTATAAGTTGTAGTGTTTTTTTTTCTAATTAAAAATTTGATTTCCGTTTTCCGAAATGAACACGTTCCTCAACACTTCTTATGTATTCGTTTACGTTTTTCAGTCCCCCACCCCGAATAAACATCTGGGCTTAAGACCCTGGTCGGGATTGTAATATACGTTTATAATCAGTCGTATTACGTCTTAGCTTTCATAGGCAAAGAAAAATGCATATTGACAACATTATAGTCATAAAATCATGACTTACCTGCTCACAACGGGTAAGGAAAGGATCCCGTCCACAATTGGCCCGAAGAGCCTTTTAGGGAAATATTGAAAGTTTGGCAAATGAAGCGACTTTTAGTGTCTTTGACCAGTCAGACTTGTTCGCGATTACCCTTAGTCATAGTTTATAAATTAAGCATAGAACAAGAGCTAAGAGCTCATATGGCACTTGTGACGAGGTCGGAAGAGCCGAGAGCTCATATGGTACGAGGTCGGAAGGGTCGTCGACGACCATTCAGAGATCAGAAAATCCGTAACAAGTTATCTGGAACGGAACGGACTACGTGCATCTGCGGCAGAGAATGCCGAACAGATGGACAGTAAGCTCGCAGAAGCCAATTTCGATCTCATCGTGTTGGATGTCATGATGCCGGGGGAAGACGGGTTGTCCGCGTGTCGGCGGCTGCGCAGGGAAGGACATACACCGATCCTGATGCTGACCGCATTGGGAGACGATGACAACCGCATAGCTGGCCTGGACGGCGGGGCGGACGACTACCTTGCGAAGCCCTTCAACCCCAAAGAACTGTTGGCGCGGATTAATGCAATTCTGCGACGAACGCAGCAAATCCCGCAGATCGACGACTTTGCCGGGAAGACAGTCAAATTTGCACATCTTGAGCTAGATGTCGACGGTCGCACTCTGATTGACCAAACTGGGTCCCGCACGCAACTCACGTCCGGGGAACTGAAATTGCTAACGCTGTTCCTCAAAAGGCCGAGGGCCGTCCTCGACAGAGACCACCTTCTTGAACTCAGCACAGGACGCATAGCGGGGCCTCTGGATCGAACAATAGACAATCAGGTGAGCCGATTGCGCAGGAAAATCGAGCAGGATGTATTGCGGCCCAGGGTCATCGCGACTGTGCGTAATGGTGGATACAGCCTGTCTTGCGATGTCGAGATATGCGCATGAAGATGTTACCACGGACGTTGCGCGCGCAGATTGCGCTTCTGGTCCTCGGCGTACTGTCCCTCGCACAGGCCCTAAGCCTGTGGTTCTTTGTTGATGAAAGATCGCTTGCCGTACAGGCTGCGATCGGCGCCGAAGCAGCGGCGCGCGCGGCAAACGTCGCTCAGTTGATTGAAGGGGCTCCCCCGGAACTGCACGCGCAGATCATTCGCGCTGCGACCTCACCGCTTGTGCGTTTCGATCTGGCAAATGCTCCAACGGTCCCCCATGGAGATCATGATGAAGGCGGGGCGGTTGAGGCACGGATCCGGGCATTGCTGGGAGAGAGTTACAGCCGTGATATTCGGGTTGAGGTTCATGAAATTGAAGGAGGCCTGCTGCCACTTCCAAATCTGTCACCGGAAATGGCAGATATGCATGCTGAAATGATGCAAGGCAGGCTTGCTGCCATTGAAATGGAGCTTTCTATTGCATTGGCAGGTGGAAGTTGGCTCAACGTCGGTACGCGATTTGAAAGGCCGCCGCTGCAATGGTCCCTCGCCTCCAACATATCATTTGCTGTGACTGCGGGCCTTCTGTTGGTTGCCAGTTTCTGGTTGGGAAATAAGAGCCTGTACTTAAAAAAAAATCCGAAATTGCCCTTTTTCTATAAGGAGGGTCATAAACACATATTTCATAGCTTTTTAGTTCTTTTTTCTCTTTTTCCAAGGTTCTTTTTTCCAAGGTTCTTACAAGGCTCTTTGTTTCAAGGTTTTTGCTACATACAGTGTAGAAAAAAGACGCATCTAATAGAGCAACAGTCAATAACAATGTTTGACACTTTTGCGCTCTCGAGTGGAAAGGATTGGAAAGATGCAATCAATTGCTTGTCTTGTAGAAGGTATTTCCCAAATCGTAACATTATGAATAGTTTGCTGGTTCAGCTGTCTAAGGTTCGCTTCTTATCAATGTGGTAATCTATAGTCTTACATTCGATTCCTAAAGCGGACAAAAATCTGGAGAAAAACCTTGAAAAAAACGTCTTGAAAAAAGGGAAATTTTGAAGCAAAAATCTTTTAAAGTATTATATAACATCCCAATGTGCAACATCATTACGTAACAGTCACGTGTGCACCGCCATTCCGCAACACTCATGTATGTGCTGCAATTGCGTATCCCTCACATTTGTGTCGTCTTCAGTTACAAACGGGGCTCCCCACTTGACTATAACAAGTCACGTGAGATTCCCTATTATTTTGGCTCCCCCAATTGACTAACGAACCTTCAGACCTAGCATGTCATTCAAAATTAATAAACAGGTGTACTATACCATTACATAACAAACAAGTGCACTACAGTATTGCGCAAGAACCTGGTGCACGTAATAACGTCTTAAGGGGCTAGTAGCCTCATTCGTGCACCTTCTATTGGGCGGTTCAAAGTCATTATGGCGGCACTACTGACAGCCTTAATGGGTAGCTTTGTTTTACTCAGTAAACCTACCAGTCAAAAGTTTTTAGTATAAGAACATTAACAGGATTCTAGGAAAAGAGAGAGAACCTTCCACGGATGTTGTGATCTTCCTCAACATTCTGTCGTCAGGTTTAATATGTTCGAGAATCCTATAGTGGGAAATAAGAGCCTGTATTTACAAAAAATAAAAAAAAATCCTTTTTTAAAAGGAGGGTCATAAATACATATTCCATAGCTTTTTTGTCCTGTTTTTTCTTTTCAAGGCTGCTCATATCTTACCACTGGCTGTAGAATGTTGGAAGAGGATTCATGTTGACCGAAATTTAGAGCACCAGTGTCCTTTTAAGCTATAAAAGAGTTCATACTACAGAAAATGGCTATTTCTGCTACTTTGTGCCGCAAAACAAAAATATCTTTTTGAATAGAAAATTCAGAGACATTTCCACCCCAAATAATCAATGTTGGTGTAGAGATGGATTGAAGTTTGGATGTAATAGAATCAGAATTTTTTAAACCCAATACGGTTGACATGAATGCTAATTTTGCATTTGGCAATTGCATTCTTTCAACAAATCCAGAAACAATACTTTCCTCAACTGTTTTTCCAGAACCTTCCATCATTTCAAATGCATTCTTAGCACTTATTTCATTTGGATAAAGGGCAGCCATAATATAGGCATCTAAAGCAGGAGTAGATTTTTTCATCATCCCGGCAGGAGAAACAAGAACAAGTTTTTCAATGGTGTCTGAATGAGATGCAGCATATTCTGCAGAAATCTGTCCACCCAAAGAAGAACCAATTAAGTTTGGCCTAGTAATATTTGAAGCAGAAAAGAACTTTTCCAGAAAATCTGAGAAAAAATCAGGAGTATAATCCACAGTAGGTTTATCACTTAATCCAAATCCAATCAAATCAGGAACAACAACCCGAAATTTTTCAGAAAATAATGGAATTACATTTGTCCATCTTTCTGCAGAAGCTCCCAATCCATGAATTAAAACAAGAGTGTTTTTAGAATCTCCAGATTCCAAATATCTTATTTTATTTCCATCTATTTGGAGAAATTTCTCTTCCACTATTTTAGCAACAATTATCATCAGTAGATAAGTTTTAGCGAATAATGCGATCTACTACAAAATCATTCAGTTTTCAAAGGATTGAAAACAAAAAGTATGTTTTTTAGTATCGATTATAGACATGTTTTGTGATAAAAAAGAAAATTTCAAAAATATTGGTTCCATTAGATGGATCTAAAAATTCAGTTAGAGGTTTAGAAATGGCAATTACTTTAGCTAGAAGTTGTGGTGCCACATTAACAGGAATTTACTCTATTTACGCACCACCACACTCAGAATTCAAAGGAGTAGGCTCAGTTGAAAAGGCACTAAATACTCAGGTTAAAAAATTCATGGAAGAGGCCAAAGTATTAGCTGCAAAAAATGGCATTGTTTTCAAGATAAAATTTGCAAGAGGAGATATAGGATACAACATCATCAAACTTGCTCATGGAAAAGAAAAATTTGATATGATCGTAATTGGCTCACGAGGAAGAAGTTCTGCCAAAGAAATTTTCTTTGGAAGTGTTTCAAACTATGTCATACATACATCAAAAATTCCAGTAGTAGTGGTAAAGTAATCAAGAAAACCCGTGTTTCTTGAAATATTTTTGATGGTATTCTTCTGCTTTGTAAAATGTTGGAGCGGGAACAATTTCGGTGACAACAGGGTTACAGGCCGGCATAGTCAACAAGGAAGCATCCGTGCACCTTTCGAATTTGGCGATTGCGGGCTCCGACGGCAAGCCGACCCGCGTCGGCTTCAAGGTCAATGACGACGGCACCAAGGTGCGCGTTGCCAAGCGTTCTGGAGAAGTGATCGATGGCTGAGGCAAATTACGAGCCACGGCTCAAAACCGAATATAACGACCGCATTCGCGGTGCCATGCAGGAGAAGTTCTCCTACGAGAATGTCATGCAGATCCCGCGTGTCGAAAAGATCGTGCTCAACATGGGTGTCGGCGAAGCGACGACAGATTCCAAGAAGCCGTCCATTGCGGCCGAGGATTTGGCTGCGATTGCGGGCCAGCGTCCGGTGATTACCAAGGCGCGCAAATCGATCGCCGGCTTCAAGGTTCGTGAAGAAATGCCGATCGGCGCCAAGGTGACGCTGCGGCAGAAGCGCATGTACGAATTCATGGATCGGCTGGTCAACATTGCCCTGCCGCGCGTTCGCGACTTTCGCGGCTTGAATCCAAAGAGCTTTGACGGCCGCGGCAATTTTGCCATGGGCATCAAGGAACACATCGTCTTCCCGGAAGTCGACTACGACAAGGTCGATGAAATGTGGGGGATGGACATCATCGTTTGTACGACGGCGAACACGGATGATGAAGCCCGGGCTCTGCTCTCGGAATTCAACTTCCCGTTCCGTCAGTAACGGCAAGCGTAAAGAGGATATTTGATATGGCCAAGGTAAGTGCCGTCGAAAAGAACAAGCGCCGTCGCAAGCGGGTCGCGCAGGCAGCAGCCAAGCGCGCCGAGCTGAAGGCAATCATCAAGAATCAGGACACGCCGATTGAAGAGCGCTTCAAGGCAACCCTGAAACTTGCCGAAATGCCGCGCGATGGATCCAAGACGCGGATCCGCAACCGTTGCGAAGTGTCCGGTCGTCCGCGCGGTTACTATCGCAAGCTTAAAATGTCCCGTATCGCACTGCGCGAACTGGGTTCGCTCGGCCGCGTTCCGGGCGTCGTCAAGTCGAGCTGGTAAGGAGCAGGTCCCATGGCAATGACAGATCCCCTGGGCGATATGCTCACCCGCATCCGCAATGCGGTCGGCCGGCGCAAGTCGACGGTCACCACGCCGGCATCCAAGCTGCGCGCACGTGTCCTCGATGTTCTGCAGTCGGAAGGCTACATCCGTGGTTACTCCGAGGTCAGCTACGACAACGGCAAGTCCGAAATCAACATCGAGCTGAAATACTATGAAGGCGCGCCGGTGATCCGCGAGATCGCCCGCGTGTTACCCCCTGAAATGTCCCCGGATTGAGGTTAGGGTCTGTTTCCAGAGAAGGAGACGGACGGATGAAACGCAGAAGGTTTTCAGAGGAGCAGATCATCGGGGTGCTGAAGGAGCACCAGGCGGGTATGTCGGCGGCTGATTTGTGCCGCAAGCATGGGATCTCCGACGCGACGTTCTACACGTGGCGATCTAAATACGGCGGGATGGAAGTATCCGACGCCAAGAAGCTGAAGGCGTTCGATGAAGAAAATCGAAAGTTGAAGAAGCTTTTGGCGGAGCAGATGCTGGACAATGCGACGCTGAAGGAAATGCTCGGAAAAAACTTTTGACGCCCGGTTCGAGACGCAAGGCTGTGGACTGGGCGATCAAAGAAAGAGGCTATTCGCAGCGCCGGGCGTGTGGGCTGGCAGGCATGTCGCCGCGCGTTTACCGCTACCGCTCGACGCGGCCGGACGATGCCCCGATCCGGCAGCGGCTTCGTACGCTTGCGTCGGAACGCCGGCGGTTTGGTTATCGCCGCTTGCATATCCTGCTGAAGCGCGAGGGCATCGAATTGAACCACAAGAAGCTTTACCGGCTCTACAAGGAGGAGCAGCTGACGGTCCGCAAGCGTGGCGGGCGCAAACGGGCGCTCGGCACCCGGGCACCGATGACAATCCCACAGGGACCGAACCAGCGTTGGTCATTGGACTTCGTGTCCGATGCTTTGATCGACGGCCGCCGGTTCCGCATTCTCTGCGTGATCGACGACTTCAGCCGGGAATGCCTGGCCACGGTGGTCGACAACTCGATCTCCGGCGTCCGCGTGGCGCGGGAACTCGACCGGATCGCCGAGATGCGGGGCTATCCCTGCATGGTGGTCAGCGACAACGGTACGGAGCTGACTTCGAACGCCATTCTTCAATGGCAGCAGGATCGCGGCGTCGAGTGGCATTACATCGCGCCCGGCAAACCGATGCAGAACGGCTTCGTTGAATCATTTAATGGGCGGCTGAGGGATGAATGTTTGAACGAGCACCTGTTCCGCAGCTATGGCCAGGCGCGCAGGATCATCGAGCACTGGAGGTACGACTATAATACCGAGAGGCCCCATACCAGCCTGGACGGCCTCTCACCCAAGGAGTTTGCAACCCGGTCCCAGAGGGACCATAACCAGAACAGCCCTAACTTATAAACGGGTACAACTAGGGGGCAACGTCAGAAGAAACGGTGAGATTTCTGAAGAGTGAAGTGCCCCGGTCGCTGAACAGTTTGTTGCTCTGTTCAAGGAGTACCAAATTCCCGGTCTTGATTGAACAAAAAAAAGGCCCTAAGAATTATAAATTTTGGCTATTGCAACTCTAGATGCATTGTATCTTGTATCCAATAGTTCTGTTTCTAATCTAAACATTTTAAGTAAGAAATTAATCCCCCCCCTTCTTATACTGAATTCTTCTAGCTCGCCGTCAACTCTGGGGTTAGGCGAGCATTTTAATAAAAAGAAATGGTATAAAAATGAAAGCTTGATCAGAAAGAAAAATACAACTCCCTCCCCTAGGCTAAGATATATTCATGATTAAATCTGCATACAATAAAGCAAACAAAGTACAATATCTTTTGCAAACCGAAAATAGTACAATACCAGACAAAAATAAATGATTTTCCCAAAATTTGGTTCTCTTTCAGTTCTAGCTACGTCAGTTCCAGTTACGTTCCGGTTCCAGTAAATCCCAGTTAGTTCAGGTTTTCTGTTTAAATTTTGAATTTAAAAGAAAAATAGACAAGTTAAAAATGAAACAAATAAAAACGATTGAAACCTTTGACACTCAATCCTCAGGGCTTTTTTAATACCTATTTTTGATTTATAAAACGCAAATTGTGTTCTGGCCCTAAGAAGGTTCTGGGGGTGATAGCCCTAGTCATGTTTTTGGTGGTTGCTATCCCTTTTAAGTTTAACTTGGTTGTTCAGTTTAAGTTATGTGTATTTTGGGTTTCGTTTATTTTAGCAGTATTTGTTGTCTCTATGTTTGATGTGATTATTTGTTTTTATTTTTTATTTTTTGTTTTATTTCTGTTTGTTATGATGGCTCTGCTTTTCTTTGAATTTTTTTTTTCTAAAACTAATCTCTGTTTGTTTAGATGACCTAGATGTACATATCGTCTTTTCATTCAGCTATACTCTATCCCTCCGAATATAGTTCAACGTTTACTTACCCCTCCTTAAACGCCCCCGAAAGTTCGAACATACTAACCCAAGCCGTTCTGAGATATGAAGATATACTTTTTTGACAACTTGGAAAAGTATATACTTTTCTCTGAAGAATTTCTTTTATGGAAAACGTTATTTTAAATTAAGCCATTGAAAATAGGCCCTTTAGATTATTTTTATCCTATAGAATTTATGGTATAACTTTTTAAATCAAACCTTGTATTGATGGGGAGTTGCAGAGGCCCCATTGTTTTTTTTTATTTTATTGCTTATGATGTATTATTCCCCACAACACGTTACCTTTATATATGTCTCACATTAAAATCATGTGAGAAAAATGAAGCAGATTTGGCCTGTGGATTCAGAAAAAAAAAATACGAGTACAGCTATAGTTTGTCCAAGTCGGGGTCGGCGTAAGCGGGATCGATGCCACCCTCGCTAAGCACAGTAGCTAGCGACCACAAAAGCTCGCTGGCGGTTGGCGTGCGAAACCCAAGCGAATAGGTAAAGCAAGGTGTCTTTGCCACACCCCAATGGGGAATTCCAGGCGGCAGATACAGGAGATCACCCGGTTCAACCAAAAAGTTAGACGTTTCTCGAAAGTTGTTGATAAGGCGCAACTCATCTTGCTGCTGCCATTCGATTTTTGAGAGGTCTGTATCCTCGTCGATTGCCCAATTGCGGCATCCCGATGCTTGGAACAGGAATACGTCGTAGCGATCATTGTGGGGGCCGACGCTGCCGCCAGGGCTCGCATAGCTGATCATCACATCCTGGTGGCGCCAGGCCGGAATGAATGAAAGAGATTGCTGCAACCCGGTAAGAGCCGGCTGCCAGGTCTCGGCGTGACGCAGAAGGACGGTCCAGGGTGACGAGTCGTCAGGCGGAATGTCGTTCGGGTCCAGCGGGCCATGGGTAAGGTGCCATGGGCAGGATTGACCGGCACCGGTGATCAGCCGCGAGTCCGCGTCGTCCGATGTGCAGGCATCCAGGAACGTCGACTTATCGACTAAGTCGGGCGGCTGGCCGGCATTCCTGATTAGAAGGGGCTTTTTCTGCCAATAATCGGCGAGGAATCGGTCCGGCGAAATCTCGCCGAGCGAAAGGGCGGGAGGCGAACTTTCGCCGTTCATGGGCACTGGGCCGGATTGCGCTCAATCCGGCCCTTGACCGTGAAGAACGTTATTCTGCTGCCTGCTGGCCCGATCCCGCTTGCGCCAGCGCCTGATCGAGGTCGGCAATGATGTCGTCGACGCCCTCGATACCGATCGACAGGCGAATGACGTCCGGACCCGCGCCGGCTGCTTCGCGATCTTCCGGTGAAAGCTGGCTGTGGGTCGTCGAAGCCGGGTGGATGATCAGCGAGCGTGTGTCGCCGATATTCGCCACATGGCTGAACATCTTGACTGAATCGACCAGTGCGACGCCCGCGTCGTAGCCACCCTTTAGACCGAAGGTGAATACCGAGCCAGCGCCCTTTGGCACATACTTCTTGGCCAAACCGTGGAAATTGGAGCTGGGGAGGCCGGCATATTCGACCCACGTCACATCGGGGCGGGTCGCAAGATACTCGGCTACGCGCAACGCATTGGCGCAGTGCCGTTCCATACGCAGGGCGAGGGTTTCGATCCCGAGCAGCGTCAGGAACGCGTTCTGCGGCTGCTGATTGACGCCGAGATCGCGCAGACCTCACTTACACCAAGTTGGTTTTAATTCAATGGAGTCAGTTTTTGAACTAAATCAACTTGGTGGAAGTAAATAGAAATTTGAGAGCCATCGCTAAATAGAGTAAAGCCAAGATGGATGGTCTCTGTGAGAGGCAAAGCTGGCATTACTTTCAGTTAGTTTTTAAGTTGGGTAAGGCAGTTTCAGTTTCAACAAGTAACAACAGCCTCCACTAGTTTTGGAAATATGCTTCAAGCTCAGTCAACCGTTTTTAGGCTAATCGCCCAAAATCAAATAATATAGCTTTGAGAGAGAATCACTTCATAAATAAAAATTCTGTCTTATTTCGAAATAAATCCCTCGACATTACTTTTTTTTCTCAGCCTCCAAATTACGGCAAAATGACTTATCTTAACTTGAGACAGTAAACAAGGAACGTTCAATAACTGAGTAAAGTGACTTAAGTTGAGATGGGCGTTTTCCCTTGAACACTTGAACTAGAAATTCAACAGAAAATTATAGGAGGCCATCTACAGTTAAATCAACTTATTCATGCAAAACTGCCCTATCTCAACATAGGGCGTTTTGCAAAAATATAATGATAATATTTTTTTATTTTGGAAAGTTGAATATTTTCATCGTTTACACATAAATACATTTTTGACACTTACGTTATTATGTTGAACATGCATTCATATTGATTTCATTAATATATATGGCATGTACCAGAAGGAAATCGTTAGAGCACCCAGTTAATCGCTTGTACCAGTGGTTTCCAAGCCTTTTTTGAGGTAGCACCACATATTATCTATTAGGTTTCAGTAGATATATCACTTCAACATTATTACAAATTTCAAAAGCCATCCGATCAGATGATTTACCTTTCTAAAGATTGACGATATCCAATGATATTGCATGGACGGAGCGTTATCCAATCCAAGCGCAAGCGGAGTATTATCCAATCGAACGACTTTGCCCGCGAGAGAATAGCCCAGGCGGTCAAATTTTATTAGAATGTCAATGTAATTGAGGATAACTTCGCCATATGTATCTCGCTGGGAGTGAGGCAGGGTTAGGATTGATTTCATTAATTTGAATGGCACGTACCAGTAGGAATTCGTTAGAACACCCAGCTAATTGCTTGTACCAGTGGTTCCTCAAGTCTCTTTAAGGTAGCGTCACATGTTATTTATTAGGTTTCACTAGATATGGCACCAGAACATTATTGAAAATTTCAAAAGCCATTCGATCAGATGATTTAGCTTCTAAATATTGACGATACCCAATGATATTCCACGGGCGGAGCGTTATCTAATGCTGAAACCAGAAAAACTAAAAGTTATAGTGCCAAAATTGGTCTTCCTTGTACACTTGATAAATCAAGAAACTATTCCACTAATTCCTGGAAAAATCAGTCATAGAACAGCTAAAACTAGCGAAAGATAAGAAAAGCTGTAGATTATTAAGCTATTACAGGCGCTACGTCAAGAGCTATGCTGCTATAGCTCAACCTCTGACAAATCTTTAAAAAAAAATTGGGCGGATTCGAATGACCAACGAATGCAATAGAAGCCGTTGAGACACTCGAAAAGGAACTATTTCAAGCTCCAGTGCTAACATTAGCAGGCCTTTTCCAAGAGTTTTTTTTTTTACAAACTGACGCATCTGCCTAAGGGAATGGAGCAATATTATTTAATATAGACTTTGAGGGAGAAAAAATGATCATTCATTATGCTTGTCGTGCTTTAACAGAAGCTGAAAGAAAGCACTCACCTGTTCAAAGTGAATGTTTGCCAGTTGTCGTCTTCACCAATCATTTTCGCTAATTTTTGGTCACTTAAAAGTTTATCTTACATGTAGATTAAAAATCACTAATTTGGCTGTCAACTATGCAAAAAAGGTTCAGCCATACTGAAAAGATGGGGTCTTGGCTTACAAGCTTATGACGATAGCCCTGTTTATATAAAAGATAGTAGTGTTATATTGCTGGATTTTCCTTCCAGAAACTCAGGAGAAAATGATGAATTATATGTAGCAGCAACCGTAAATAGGTGTCTTGTCGATACAAATATTCTGCCTAATAAAAATATACGATAACATGAAAATAAGGATAAATTTTTTCAGTCGTGGAATCTTTTTTGTCAAACGGAAAACAGCTCCCAGAGAACCTAAAACACTATATAAAAAATCAAGTTCACATAGACGAGGACACAAATATTTTGATATAATAATATAGAGCACCCCAGAGGTATAGGAAAAATAAAATAAAAGTTCTTTCGGTTATCCCGAACCCCTTTGAGGGAGAAATACCCCAGAAGTAACATTCAATAAGCGGGTGCCATATGCGAGAAGGAAAAATGCTTGGCAGAATAAAGAAAAATTTTTATTTTTGAGCATGCACAAAAAAGTAAAAACTTTTATGGGGCTCTGGATGAGGATTGCCGAAGTCCGAAAAAGGAAATCCCTGTGTTTTATCAGTAGCGGTCATTTCAATTCATATATTTACGCCTTCCCAATTAAGGATGAGAAGGCTGGCACGATTGTGGACATTTTAGTAAACAAACTATAGCAAGAACATGGAATTTTTTCGAAAATCCTTCTATCTCATGACCACACCACCCTGGTCGCCGCGGTCAAGGCTGCCGGCCTCGTCGATGCGCTGCAGGGCGATGGCCCGTTCACCGTGTTCGCTCCGGTCAACGATGCCTTTGCAGCCCTGCCGGCCGGGACGGTCGACACGCTGCTGAAGCCGCAAAACAAGGACCAGCTGGTCAAGATCCTGACGGCTCATGTGATTCCGGCCAAATTGTCCGGCTCCATGCTGATGCAGAAGGCCAAATCAGCCAATGACGGCTTCTTCCATCTCGAAACGCTGTCTGGTGATGCCCTGTCGGCACAGGTCAAGGGTGGCAAGCTCTACATCTACGACGAAAACGGCAATGCCGGCGCCATCACCATCGCCGACGTCAACCAGTCGAACGGGGTGATTCACGTCGTCGACACGGTGCTTCTGCCGAAATAGGTACGGACGCGAGACGCTACGAAAGGCGGCGGCAGCAGATTGCCGCCGCCTTTCAGACCACCTGAAGGTAGGCCACCGGCACGGCTTCGGTCAGCCAGACACCGTTGTCGGTGACGAAAAACAAATGGCCGTCCTGCCACATCGCGAGCGCCGAGACTTCCAGCAGGACAGGTTTGCCATGGCGGCGGGCGACCGTTTCGGCAAGATCCCGGTAGGTGTGCAGATGCACGTGAGGCCGTTGGCCGCGCCGCAATCCGCTCTTGAGAATGCTGGCGAGCGATTTTTCGGCGGTGCCGTGATGGAGGATTGTCGGCGGCTCTTTTGGCTCAAGGCCGAGATCGACGTCAACCGAATGGCCCTGTCTGGCGCGAATGAAGCGGCCGTCCCGGCTGATGGCAAAACGCTTCTTGTCGTTGTTATCGACCAGCTCCAGCAGATGATCGCGTGTCATGGTCACGCCCGCCCGCGGCAGGCTATCCAGCAGCGCGTCGATATCCGCCCAGCCGGAACCGTCCAGCGTCAAGCCAATGGTTTCCGGCTTGTGCCGCAGAACGAGGCTGAGCAGTCTGCTGTGCTTGGTGGTGGCGGGCATGGTTGACTGCAATTTTGGGCTTTTTGTTTTGGCGCGCCCTCTACCACGTCCTGTTGTCGTTCGCCAGGCGAGACTAGCGGCAATCCGACAGGATCCAGTCAGCAGCCCGGTCGGCGATCATCATCGTTGGCGCATTGGTGTTTCCCGAGACAAGCGCCGGCATGATGGAGCAATCGGCGACCCGCAAACACTCGACACCTCGTACGCGCAATTCAAGGTCCAGGACGGAAGCCTCGCTTGGCCCCATGCGGCAGGTGCCGGCCGGATGGGAGATCGTGCGGGCCTCGTATTGATACACCTGGAGTTATTGCACGAGTCTCGTCGCTGTTTCGAGGACATCCGGAACTAATCGTTGGCTTCAATACATTTCTACCTCCAGGATATAAAATAGAAGTAAAATCTAGTAATCATGTAAGTTCGTATTTTATTTTAGATTTTGTCTAAATGGGGCTATTTGCGACCCTCTATGTCTTAAGGTTTATGTTCCTTGTGTAATTTTTCGTGTTTTGTTTTTCTGCTCTCTTATGGTTTCAATGTATGAACAGAAGAAGACAATTTTACTATCATTCCATAGCTGGGATTCAGCCTATCTATTATACGTCTACCGAACGACAGAATTGAAAACATATTGAATATTAGTATCTTCGAAGACCACACTGCTTGTCCGTGATGTACAAATAACAGTTCAAATAGGGAAATACCCTTTTATTAGACAGTGAAAAACAAAGATAAAAATTCTGGATATTTCGATCATATTCACAGCGACCGTCATCAGAAGATAAACTGCTGATCTTTATGTGCTCATGATGGTTGCTGTGTATGTGTTCAAAATATCCGGAATTTTTATCATTGTTTTTTACTGTTTAATAAAAGGATCTATCCTTATTTGAACTGTTATATGTACGACACGTTGAATATTAGTTGAAGATTATTGAAAAAAAAGACAATTTTCTTATTTTTCAAGTGCATTTAGATCCTTTTCCAGTAAAACTTTTAAGTAATATTATCAATTCTGGCTCTGTAGATGAATAGATCTGAGACTAGTGAAACCAATGATGTTCGATCTTGTCCTTCTGGGGGTATTTACAGTTGTAGCTTTGTCACAAAATCTCGTGTTTCAGAGGGATCATATACCTTAAGCTCTGTAAGTACTTGCAAACATAAATACCAGGTAAAAGAATACATTAAGTATTCTACTTAAGGTATATGTTCTCTCTTAAGCAAACAATTTTGCAATAAGCTGCTGAATTCTCTGCCAAAAGGATAGGATACTTCTATCATTGCACTCATTAGTGAATGAATCATTAGTGAATCATTAATGAATCGGTCCATTCACCGATCCGGAAACTTGCTTAAAACTTGTTGTATAGACTTGTATGACAAAGGAAAAGTGTCCTTTCCTAAATCAAGCTTAAGCTTCTATCTGTTCCTTTTCATAAGTAATATCACAGAAGGAAAAAAAATAGGTAGGAAATAATGTCAGAACGTCAAGCATTTCAGGAAGTTCAGACTTTCGTAGGCTGTCGTGCTCACGACAGTCTACGACAGCTTGTGGTTCAATTTAGCAGAAATTAATTTAACTTACGGTAGTGGATTATTCGGCCAAGATTCCCAAATATAAATTCACTCGCCAGGCTAAGTTGCCCTCGGTCTATTCAAAAGAAGAGATCGAAAACCTGCTTGGTTCGGTCGAACGATCCAGCCCAATTGACAAAAGGAATTACGCTATCCTCCTGTTGGCGGCGCGCCTGGGTCTGAGAGCCTCGGATATAGCCTACCTAAAGTTTGAGCATCTACATTGGCATAGTAGTAGGCTATGTATCCCTCAAGTCAAAACGGGTAAGGAACTGGTTTTACCCCTTTTAGCCGATGTGGGTAACGCCATAATCGACTATTTGAAATACGGCCGTCCCAGGTCGGAGTCCTCCTACGTATTTCTGATGGGCAGACCTCCTTATAAGCCCTTCACTTCGAGTAATGTAGTCACCGGTATGGTGCAAAGCGCATTCAGGAAATCCGGGGTCGATATTAGGGGTCGGCAATTTGGCCCTCATTCCCTGCGCCATAGCTTAAGCTTTAGGCTATTGGAAGAAAGCACGGTTCTTCCGGTTATCTCAGAAGTGCTCGGGCATAAAAGTACGCAAGTCCACCAGGTATTACCTTAGGATTGATCTGCAATCCATGCGGCAATGCCTGCTTGATGTACCTGCGGTAGCGACTGATTTTTATGAACAAAAAGGAGGCGTGTTTTATGAATAAGTATTACCACAGCATATATGGAGAACATATCAGGGAATTCATTGACCTGAAGCGTAGATTCGGTTTCAAATATGTGAATGGAGCCGGCATTCTATCCCAAATAGACGAGCTGGCATGGCAAAGGAAGGAAACCTCGTCGGGAATTACCAAAGAATTTGCCGACAAATGGAGTGAGAAGCGTCCCAATGAACGGGAGCTTCATCGATACGAAAGAATAGAACGTCTTGTGCAATTTTCTTCCTATCTGCGCGATTTGGGAATTCGCTCGTACCCGCCGAAATTACCGCCCGTGCCCAAAAGCACGTTCATCCCCTACATCTATTCCCATAAAGAGATTGACTCCCTATTCAAGGCTCTTGACGGACTCAGATTGAAGATTGCCCGGAAGGGCGCCGGCCTCATTTGCATACCCGCGCTAATCAGACTCCTGTATAGCACGGGATTACGTATAGGCGAGGCTTTGGCCTTGAAGGATGAGCACGTAAAGTTGGACGAACAATATTTACGGGTCACGGATGGCAAGAACAGCCAGGAAAGGATCATCCCCATTTCGGAGTCCCTGGTATGCGTTCTGGAACAATATAAAAAATACAGAGACCAACTTCCTTTGGGCTTCAGTTGCGGGTGCTGGATTTTCCCTTTTCTGGGCTATTAAAAAATTCAAATCTTCAAGAGAAGATAGGTGCTCCCCTCCTAATGAGAAGAGTGACATCAAGCTAATTAATGAAGATAAAATAAAGAATACCTCCGAGGAGCATATTCAAGCAGAGCAAGATTTTACACTTGACACTGTTACTCCGAAGCAATCACACAACGAGAAAAACTCACGGGCTGCAAGAGATAGCGAAAGTGTAAAGTCACTTCTTCACACCTCAAAATTAGTTTCCAAAGAACCTGGAAAAAATCCTGTTGATGATCCGTCAAGCACAGAGTCAGAAGAACAGCCTGTCGACCCCATAGATGATCTACCGGTGCATATTATAGCCTTGGAGACCATTCCAATCTATGAAACATCTTTTGCTGCACCGGTGCCAACACCACAAAACGCCAACATTGAGGCAGAAACACAAGAGAATAAATATTCTGCTGATGTTCCGTCAACCATAGCGTTAGAAGAACCTATATCTCGTCCAGTGATGCCTGTCGACCCCATGGATGATTTACCTGCGCCTACTGTTATCTCGGAGACCATTCCAGTCCCTGAAACCTCTGTTGCTGCACCAGAGGTTTCAATTCCAACACTACAAAATGCTAACGTTGAGCCAGACGTACCAGAGAAGAATGAATCCCATCTCCCAGATGACTCCCCCCCTGAATGTCCACTTCCTGGAATTGAACAGCAAGACAAACGATCTGTAACACTAATACATCCTTTGGAGAAAAACGTCTCAGATCAGAAGATGAACAATAAAGATCAACTGGATCAATCTCGTCCAGTGATGCCTGTCGACCCCATGGATGGTTTACAAGTGCCTACTGTTATCTTGGAGACCATTCCAGTCCTTGAAACATCTGTTGCTGTACAAGAGACTTCAACTCCAACACCACAAAATGTTAACGTTGAGCCAGATGTACCAGAGAAGAATGAATCCAATCTCCCAGATGACTCCCCCCATGAATGTCCACTTCCTGGAATTGAACAGCACGAACAGATATCAGTAATTTCAACAAATCCTTTTGAGAAAAATGCCTCTGATCAGAAGATGAACAATAAAGATCAACGGGATCAATCTCGTCCAGTGATGCCTGTCGACCCCATGGATGGTTTACTTGCACCTACTGTTATCTTGGAGACCATTCCAGTCCCTGAAACATCTGTTGCTGCACCAGAGGCTTCAATTCCAACACCACAAAATGCTAACGTCGAGCCAGATGTACCAGAAAAGCATGAATCCAATCTCCCGATCAGATAATAAAGGCTGAAAAACTTCCAGAGGTACTTTTTCCCCGTTGAGAAGATAGGTGGGCAAACTTATTAAAGAAGTACACATTCTTGGATCTTCGTTGACATATTTCATTGTGTCGCTTATTTCTTCAATATCTGGACGGATAGATGGTGTAATAGAGCCTGTAGTTGATTCTGTTTGACTTGCATATCTCCGACGACGTCTCAATCTCTTTTGGGAGGCTGTTTCAAGTTCCCGCATAAGCATACCACAAACGCATATGGTTTTCGTTTCACTTCGTACTTCATTTTGGCCTCTTTTGTCTCCCCATTAATGCGTGGCCAAACAACATCAGTACACTGCAAACGTGGTGACACCATTTTAATACGTTTGCTAAAAGGTTTTTCATAATCCTCCTCTTTTCGAGAACGTTTTGATGTGATGGCTTACCTGAAATGTTTTTACCTGAAATGTCTGATTGACATCATTTGGTACGCTCACAGAGTTTAAATTAGCTGAGTTAGGTTGGTGAGGTCCACTTCCATTACTCTCTATTATTTGCTGAACCGTTTAAAACCCAACAGTTTTGGCTTTCTATCCACTTTGCATTTGATCCTGTCCTCTTTTGTCTCCCCGTAGACACGTGGCAAAGTAGTACTAGTATATTGCAAACATGGCGAAACCCCTTTAATACATTTTTTAAAAGGCGCTTCATAATCCTCCTCTTTTTGAGCATGTTTTGATGTGATAGCCGTAGTTTTTGCCAGATTTGTCTGATGTGTACAGTTTGATAAGCTCACAGGATTCAAATTAGCTGAGTTAGATCGTTCAATTCCATTTCCACTACTCTTTATTAATTGCTGAGTGGTTTTTGACTTCGTACTTGATTTTTGCCCTTTTTTTCTCTCCGTTAACTTGGGACAAAACACCACTAGTGCACTGCAAATGTGGTGACACCATTTTAATACGTTTGCTAAGAAATTTTTCATAATCCTCTTCTTTTTAAGAACGTTTTAATGCCATGGCCGTAGTTTTTGCCAGAGCTGCCTGATGTAAATAGTTTGGTAAGCTCACCAAATTTAAATCAGCTGAGTTAGGTCGGTCAGGTCCATTTCCACTGCTCTTAATTAATTTTTGAGCGGTTTTTGACCGCCTAAAACTCAACCGTTTGGTTTTCGTTTCACTTCGTACTTGATTCTGGCCTCTCTTGTATCCCCATTAACGCAAAGCCAAGCAGCACTAGAACGCTGCAAACGTGGCGACACCATTTTAATACGTTTGCTAAAAGGTTTTTCATAATCCTCCTCTTCGTTTTAAGGCTAATAAAACCTGTTTATTTAAATTAATTTTTTGATGTTTTTTTTTTTATTTAGAACTAAGAAGTCCGACTCAATCTCCACGAAAAAATCCGCCCCTCCCTCACAGCAAAATCCTCTCGACAATTTAATCCCAGTAAAACTTAGCCCGTACAAATACCCTTGACATCTCCACACGTTAGATTTAGCCGGAAAGAAAAAGTAAGGCAAATAAAAATAATTTTGTACAGGAATTCTTGTATATTCCTCAAGTGTAAAATTTCCCCTGAAACGTTCAGCCCCCGAAAACTTCCTTCCTCATAGAATACCTCCCAGCATAGTTCACCGTCCTTCCCCATCCGATAAATGTATGCAAACTTTTCAATAACAAATACTATAAATAAACAATAGGCAACCCTTACAACTTTTTAATCCTCCCCCAAAAACTGTGGAGGTTATGTTATCACCAAAGACATAATTTTAGGATCTTTTAACTTTGCTGAATAAGATAGCTGCCTCAAAACTTTGGTCGAAGGATTTTATTTAAAAACAGGGCAAAGGAGGGGGCTAGCTTCCCTCCAATCTTTTTGGCTACTTAAAAAGGGCACTAGAACTTTGAATTTTCGTTATTATGATCCCTCTCCCGATGTTACAGGATCTTTGGCTCGAAAAGCTCACCCCTGGAAAAAATATCAAATAAACTCGCATCTGTGATCCTTCTTCTGGCAATAATAACTAAACTCCACATTTTTGAAGATAGGAGCTTGAAACCTCTACAGTAGGGTTCTCGAATACGCTGGATCTAGTGGCGGGGTTTTCATTTCGGTTCTTTTACTTTTAGGGGATATATTTCCCATTTTCAAGAATGAGGGAAATTGTCTTAGGCTCTTAGCATTTTGATGGGTAACACTAAGCTGAATTAATCTTATATATTTGGAACCAGTATAATAAGCCGATTCTTTTGATATCGCCTATCTGTTGCTGCTCAAATTCCTTTTTTTGTTAGAGTTTCGGCTACTATTGATCCACGTCATTTTTTATTCACAGTTTGCTACCACGAACTGTTTGATAAAAAAAGTATAAATTTTTATTCATTTTCAGCTTTGCTAAATTATCTTGGAAACTGCACATTTACCGAAATGGCAATTTTTCTCCCTAGACATTTTTCTAGAAACATGTTTTTATACTTTTGAATCTTCTTAGTCCCTTTAAGGGCTTAAACTTTGAACATGTTTTTAAACTTTTAGTCTTTTGATATTCTATGTATTAGGCATTCCCCTCAAAAGTAGTGTAGGGTCATGCAAATTCACCGATGAGTACGCCATATTTCAAGATCTCAAAGCCGTAGATGTGGTGAACGACGTACTGGACACCTTTAGCCTTAGCGCAAACTTCGAGCTCAACAACAGCTACGAGCCTCGACCCTATCAGGTGATGTATGAAGAAACGCCGGTGGCCTTTCTCAATCGCATCACAGCGCGGAGCGGTATTGGCTATGCCTTTGCATATTCTTCCACCGCGGCCACCGCGACGTTTTTTGATAACAACAGCTTTTTTGACACCGATGTCGCGCTCGCCTACCTCGGCCCGGGCGCTTCCTCGTCGGCGGCGCACTTGTCCGGCTTCTCCACCGCAACTCGGTTGTTTACGTCCAACGTAATCGCCCGCGGGTACAACCCGGACTCACCCAACGCCACGCTCCAGTCCACCGTGCTCACCGGGGGCAACGGCGGGCAGAATTTCCGCTTGCTGGGCGAGGTCGAAACAGCCGACGAATTACAGGCGCGCAACACGGCGCGGGCGCGGGCACTAGCCGTCGCAGCACGCCGGCTTCAGGCCGTGTCCAACGCCACGCAGCTTCGGTCGGGCAACCAACTCAACGTCACCGATAGCAATGCCAACTTTAGCGGTAACTATGTGGTGGAAAAGGTAACGCACCTCGCCCTGGCCAGCGCGGACGGTAGCTGCACTCGTTACGCAAACGCCATAGACGCCTTCCCAACCAGCACCCTCTACGCGCCCCAGCCCCATCCCGAGCCGGAGATTGCCAGTACGCTGCGAGCGAAAGTGACCGGGCCCGGCGGGCAGACCACCTTCACGGACTTTGAAGGTCGCATCAAAGTGCAATTTGTTTGGGATCGCGATGGCAACTTTGATGAAAATTCCAGCGCCTTTATCCGCGCGATGGTCGCCACCGGCAGTACGACATTTACGGTGCCACTGATTGGTACCGAAGTGTTGGTGGGCTTTATCCAAGGCAATCCGGATCGCCCAGTGGTACTCGGATCGCTGTTTAACGGCGCGAACCTGCCGCCGTGACCGAAGCAACCTGAGCAGCGATTCAGTCGAAGAGGAGCGCAGGCTCACCCTGCGCTGCTTGCACCGCGGCTCGGATGTCAATTTCCAAGACGCGGCTGCGTGCAAGCGGTGGCAACTCGTCCAGGGCAAAAAAGCCCACCTCCGCCACCTCATGACCTGGAGCAGGAATACTCGTCGGTTCCACTTTTTCACACAGAAAAAACACCTTGTAAAAGTCGCGCGTGTCGGGGTTGTAGGCGTGTTTGGCTTTGTGCCGCAGCAGATAGATCCGACTCGCCGTCCCCTCCAAAAAATTTTGCGGTCGTGCCTGATCGATAGAGATTCAGCAGAATTCAAAAGAATATTCATGTAGCTCTTTGCCTGTTAGACAATGAAAACAGTTCGATTTACAGTTTGTTTGAAATTCACGACAGTAATCATTTTGATTTGTCACTTAAAGCCTCTAAACAATGATATTTATCACTAGCAACTGGATCCGCTGTCCAGGTCTTAACCGACATGGCCTTGACCATTCTTGGAAAAGAGTAAAGGCCAGTCTCTCCGCTTATCACTGATCGCTGATGTCAATATAAAGCGAAGCCGTCTTCGCTAATCAACTCACAAACGTTGTTCTATAGCCAAATCGGTTTCTGCAAAATATTCAAACGGCCAAAGCTTTTAAGATATTAGACCATTAATCCTTATTTTAGAAAGTGTACTTACGAACGTGCAATATTAAATGTCAATCAGAAACATTAACACTTAAATCTACAAAAATATAAAAGTAGACTTATTCAACTTGACATCTAAAC
>JAAAKM020073195.1:91087841-91104396 GCA_010016025.2 Alatinidae sp. Z8VKAUB7J3
AAGATAGATACAAATGCCAAAAAAATATCTTAATCTAAAAAAGAAGCAACAAAATGTGACAAAATAATTTGGACCAATTACTTTCCCTCTGTTCTCCTCAATTAAAGTTCTAAAGCAAAGAAAAAATAAGAATCTTTATACAGTTGTTGGAGAAAACAACATGTTACTGGACATATCAATAATCCCTAAACAAATATCAGTTAAATTAAAATATTAAAGTCCCTACTTGAATTTTTGCACAATTTAATAACTGGGATAACGAAGCTGCTGTCAATAAAATGAAAAAAATGAATCAGCAACCCCTTCTTGATTATAAAAAAAGAAAAGAGAAATAATATTACATAAAAAAAACTCTCAAAGTGCAAATGGCAGTGATTAAAATATGAATACAGAAAACAAACAAAGGTCTAAACTTTTTCATCATGAACATACAAATTTACATAAACATCAAACTGCTCAGGAGTTAAACCAGTACTATCAACATCTATAGGCTTGCCTATTATGTGCAGCCTAAACTTTCCAGGCTGCTTAAGTCGCTGACGGAAGTGTAGAGCCCAGACTCCACGTCGCTCAACCATCTCAAATAAGTTCTCTTCATTTCCGTCAACAATATCATACTCGAAATGATCCTAAAAGTAAAGAAATATTTCATATATCACAAAGATTATTTGGCAAGGAGATGAAAACAGTCATATCTATATTGGCAGAGATTGCAAAAAAAAAAGAAAAAGAATATTTAAGCAAAAAAGAATGAAAAGGGAAATCAAACTTGCATAATAAACATAACATACAAGAAAGACGGAACAAAACGACTAGATCAAAGGAAGGAGCACTTCATAAAGCTGACCGCCAAAAGTGTTGACTTTTATCTAGACCTAATCATGTCCACTCATCAAATGATACGCAAAATCTCCTAGAGCCTGATCCTACTTCTGTATAAGAAATACAGAATGCTCTGAGGAGGATGAAAAACCAACAAAGTGCCAAGAATATGCTGGATTACAGTGGAGGGGCTAAGATTTGCAAAAACCAGTGATGCTACTATGGGTCCACATGTTCTTCTTCCTCACGGAAGCACAAAGGAAACCGAAGTAATTGCTTCAAATGCAGAGGAATCACCCTTCTGTCAGTTCTGGGTAAATTACTTGCTATGACGTTGATTAGGACAGCTCGTGAGTCCCAATGTACAACATACATCGCCTTTGTTGGCTTTAAATTAGCATTCAAATTGGTTGACAGCGAGTTTCTCTGGCTGCTCCTAGATCGAATAGTTCTCTCGGAGATCTTTCCGATTTAATCTCCAAATTAATGCCTATTCAAGACTCCCTACATTGGTAAAAAAAAAAAAGCCCCGTTCATGTTAATAGTCGTCGAAGCTCTCTGTTAAATATAAATACTGGTGTATAGCAAGGCTATGCTGCTGCTCCTGAACGCTTCAACGCTGTGATTACTTATGTCATAAATCAAACCGCCAGCCGACGCATCTTCGGACTGAAGTATGGTAATAGAGTTTTGGCTGAGTGTGACTTTACTGATGATATTGTGCTGATATACACTTCTGCAGCTGAGACCCTCAACACACTGAGAGTGGGTTTATATATTAGCTGGGAGAATTCATAATAATGATTGTTGATCAAATGGCCAGCACGACCATCTCACTAGCTTTTTTTAACTCATCAGAGCACACCATCAAAGTTGTCAAGTCTTTTGCCTACCTCTGATCTGCCATCACAGATAGTGGCTCAGTTGAAGCTGATTTTCAGTCGTGCACTGGCAAAGCCACATCAGTTACGGAACAGATACACTATTCTATGAGGTTAAGGCCCAATATTACCCGAGAAACAAAATTACGATCTTAAACACCACGGTAACTCAAGTTCTCCTCTACGTACGGTCCTGAATCATAGTCGACTGTTGCCTCTGTTCTTTAGGCCATAGATGTGTCCCAAACGAAGTCCCAGAGATGTATTGAAGGAATCATATGGTACGACTTCATCTTTCATACGTGACTACTGGCACTAACAGATCAGATTCTGAGCTCTTGTCAGCTTACTGCTCGAGCAATCAACAGAAATACAATAAAGCAAAAACTAAGCACCACAGGGAAATTTGGCAACATTTTAAATACAAGTACAAAAAATTGAAAACCAAGTTTAATCAAAAGAACAAAAATCTAATAAAAAAAAACAACAAAAAAACTAAATAATTGCGCTTGAGGCGCAAGTTTGAGGATAACAGAAGTAGTGGCTAAATTTTACAAAAGATTAATGAAATTGCATTAATTTTTAAACAATTTAATTAAAAACTAAATTTTGCAACGTAAATTTACTTACAAACATGATAGTTTCTAAAAATTACAAGTTTAAGAGGATGGCATTTACTAGACCTTCCGGCGGATCTAGAGCAAAATCTTGGCTGTGGTCCAATGCGACAAGGGTGCCAATAATTGACCAAATTGATTAGTTTATTTAAATATATAGCCTAGGCTTAAATATATAGGCTATATAGCCTAGTAACGTAAGTCTACTCTCCACTCCCGTTAAATACAACAACGACAAAAAAGAACGAAATTATCTTACTCTCTTTTCCTCTCAACAACAATACCATGCAAATGAAAATTTTTTCTCATTATAAGGTCTTATAACACAGTACTCTATAATACACACAACAACAAATAACAAAAAAAATAATCATCTCCCCCTCCCCACCCTCAAAAAATATATTACTTTTCTTTCTCTACCACTTCATTAGCATATTTACAAACCTGGATGATTGTCCATTTTAAAGTCGTCTGCAGGATCTCCGTGAACTCAAAGCCATCACCTTCAAAAAGCTACTTCTTAAATCAGAAGACTGCCACATCCTCAACTCCTGTATGGCATTTGGGGCAAGAGTAATTTATAGTTGTGGCCATCCTTATTCTTCCAAAAATTTTATCGCTTTTCGAAAACTTAACCTAATGGTTTGATTTGTTCAAGTGGAAACTTGAACAATCAGAGATCTCTCATAATATTAGGAAACTTTTGGTATACAATTTTAAGGGAAAAATACCTTCATATGTAGTTACACATTTTTCACGGTAGAGAGTGCTAAAGTTAGAACAAAAGAAACAGGTTATTTTCCCTTTTGACGAGGCCTTATCGTATGGTAGGAGTGGTTATAAAATTTTGGATGGGACTCATTTGATCAGTCATTGAAAGTTCTAGTGCCCCTTTTAGAAGTTGACAGTTCTTGGATGGTAAGCAACCCCCTACAAACACTCATCATAGTCACGTCTTTCTTCCACAGTTCACAATGACGTTGGACCAAACTTTTGAGGCAGTCTTTGTTCACAATAGTCACAAGGATCGATAACAACAATCCACCTTCTTTCAATCCCATCGACGATCAAATCATTACGGTTGGGGAAACATTGAAGCTCACTCTCAACGCTGTGGACCCAGAAGGCGATGAGGTATCCTTCGAAGCCATAGACCAACCCTTGCCCGCCAACAGCTTCCTGGAAAAAGAAACAGGTCTTTTTACGTTCACTCCATCGACTAACCAAGTGGGAGAAACCAGGCTGAATTTTCTAGCGAGTGACGGATATGCCTCTCAGCAGAAAACGATCACGGTCAAAGTCACGTTACCGAAAAGTCTGGTCGTTCTCCTTGATAATCCGGATGGAACAGTTGGAAAAATTCAAGTCGCGAATGCTGCAGGGATGCAAACCCTGGATAAGGCCGGACAAGCCACTGGAATCGGTCATTCCAACGAACCCCTTCCTGAGCCCTTCCTATTGAAAAATGAAGATATTCAGGAAACATTTAAAGATGTATTGAAAGCCAATCCTGAAGAACCCATCAAATATATCTTATATTTCGAGACTGACACCAAACTTTCCTTCGAATCCGAACAGCAGTTACCGGAAATCATTTCGAGCATTACCGCCCGCACGGCACCTGACGTCAGTATTGTCGGCCATTCCGACCGTACGGGCTCCGTTGAATACAATAACCAATTGTCTTTACGAAGAGCGACTTCCGTCAGAGAAACATTTGTTGCTAAAGGTATCGACCCTCTGATCATGAATGTGACGAGCCACGGTGAAAATGATCCTATTGTAGAAACCCCTGATGGTGTCAGCGAACCGTTGAACCGTCGCGTTGAGATCATCATTCGGTAGTCGAGAATCTATCCTACCAACAAAAAATTGTCGAAAATCCAATTTCGCTGATACTATCGGAACAGCCACAATCCTTTCGACTTCGGGATTATAGACAAACCCACGTATTCAGGACTTATGTATGAACCTGAATAGTCAAAACCGGAAGGCATTCATTCTTTTCTGCATCCTTGGAGGATGCACACCCCTTGCACCGTCACTTATTCCGCCCCCCGCACTGAACCCTTCATTGCTGGAGGGCCAAACCATGATTACTGGATCAGGAGTCTCTAATGGAATCGTGAAAATTTCGATAGATGGAAAAGCCGTCGCTCAAGGAATAATCTTTGAAAAGGGGAACTTTGGTGTTGATGTCCCAGTCTTGATCCTTGGACAGGTCATCACGGCTACCCAGACGATTAAGGGTGAGACGAGCCCATCATCCCATCCAATAATTGTTCAACGCGCCCCCCTCATTCAGATCACGATTAGTCCTCTCACATGCTTCAGAGTATAATCTCCGAGTTGTTGAGGGGTGTAATTATAGAAGATTAAATTCGTTCTTTTCTGCTCTGCTTCAAGCTTGTTGGCTCGTTCATAAGAGACTGCTAGGTTAGATTTCACATTTTCCAGCTCTCTTTTAATTTCTTCATTTGTCTTAGCATTGTTAGATAACTGCGTAATAATGCTACTTAACAGTGCTTGTATGGCATTAATGCTATCCGAAACTTCAGGAATCGTATTAGCTTTCCGCGAAAGCGCCGGTAATAAATCCAGCCTAAAATTAATTTCTCGCAAAGACTGGGCGCTTAGCATTTTCTCGGCCTCTCGTGCTTGGTCTGCCATTTACACCCTTAGAAACTTATCAATGTACAAAATATAGACCTTTACGCCTCCTTAATTTGATCCAGTATCGTTACCTAGCACTAAGACTATTTTTTCACCATTCGAAAAAAAATCACAATATTGGCAAAAAGCCACAGAGGTGAATAACGATACTTCAATCTTGGCTTAACTAGTTTGTTACACAAGCTGTCTACATTTAAGCATGGATTTTATACGACAAAATGAGAAAGTTTTTAGTTTTAAACTCCTTGAACTCTGAATGAAAACTGATATGTTCCAGCACACGGCACTAGTGATACATTGACACTTTTATTTCGTTTAATCAGTTTCAATAGAGGTTATACGTCATTACTCCGTGTTGAAAGGGTTTTGAAATGAAAGTGGTAAGAGTGGTACAAACATGAATTGTTTCTAGGCGAAGTTAGCATAATTACCGCTTTGTTTACATTTTTATTATTATTTATAGTTAACGCTTCAGCGGCTCAGCGCCAGTGAAAGAGGCGAATCAAAGTTTTTTAACAGCTAAAAGCCTGCCTTAATTGGTATTGTTGCTAGTCTTATTTGACAAACAACAGTATTAAGAATCCCCTATTTTGGGGCAATAATGTTAATAAGGCAAATATCACTAATAAAGCTCGAACAGATCACCGTTCTATTTTTATTACTAGATTTCAGCTATCACTGTAACCATAATTTATCCCAGATTTGAAGCGATTCACGTTTACGGGCCTTATCTTTTCCAATTGTCTTGCGGGGAGAGGAGAGACAATAAGGAGGAAAATAACAAAGAAAAAAATATAAATTAAAAGAGAGGCAATAGGAATGCTAAGAAGAGTTGAACAGTACTATGAATTCCTCCAATCATCTCGTACATAAATTAAGACAAGCCGGGATCTTTTCTCCGTATTATGACTCTTGTTGCACTATTCATGGTGAGACTCAACCTGAAGCTGGTCCGGACAACGAGGGACTATATGTAAAACTAAGAACTGGTGCTGGTCTTGTCAATACTCAACGTGCAGAAGTTCAGAATTTACCAGGTAGAGTAATCTTTGAAGCAGCATTACCATCTGGCACCACATTTGCTCATGTCCAAGCAGAAGGTGTTCAAAGTCGTGGTGCTTCAATTGATACTCACTCAGTTAGTTTGCTAGAATGTTCTGGTTCTGTTACTGTTAGTACATATGATCCTGTAGTAACTTCTCCACAACAAGGAACTCCTCTTCCACCTGTGGAATCTGTGACAGATGTCATTCCAGGAGTGGATCCTGTTGAAACTCCAGGAGTAGTTCATGACTTTTTTACTCGTCACACTGAAATCACAAATGAAAACACTGGTATGGAATTGACTGAATTCCAAACATTACAAAATAATGTTGATAAATATGCAGAATTAGTTCTTGGTATTGAAGGACAAACAACTACCACTGTTGTCCTTATGGATAGACCTGGTCTAGAAGAAAGCAATAACAATGCAAACCTCTTCTTGCAAATCAGCTCAATTGATTCTAAAGTCAATTCAATAAGAGGTGGATTACTTGGTAGTGATAGTATTGTAGTAATAGGTGGAGATGGAACTGCTACTACAATCCCAACATCCGTAGAACTTGAAATCCCATCAGTAGATCCAGTTGCAGTTGCACAAAAATCTAGTATGAAAGTTAATAATAATGCCGATGAAATTCCATTGCCTTCTGTAGTTGAAGACTTCTTGAATACAAACTTAGAATTAGTCAATGAAACAACTGGTGATAAACTAATTAAATTTGCCGTATTACAATCAGTCCCAGATGTATTTGCTGAAAAAGAACTTGGCATCTCTGGTCAAGAGATAATCACTTTGGCTTTCACTGATAGATACGGCAGAGCCGACAGTAATGGTGACTTGAATGTCTTTATGCAAATATCATTCACTGAAGAACAAGTTAACTCTGCTAGATATCTGCAAATAGGCGGAGATGTAATTATTGCTGAAGTTAATGGTGTACCACAGGTACCTGCAACAGCAACAGTAGAGATTCCACTCCACTAGATTATTCACACTTTTGTTTCAAATATACACCAATTAGGCAAATTTTTGTAACCTTGAGATGTATCTTCTAGTCTACATATTGTGTATTGTGACATTCATTTACGTTCCAATCCGACCAAGTAGGAGAGATCCTGAATCTGATGAAATCGAAGATGCTGAAGATTAGCATCTTTTTCCCATTTGATTATAAATAAATGAATTAACAAATTGTTGGCCTCAGGCGACTTGATGCTGCGGTGAGCTGTTAGTAGTAGTAGCAGTTTGCTGAATGGAGTCGGAGTCAGGATAATGAAAATGTCTGAAGTTATAATTTATAAAATCTAATTAAATCAGAGTTAGTATGTTGAAAATGTCCGGAGTTGGAGTCCGAGTTGTCTATAGGCGACTCCACAGTGCTGTTCATACCTGAAAACTGCAATTTTCCAGGATTTTTCCAAGCTCTTAGGTTCAGACGCATGAGGAAACTGATGAGAAAATCCAGTCGGTAATATAGAAAAATGTCCAAACGAAAGGTGCTTAAAAATCGTTCAAAAATGTTTCCTAAAAATCGCAGATAACTTGTTTCTGTATGCACTTCCTGTTGCCACAGTCTGGTGGAAAATTAGGAAAAAATTCTTTTCCAAGTATGTTTCCTTTCTTCTTGCTAGCTTTGTGCATAGAATGACTCGTTTTATATAAAACTGTTTGCTCTGAACAAGAACCATAAAATCTCAAACCTTAGAGGGCTTAACAATTGGCATGCTTTCCTATTTCAATTGCTCATTTTTGCTTCTTTTTTTGGCATTTGACGACACTCGAAAAACTAGTCGGTAACATAGGAAACTAGAAAAAATTCCAAGCTCCAAAACTGATCGTAACTATGGGAAAACATAACTATGGTAAACTATGGATAACTCTAAGAAACTATATATAAATATAGGATAACTATGGGAAACTGTAGGAACCTATGGGTAACTATGGAAAAATCGGCACTTTGAAAAACGGAAAAACATCTTCTTTTTTGTCATCTATTTGTCCTCAGTTCATATGGAAGTATATATGGATAAGAAAAAAAAAAAAGGAATTTGAGATTCTGTAACAAAATTCTTTTCAATTCAGTTTTTTGTTTAATTTTATCAAATTTGAATAAAATGTAAAATTTATGAAAATTATGATTTTCAATAAGTTAGATTTGTCTACAAAATGCTCCTTCATAAGTAGGATAATGCTACTACTATTACTGCTAACAAATCTTCCCAACAACAAGCTGCCTGAGGCCAACACAGCTGCGCATGATCCTCCTCCATCCCAATTTATTCTTTATCTCTCAATCTTTCTTTATGACAACCTCCTACTCGAACCGCGGACGACCTGTTTTCTGTTTAGCCCAAAACGTTTCGCCGAAAAGAACAATCTTTGGCAATATGTCATTCTTCATCCGCAGAATGTGCCTTCGCCGCCTCAACCTTTCTCTCATTGTAGCCCTAGAAAGCAGGATTGAACCACATGTTTCATAATACGTGCTTATGATTTTAGATGATCGGTGAAAATTTGATATATATTTGGTCAACCAAAGAAGATATTCGGGGAATATCAGGGCTAGTTGAAACACATTTTAATTATAAACTATTAAATTACAGTCAAGAGAACAGAAGGGGGTGAAAGATAATCTATAGTCTATAATAGACGAATAAATTCTGGTGACTGGTGGTGCGCCACCAGTTTTCAGTGTGGCTTTGGGGAGTTATAGAAATCTCAGCAAGAAATGAAAATTCGGTGTTCTATCGACCGTTGTTTGTTCCTGGTTTGGCCTCTTGTTGCCTCTTCATGTTGTTAGATGTTTAGTCCAAAATGGATGTGAAAATATCATTTTGCTCCAACTAAATCAAACTAACTCCAAAATCAAAAATAATATGTGTTCAGAGCATATCAAAATAAAAATTTTGGTGTGGTCTTGTAATCCATTGAACAGAAACTGTTGACAACATAGCTAAATTCCAAGCACCCATCTCCAAAAATGCCAAATCTGACCTAATATATATTGTATGCCGTGAACTTTCTGAAAAATTATTATTAGTTTTTGGAGCGAACCATATTCAAGTGTAAATTTTTGTTGATATGCTCTAGAAGTCTCTAGCCGGTTTAAGTTTGGTAGCTATTTTCTCAATTTTCAGGGTATGACAGTTTATTATGCATAAAATGGTTGGCAGAGAGAATCAAACTACGGAAAATAGAAAGCGTTCAACTGCATCTTCGTGGAGCGAAAGACGAAAGAACTGGCGAGAGCAAAAGCAAACAATTTCTATTACCAGTGAGGCATCTTACACAAATGACGAACTAGGTATACTTCACTGTTTTCAATCACTGAGGTCTGAAACTTGTATGATCTTCTAATTTACTGCTCGATTAATTTTCAGTATTGATGGGTTCTCACTAGACTTGATATGAGTAGTGACAGCATAATGCTTTCCACTACACAGACAGGGGATAAACTGTTTGACATACTAGTCCTTCAAGACATTATTACGCACACCTGGGTCTGACGCAATACTATACGCAAGTGTATAGTATAATTACGTAATAGGGAATGTTTTCTAAGAGACGTGGGTGCCTGTTTCATAATAGGGAGGGTTTAATTGGGTTGTTATGTAATAGGGGTTGGGGTGTTATATAATAGAACTTGTTAGAGACTGTTAGTCAGGCAGAAAAGTCCCGACTGTAACTGAGGGGGACACACATACATTGGTGTTACGGTGCACACGTGGGATTTGAGCGCAATCTTGCGTGACTTGATGGATAATCTTAATAGGTAAGTGATTTGGTATACCGTGAATGAGCGATTTTATGGCGATTTCCTCTGGCTTACAGTCTTACAACCGGTAGTACGATACAATGACCTCTTTCCTCCATTCACTGGACACACTCAAGAGTTTCCCATATCTGATTCAAAATTTTGTGAAGGGGTTTTGTTAGGACCAAGGAGCCGTTTCCAACAATTCAGGCTGTAAGTCGTCAACTCCGGCAGCTTTGCCGTTTTTCAGCTTTCCTAGCGCGGTTCTAACGTCAAAATTCTAATGGGTTCGGGATGGATATCCAGCTCGAAGAGTGGCAATCCAGACGGAAGCTCTATAGGAGTAGTAGGGGAGGAAAATTTAGTACTTCGTTGAAGTATTCTCTCCATCTTTTATCAATGTCTCCTTTTTGATTACGCAGTTCATCCGTTTTGCTTTCAACAGCATATGTAGGTTTTCGAAAATCACCAATAAGCTCCTTCGTTATTTGGTACACTGTCCTATTATCATCTTTGCTGGCAGCTGTCTCCACTTCTGCTGCCTTTGTCTCCAATAAGCAGCGTCGGTCATGTGGACCGCTTTACAGCGTTGTTTATATGCCTTGAAGAGGTCTCAATCTTGGGGATGAAAATACTATCCCAGTATTTCAGTTGGATCGTTATTTCTTACCCGTCTTGAACGAGCTTCCAGGAGCCATCACCGATCCACTACTCACTCTTCTTTTTGCGTAGCCAATTAACTTTTCAGTGGCCCCACTTACATAATTCACAAGTTTGCTCCATGTCTGGTCAACTCAGACGACTGTTTCGTTCCAATGTTGAGCTAGGAAATTTGTTAGAAAGGACAAAATAGAATTGTCAGATTCCTTATCACGGAATTTCCGAATGTAAAACACTTTCATAGTTTTCTAAGCTTGGCGACAAACTTAAGCTTTAATTTAAAACTAACAATCACTATTTCGTGATCAGAATAAGAATCATTTCTACGAAAAGTTTATACATCTTCTAGAGAACGTCCGAGCGGCTTTCTGATCAGTCCATGTATATTGGTATATATCGCGGTGTGGGAACCTCGGTCCACCAACAATTAGCCAACAGCTGGCGCAAACGTCAATTAACCGCACTCCATTGTCAATTATTACACCAAGACCCTGCTCGCCAATCACTTCTCAGGCATAGCTGTAATTACTACCAACTTAGACATTAGAATCATCACATAAAACAAGAATATCACGTTCAGGTAATGATTTGACTAGATCAGTTACTTCAAAAGAACGCATCTTTTGCGGAATCATCAGCCTCATTCGTTGGGGCAACGGGCAATAAAATTAGTAAGTATCTTTTTTCATGTTTAATTTTTTCTATTTTTGAAGTTGAATTGCTTTTTCTGTGTTTTACGGGCCAGACACATATTGCTATGGTGGCCTCAATTGCTAGGACTCATCAGAAGAAAAGCTAATGTGTATTTTTTTTTCAAGTATAAATGATCGATTCTAGTGTAAACGAATATTTTTGCATGAAAATGCCCGAAAAAAATGCCATGTGTGTGAAAAAGACTATTAGTAAAACATGCGCTAAGAGCAACCCCCGATATTACTTGATAATATATTATCTGGCAATATTATCGCATTCTACATAGACTTGACGCTTGATGTGGCAATATCCTAGCATATCAAATATTGTCCTATGCTGCGGCTGAGCTAGCTAAACATATTTATCATGCTTACATCGACATTACTTTTAACTTAAATTTTCATCCTAAAAGACAGAACATCGCCAATGGTGGCCCTATGCTCAAACTAAAAGGACATTCTGGCATCATCATACTATCTCCTATGAGTGCCATCCGGTCACCTTTTACGAGGCGCTTTATCTCCTTATGCCATCATTTGTCAATGTTACCAGATAATTATGTGAAAATACATCTTGTTTATTATTAGTGCATAAAAAAAAAATACAATTGGAATCCATTAAAATCCTATGAACCGCTTCGCCAAGGACTACAATTTAAGTGAACCTCTCTCTAAGCGTATCTTTGTTTTCTTTCGAGAAGTCAAGGCTATTTTTACGTAATGTTCAAACCACTTTGTAGAATAGATGTTAAACTTAAAGCTTCAAAACCCTGTTAATCAAAAAGCATTGCGTCATTTTTCGTCAAATTGACATTTATGACCCATTTCCTTAAATCTAATACGCTGGATCGGTTGGTTCAATCCTTGATGGTTCGGAAGGTTCGTAATCTACAACGAGACAAGAGGTCCTTCTGGCCCAGTCCCTCTTCCCGAAATGCCTAGGTTTTTACGATCTCCACCACACCTTCCCATATTTTTCACTCGATTTGCTTGCTACGGATGGTATTTACATCCCACTTTTTTTGCAATAGTGCGTTGAAATAAGGAATTATTACCTTTCCAGTCACCTTTTCAATGATTAATTCCGAAGATACAAACTCACAAACCATGCCTTTTTGAAAGTATACAACAAGGATCGTCATAACTTTATTCACATACAATCTATACCAAATATACCCTACTCAACAACTTAAAGATATTACAGGAATATTGCAAGGATAAGCTAAATAAGCCATAACGTTAAGGTGAGATTAAACCTTAAATCACATTGTTTAGCAACTGAGGTAAATCTTGTGATATTGCTCATGAGCAATGGCAATGATTTAAATCGGCAGCAACCCACTCTGTTTTCCATGGTCCAAGATTGGTGACATAATTGTAAGAATTAATCAGGTTTGTTTCAACCAAATAACCAAAAGGCATGCCAACCTGAGAATATTTATTGGTTGTTAAGTGTTTCAGGGTCATACTGTTAACAATCACTTTTAGTACCTTCCTAACTACAGAGCTGATACTGATTGGCTGGTAATTACTGGTATTCTCTTAAGATACCTCCATCCATCCAAGATCCCTCTGCATCCTCAAGAAAGATTGAGATGAGAAGGTGCTTCATTAGGTTTCATGGTATTGTGTCTACAAGAAAGGAGGAGATTGAGAGTAGCAAATTTCTTTGAAAATTGCAGAACTGAAAGATACAGCATGGACATCAATCCTTCAGCTGCCTGATATGATGGTGTCAATAAATACTGATTAAGATCTTCCATATCAATATTCCATGTGTATAGAAATCATGAACTTTTCAAAAATCTTGCTAAATACTGACAGGAGGGAGATTTTTCTGTAACTTGAAGGATGTCTCCTTGAACCACCTTTAAATAGGACTATTACTCTTCCACTTCATGCTGCCTACTAACAATGCAAAACAAAACTTATTGTTGGGTCTCAGTCCCAAGTATTGACTACTTAAAAAGCAGCAAAAACAGAAGCACATTAAACGATTGAGACTGGGTTATATTTGAAGAAAGAAAAAGCAATTTATAAAGACAAAACATTTTTATCTATTTAGGCTATATCAATTTGTGGCACCCTAAAATTGGTATATTTTGTTTTGTCTCTAATTGACCTGAAATTTACAGACAAGGCTGTATCCTGTTGGGAGTAGGGTGTTCGACCCCTCCCTTCTCCTCAAAACGTTTGTCCAATTCGTTAAAACGTAGCAAAAAGGTATATAAACAAGTTTTGGTGCGTCTTTAAGTTTTTACCCCTCCCCCTCCAATAGAGAATTAACCCCTCCCCCAACCAAGATCCTGGATAAGGCCTTGCTCACTGGGAATGTAAAAAAGGCGGAGTAGAAATCCATAAAATAAAAATATTGGGCTATATCGATTAATAGCGTAGACAGTCCAAACTCGTTTTTGCAGTTCCGCTAGGAAATTTAGAGTATATAGAGAGGGTCACGGCAACCTCCAATGAGACGGATAATTAAGAAAAAAATTTAGTAGTATTTCACATATGCTTCAATCCAAAATAGTCAAAAATCCCCCTCCAGATGAACCTAGAAAAGCAAAAAAGGTTTTTATGTACAAGTAAAAAGCCTAAATGAAAGAGTAAATATTCACTAACCTGAAACCGGTCCTTGTCATCTTCTTAGTTTCTACTAGTTTCTGCTTGATAACTCATTCATAAACTCTTGGTTTGAAATGGCTGGTATATCTATATTTACTACAGCTTGTATTCCAATAGTCTACCAGAAATAGAATTTTTGTCTGTTGTTTTTGGAATATCTAGACCGCTTCCATGGTGCAACTGCTAAACCTCTTGTCGTGAGAGCTCATGAGAAACTAAATTAATAAATATATTGTATCTCTATATATACTTTATTGCATTTCGTTTCATGACGTCATTCCCTTTCATATTAGGACATCAATAATAGAGAGTATGACGTCATTCGGTTTTTGCCTCATTGCTCTTTTTCAAAACTGTTTTTTTAATTCACTTTTGTGTTCTTAAAATATAGTGTTTGTCTTTATTTCGGGGGCATTAACTTGTACGCAGCTGATCCTCATGCAAATTTACACAACTTGAGTTTCAAAGTTCCGCTACTGCTTAAGGGTGAATGGGATGTACCAGGATTATTGTTTGATTTTTTTCAACTGCTGCAAACACATGGGAAGAGTTTATAAGAATAATTATGGGAGATGAGGATTATTAGAATAATAATTATGGGAATAATTATGGATAAGAATAATTATGGGAGTTTATAAGAATAATTTATAAGAATAATTTATGGGAATAATTATGGGAGAGTTTGAGTATATTTGTTCACACTTTTAAAGTTATATGTCACCTTTTGGATATTCAAAACTGCAACCAGTGCCGTTATGTACATTGTACATTAGTGCACACAGACTAAGCCTTTTGCAAAGGGGGAGGGGGTCAGACCATTTTCTGGGAGTGGAGGCACAAGAAATCGTACACAAGAAAAGGTGGAGTCGAACGTATATATATTTCAAAGGGAAATTCCAGGGAGGGAGGTATTTCGCACCAATCTTAGTTAAAGATTATCGATATGTCACTATTATTTAAAGGTAAGCTTATATGCAATATCTTACACTAAAAATGTGAGACTTACATTAAAATGTGAGAATTAAAACTAATAATGTTTTTTTTAAACTTTTTTTTTTAAAAACAGCCCTAGCATCATTACTTCAACGAAGTTCAACCAGGACTCTTGGTTGATTTATATATACTAAGTTTATTTGTATATACATATTTTCTCTCTCGTTCTCGTATTGTGCTGAAGACGGCCCTTGGACATAGGGCCGAAATATTCACAGAACATGTCTGCTATTGGTCCGATGTGGGGACACCTGAACGCTATGAACAAGCCCAAATGGATATCGACGATGGTGCTTTTTCGTTGGCGGCTCGTATGGACGTGTGACGTAACATGGGATTAATCTATAGGATTGTTGGTAATGAGGAGACTGACTGGTTAAAAGGATTGAGAAAGAATACAATCCTTAGTCTAGGTCAAATAGGGTATTGACCGTGATTGAAAATTTTTGAAGGATAATAGACAAGGGATAGATAAGGCGAGGTGTATGGGACTTCCAAATTCTAAAAAGAGCCTTGATGGGACTGCGTCACCCTTGTTGAGTCACAAAGAAAGGCTGTTTCGAATTTTGCAGGCCTTAGGGCCTCGAACCGTGGTGTTGCCTTCCTCTCTTGATGAACCACTCTCTCGTGCCATTGACCAATTAGAGTGTATCCTGGCCGATCACCTTGACCCAGAGTATCAGAGGGAAGGTGCCGCCCGCGTGTCACTCAGAGTCGTGGAACCTGAGTCGTCTCCATCCGGTCTCCAACCGGTCCAGGAGATCTTAGATTGCATTCCTGATAGTCATATCGTGACCTCTTCCGATGGCATCATACAAATGGCCAATCAACAAGCCGCTGAGCTATTCCAACGTTCCCAACACCAACTCACAGGCCTTTCTCTCTCAACCTTAGTGGATGACAATCATTGGGTGGATCTGCTGAAACGCCTCCAGACATTAAATGGAGATATACAAAATTGGCAGGGAGAAATTCAAATTACTCCAGACTCGCAATCTCCACGTTCGGTGATTTGTACGCTCTCGGCTCTTCGAGATGCGGGTGTTGCGGTAATTCAGTCGAAAGAGCCGACGGACGGCGTCTGGGGTCGTAAAATACGTGAGTCGGCACAGACAGGAAGAATGCCGTTGGATGAAGAGCTCCATGCCTTCATCGAGGATAGGAAAGAACACATTAGGACGACGATCAATCCTGCATTGGAACGGGGTGAAATCGTTATTCTTGACCGCTATTTCTATTCGACGATCGCGTATCAGGGTTCCCGAGGAAAAGACGTTTTGGAACTCGTGGAAATGATGAGTTTCGCGCCATCGCCTGACGTAGTTTTCCTACTCGATGTTGATCCGGTGGTGGGGCTCTCGCGAATCTCAGACTCTCGGAATGAGACGCCCAATGAATTTGAAACACATGAGAGCCTTACCGCAGTCCGCAAGGTGTTTCTGGATCTAGCAGATCGAGGCCATCGAATTGAAACTGTTGATGCACATGCTTCAACTACGTCAGTTCATGAAACAGCGGGCCGAAGAGGAGCAGCAGGAACTGGCGGAACGGCTGGAAACCATCGTCACTGAGCGCGAGGACGTAATTGAGGCGATCGGCAAGCTGCGCCAGGCCATCCAGAACCTCAACAAGGAGGGACGGGAACGCCTGCTTGCGGCCTTCGATGTCGTCAACGAGCAGTTCCAGCGGCTGTTCACCCACCTGTTCGGCGGCGGCACGGCGGAACTGCAACTGATCGAATCCGATGACCCGCTGAATGCCGGTCTGGAAATTCTCGCTCGGCCACCCGGTAA
>JAAAKM020073195.1:91104406-91189392 GCA_010016025.2 Alatinidae sp. Z8VKAUB7J3
ACCACCCTCTTCGCCGGCGGCGAAGCCAGCTTAGAGCTGGTGGAGTCAGACGACCCGCTCGAGTCCGGTCTTGAGATTTTGGCCCGTCCGCCCGGAAAGAAGCCGCAGGTCCTGTCTCTGCTGTCAGGCGGCGAGAAAGCCCTCACGGCTCTGGCGCTGATCTTTGCCGTGTTCCTGACGAACCCGTCGCCGATCTGCGTTCTCGACGAGGTGGATGCTCCGCTCGATGACATGAATGTCGAGCGGTTCTGCAACCTCATGGATGAGATGGCCCTTTCGACCGAAACCCGTTTTGTCCTGATTACCCACAATCCGATCACCATGGCGCGCATGAACCGGCTTTTCGGCGTCACCATGGCCGAACAGGGCGTCTCTCAATTGGTTTCCGTCGACCTGCAGACCGCCGAACAGCTGCGCGACGCGAGCTGACGCGAAAAAACCTTCGGATTTCAATCGATAAAATCGTCGACCGACGCTTTTGTCCTATGGCGCAGGGCGGGGCGATTCGGCTATGGAAACCGCGATATGATCCGGTTCGCCGGGATCCCAGTGGAGGCAAAGATGGCCCAGTGGGTCTACACATTCGGAGATGGCACCGCCGAAGGCAGCGCACGCGACCGCAATCTGCTCGGTGGCAAAGGGGCCAATCTCGCTGAAATGAGCAACCTCGGACTTCCGGTGCCGCCTGGAATGACCATAACGACTGAGGTCTGCAGCTGGTTCTATGCCAACGACCGCTCCTATCCGTCCGAGTTGCAGGCCGAAGTCGAACGGGCGCTCGAGCATATCGGTAAGCTGACCGGCCGACAGTTCGGCGACCCGGCCCGCCCGTTGCTCCTATCGGTGCGCTCCGGAGCCCGCGCCTCCATGCCCGGCATGATGGACACTGTCCTCAACCTGGGTCTCAACGACGGCTCCGTGGAAGCGCTCGCCGGCGATGCCGGAGACGAACGGTTCGCCTATGACAGCTATCGTCGCTTTATCCAGATGTATGGCGACGTAATTCTCTAATTTATTTTTTATTATTGGATCCAACCGCCCAACGCCCCTTCCCCCAAAAAGCAGCAAAAGTGAAGGTTTTTGACTAAAACATTTTATACTGTTTCCCCAGAAAACTTTACTTTTTCTATGTCAATATTTCAAAGACGGTGGACTATTTTGTTAAAAATTAAAATACTTCCGGGTTTGAAAAGAAAGAATAAGGATAAATTTCCTCCAAAAATTCAGTATTGACATTTTATCAAACAAACTGAGTAAAGTCAATTAAAAAAAAACTACATTTTTAGAATAGATGAGTGTTTAGTGTATATTCTAAATTCTGATAAATTAAGGACTATTGGGATCCAAAAACCCAAAAATCTACAAAAAAATGTGTTCAAAACATTTCAATACCTTCTATTTTCATCAATATTTTAACCAACTGTGAAAAATGAAACAACTAAAATTCAAAAAGGAGAGAAAATAGAAATTAAATTTAATAAATGTTAAATCCGTTCAAGCTCTTAATCATCTAATATTGAGTAGGAGGAAAAACATGACAAAAAAAGTAAGAAAGAAAACAACTTTCAAAAAAGCAGCAAAGAGTAAAAAAAAAGATAAATAAAAATTTTACAGTTTGCTCGTGCTAGGGTAAGCGGGAAGCCAAATAAAAACCAAAAGTTAATAAGAAACAGAATAACCTTGAAAAACGGACAAAAAGAAAATTAAAAATAAGTATCCACGTTAAATTAACTTACATCTTGTTCTTTACTAGGATGTGGGGGACAATGCGACTGCAGAACTTAAGAGAAAGAAAAAAGATTACCTCTTAAGAATGGGTAGCTTAAAAATTATCCCTATATCCGTTTAGACCTAGCAAATTTTAGGGTGGGTATGAGACAAAATGTAAACCAAGATTTAAAAAAAAGATAGTAAACAAACATAAAAGTAGCCATTTAGGAGAGGCTACATCACTCTTGTGTTAGGATAACCAGAAGGTAAAGTGTTCCTAGGAGCGTAGTTGATTTCTTGAAGAAGTTGTTGTGGCACATATAACGGAGACTGGGTGCAGACATATGGCGAGACAAAGAGGTTGAGGCTCGAGAACACAGTAGGGTCTTGAATAATAAAAAAAAAAACTGTATAAATAATTGAGTTACGAGCTACTAATATAACAAGCGGTCGAAAACAAAAAGGTTGAATAAAAAAACAACAATAGGTTGAAACGAAGAATAAAATATCAAAAGCAATTTTTTGAGATGGACTAGTTAGGAGTTTAAGAAACTCATCTCCCAGGGGTAGAAAACATGACATTCTTGCATGTGAATTTAAAATTCCACACGGATTATAAATCACTTTAAGACTAATTCTTTTAATAATCTTTTGTTGGAATTTGGAATTCACCTGAAATAAAATCATGAATTTCAACAGGATTATGGATTTGATCCTGAGGGGTCATGATCAATAGCAAATGCATATGTGGTAGTCCACGTTTTTGAAATTCAATCGTATACACATATGCTGCCAACTTTCCAGTAATGTGTTCTTTATCAATATCATTGATTATATCGTCAAATTTCAGTTTTGTAATTCGAGTAATGAGATAGGGATGATAATCTTGAAGGGGCTGTTCTATAGTAGAGTTATCATCAAATTTAATACTTGCTGCTTCTTTAAATTCTGGGTAATAAGGATTGCAAGTTGCAGTTGTAAAGAAATCTGGGGGTCCAAGGCAACAAACAATAGCCAAGGCATCTTCATAATGCTCAGCAAAGTAGTCTGTTGATCCAACGAATGATGACGGTTGTATTACTTTTTCACCAACTAATGCATTATGTTTCGAGGCTAAGTTGCTGAGAAGTCGTGTAACACCTACGTAGTTTTCAGCCATAATAGTTTTTTGGTTAAATTTAATCCAGTCAATACGATCACGCTCAACACGAATATCAGTATTGACAAGATACTATTGGTAAAGACTTTAACCAAACTGCAAAGCATTAAAACCAATCCAATGCTGGTGGGGTGTTATAGCTTGCACAGGCTTTTGGCATGTTAAGGTCGGAAAGCAATACGATACCTTGCTAATTCGAGCTCTGTTATATGTATACAACTTATATAAGGTGTTTAAAGTAGCCTACCCCTTGACCATCCTGAAGTTCCAGTCGGATAAAACATTGGGTAGGTAAAGGGCTCCACATGATGGTTGGTATTCTTTAAAATGACAAGATATTTGCCACATTGTTTTACAACCATTTATTTGGTGGAAAACTATGGTCAGCATTAAGAGTAAGCACAGTGCATACTTCATTACATGCAGGAGGGTTGAACCACCTATAATCAACACCATCTTGCAAAGTGGAAATGAGCTGCACGTTTGGAGGCTGTTGTCCCAATGAAGCAGCAAGTTGATTTGCATCATTATCCACTTTTCGCATTTTTTCGTAACCTTGGCATAGTCGTTTGTGTCTCGTAATTTTTTCCCAAGAGATTCATTAGGTTATGAGAGATCCCAAAATTTTAAGGATGTACGAGGCGTTCCTCTTCAGCTTCATTGGGTTCTAAAAAGTACATCTGGCCATATGAAAGTTGCTCTATTTCACCTTCAGTAACGAGCAGAAATTATTCCGTATATGAAAGGGGTTATCCCATCCTCGACGCCTCGCTCTTTACGCTAAAGTTTGACTCTTTCTCACGGGTCTATTTTTTAAAACAGTAAAAAACTTTAGTGTAAGGAGCGAGGCGTTGAAGAGGGGACAACCCCTTTCATACACAGAATAATTTGTTTTCGTTTTAAGTTTTAATGTCACTCCTTACTTTCAGTAGAAAAAACTTGTTTTTTATTGAATATTCTGTAAGATCTTCTCTTATTAAAGCCTTATGCTCAGCCTGAATATAAGCTATTAGGCCTCCATGTTGGTAACTCTCTTGATTCCTTACATGTAAATTGCAACCAGGGATGTCTAGTAGTTGTGAGTTATTATCTTTTAGCCACGTTTCAGTTAAAATGATCACCTGAAAGACATTAATATTTATAAGTTTCGACAGAAAATTATGCGCTGAATTCAGTTCCTGACAGTTCAAATGAAAAATGTTAAGGCAAAAACGGCCCTTATCACAATGCAAGGTTAATGTATCCTTATTTGTTTTGATAAATAACTACCCTTTCCAGGGGTAATTATGAATTGAACGCAAGTCCATCCCTTTCGAATCAATCGTACGTAAAATGATGCTTCTAGTTCAGTGTCTGAAATATATAGGGTGAAAATTCACTTGAATGAAATAGGTTAAAGGTTCGAAAGATGTTAGAGTAGAATAATATTGGTATTTTGTTTTTGATTCTAAATTTGAATTGAAATGTTCTGATTCACCAGTGTCTTGATATTTTTTGCTATGTTTGAATTATTTGATACAGAATCTAATGGATATATAAATTTAAAAGGCAATATAGTAAAATTTCAGTGATGTAAACAAATAAACCTAAATTAAAGAAAGTTGAAAAATGGTGTCACCCTCAAAACCCTAAACGGGATAGATCCCCTAAGACAGAGCCTTACCATGTCCCGTTCATCCCCAGAAATATTATAAATGCTAAAATAAAGTAGTTTTTCACGCTTCTCATTCCCAAAAGCTCCCTTAAACAGAGTGAGGGGAAGGCCCCCTGATTTCTTGCAAAGTTATGGTTGTGAGTCCCAGAATGCAAAATTGTCCGTATACCCATGATGAAATATAACAATATCGAAAAACGATGAAAATTTAAAAAATAGAACGCCATTAAAATATTGATTTAAACTACCATTATCTCTTGGAAAAGTCTGTAGATACTTTGCAACGATCGCTATCAGCGAGTATGTACAATGTATGCACAATGTATGTATGACCTTCAATTCTACGCAAGACACAAAAATACTCGACTTCATTTGTGTATTGATTGGTCTATCCACTATTACTTAAGCGTTTGAAAGCAATCTCCCTCTGAGATTTGAAACTTTTGTTTATCTGTAGCCGAAAAGGCTGTGAATCAAAATACGGAAGACTTTGTTTCTCCTAGAATAATAACGAAGTTACTCGATTATTGCCTTTAAGACAGATTGGACGGAAATGCTGAAAGCTTTATGAGACCTTCTAAAGAGTCGGTGTACTTATTGAGAGGTGATATGTCTTTTAGAAAGAAAAGAGCCGCGTTAAAGACAGCTTAATTGCTTTTGAAAGAAGATTAAGCTCATAGTCGTAACTAAAACGGCCCCCCCAAAAAAGGAATTAATCCAGATGAAAATAAAAAGAATCAGACGGGTCGGAGAAAAACTTTCCATTGCTCTTCCATCTTTGAAATTTTAGTGTTTGAATAGATTCTTTTACTCCTATCTTTTAATCTTTCATCTAAATATAAACCTCCCATCTCTATTATTCTCTTTATATTCCTCTCTCTCTCTATCTCTATTCATTTCTCTCTCTATTTCCTTTTCTATCCTTCACTCAATCTGTTCATCTCTCTCTCTTGCTTCTCTTTCTCTTCAACTCTGTCTCTCTTTCCCAATAAGCCTGGCTCTTCTACTTTAAATCTCTCTTCCATTTTGTCTCATTACTTTCAATATCAAGAACTATTTCTTTAATTTGATATCTTTTACAGTAACTACAACAGATTAATTCATGCCTATACAATTTCCTGATAACTTTCAAAAGGTTTAGCTGCTTTCCAATTGCAAAATCCCTACCTAAAGACTAGAGGCATCTTGATAGCACTCCTCCATAGACACAAAACTATAAATTGAAGGAAGCACCAAGTTATCACCTCAACACCACAGTTACTTAAGACGTGATTAGCATTTGAAGAACTGCGAACACGGTCTTCTCTGTTAAGCTATAGAGATACTTTCTTCCAAACTATATATGACAGGAATAAAATCCTTTCAAATTATAAATTTAGGAAATTTCAGTGAACTAAGTATCAAAACTTCAAGACAATAAAATGAAAAGGACAAAATAACTTACAGTTTCAAAAGGGTTAAGTTAGAAGAAGAGTTAAACATTGCTTCTAAACTACCAACAGTGCATCTCAGGCCACAGCCGGGCACGGCTGAAAAATCCAATATCTTCCCAGTAATGTCTGTTTTCAACGTGTCTTTAACAAATTTAGTTATTAATATCATCAAAGTATCATATCCAAGTTGCAGACATAACGCACTCAATTCAACAGTAACAAGAGTAAAAGCAAGTGAAATTACGCGGGTAAACGTTAAAGGTTTCATGAATGAATTACTCCTGTACTGCAAATTGGTTTGTTGTCGCGCTACTTTTTTTAGAGACGGTTTTCTCTTCGCCTAATCTCAAAAGTGCGGGTAACAATATAAGTGTGAACATAGCGCTAATTGCCATACCACCGACAATAACGGTCGCTAAACCGCGGTAAATCTCCGAGCCTACGCCAGGCATTAACATCAAAGGCAACATGCCAAATAAACTGGTTAAGGTACTCATGTAAACTGGACGCGCTCGAATTCGCACCGCCTGTTGAACTGCGGCTTGCTTATCTAAACCTTCGTTTTGGGCATAGCGGGTTTGATCCACCAGCAAAATCGCGTTGTTAACCACCAAACCGAGTAAGATGATGAATCCGATCATGGTCAATAAATCCAATGACTGGAAGGTAAACAAGTTAAGTACCCATAAACCTAGCACCCCACCTCCAACGGCCAGTGGCATGACGGTCAAGACTAGCAAACTGTCTTTGGCACTTTTGAACAATGCCGTCATCAATAAAAATAGAATCAATAGCGCTAATATGAAGTTGTTTGCCATGTCACCAATCGCTTGTTGCATTCGATTGGCATTACCATTGATGCCAATACTGCCACCTACTGGTAACTGAGCTTCAATCGCGGGAATGACTTTTTCTTCCAACTGAGCCATGGCTTCTTCCAACGAGATATTTTCAGGTGGACGCACGATCAACGAGACCGTTCTTTTACCGTCAACTCTGCGCAACTGGCTAGGTCCAACGGTTCTTGTCACTGTCGCCAATTCGCCAAGGGTTTGAATACCCGATCTCGGGGTATAAATTGACAATGCGGCTAACTCATCGGGATTATTCCACTCCACTCCTCGTAAAATGACATTCATTCGGTCTTTGCCATCAAAATACTCAGACACGAACAAACCATCGGTAAACGCTCTGACGGCATTAGCCACATCTGCGCGATTCAATCCCGCCTGGGTAATGCGTCTATCGTTTGGAATAAGCTGTAATTCAGGCTCTGCCATCGCGAGCGCGGGCACTGGTTGCGCACTTGTGCCAGGTAGATTTTCGCTAATACTCTGAATTCCCGTTCGAGCTGCTGCCATTAGCGCATCGATATCAGGGCCTTGAAGATCGATATTAATAGAGCGGCCATTTCCGCCACCGGTAACATTGATCATAGAGCCACGGAACAAGAATACTTGTGTATCTGGTAAACCAGAGAGTACTTTTTCTCGAACCACCTGCATCCGGCGCTGCGCAGCTCGCGCGGCGCGCAGATTTTCGAGCGTCTGAAGCCCGAGCTTCTCGCCCGCGTCGCCCGCACGGCGCAGCCCTCGGAAACCCTTCTGGCGCTCGACGGCTTCCTCGCGGGGCTGCCTGCGGGGGTGCAGCTCTTCTCCCTGTTCCGCGCCAACCCGCAGCTCATCGACCTCCTGATCGATATCGCGGGCACCTCGCATGTGCTTGCAGGCTTCCTGTCGCGCAACTCCGGCGTCTTCGATGCGGTGATCGGCGGCTCCTTCTTCGCCCCCTGGCCGGGGCGGGAGGTGCTCGACGCGGAGCTTACCGCACTGCTCGCCCGCGAAGCCGACTACGAGGCCAAGCTCGACGCCACCCGCCGCTGGTGCAAGGAATGGCACTTCCGCATCGGGGTGCACCACCTGCGCGGGCTGATCGACGGCCGCCAGGCTGGGGCGCAATACGCCGAATTGGCCGAGGTGGTGATCGCCGGGATCACTCCGGAAGTGGTGGATCACTTCTCCCGCAAGCACGGTCCGCCGCCGGGCCGGGGCGCAGCGGTGCTGGCGATGGGCTCGCTCGGTGCCGGGCAGATCCACGCACAATCCGATCTCGACATCATCGTGATCTATGATCCCGGTACGGAGGAGATGTCCGAAGGCAAACGCCCGCTGGCAACGCGCCCCTACTACGCCCGTTTGACCCAGGCCTTTGTCACGGCGCTTTCCGCCCCGATGTCCCAAGGCCGCCTTTATGAGGTCGACATGCGCTTGCGCCCCTCCGGAACGCAGGGCCCGGTGGCGGTCAGCCTGGCGGGGTTCACCCTCTACCAGCAGAACGAGGCCTGGGTCTGGGAGCATCTGGCATTGACCCGCGCGCGGGTGGTGGCCGGGGAGGACAGCCTGGCTGCGGAAATCGAGGATTTCCGGGCAGGCTTCCTGGCGCAGCCGCGGGAACGCGGCAAGGTGCTGCAAGAGGTCGCGCAGATGCGCACGCGGCTTGCTGCCGCCAAGGCGCCGGCGGGCGTTTGGGACGCCAAGAACGGGCCCGGCCGGATGATGGATGTGGAGCTGATTTCCCAAGCAGGCGCGCTGACGTCCGGCTCCGGCGCGCGCGATGTGGCCGCGGGCCTGGCCGGTGCTGTCGCTGCCGGATGGCTGAGTGACGCGGATGCAGAATACCTCGGCGCTAGTTACCGTCTATTCTGGTCCGTGCAATGCGCAGCGCGGCTGCTCTCCGGCAAAGCCATCGGCTCCGATGGTATAGGGGAGGGCGGGGCGCAGTTCCTTTGCCGCACCACTGAAAAACATCTAAAAACTTGTGAAAATGACACCATTTTTTTATACAATTATGAAAAAGTCTTATGTCAGCTTTGCCTCCCACTGAGACTACATGTCTTGGCTTTGGCTCCAATTGGCTAATGTCTTCATGGTAACTTGACTTGAATTTCAAAATAAAGGGACTCACTGCCACTTGAATTTGCTCAATGATATCACATATCTTGCAAACATCTTTTCCCCTTCAACGGTTAGCAGACAACCAATTGTAATATCTACTGCAATTTTGGGTACTCTTGGTTTCATTTCACTTCTGCTAGCACCTTCAACTTTAAACAGAGTAAGAGGGCTCATATGCAATACCAAAAATGTGCTTTCTTAGAATAGAATTCAATATTCACAGTGTTGAGAGTCTGAATTCTCTTACAATACTGAGATAAGTGGACTAAAACACGTTTCACATAAGCTCTACCCAAACTGGTGACTTCAACCTCAAAAAATAAATCAAACTCATTTAAATTCGCAAAAGTAAACATCGCACATTATTGACATGGTCTTAGGAATTTTCATATGTAAACAACAGCACGTGATCCTGGAAAAGGCCCCAGAGAAGGCTGAAGGAGGATGGCTGCATGCACCATCCTGTAACTGAAACGAACTCCTGTACTGAGATTCAAAGGGAGTACATAGCACTCAGAGGCATTTATATAACGTTACTTACATCCCTCAAAACAGATTTTTAATTATACAGTTCGCCGGGACTACAATTCACTTTCAAACAAACAAAAATTACTATAGCCCAAACATTTAAGTTATGTGGTGAAGAGTGTCCTCGCGGAGATTTATGAGAGTTTTTATAGATAAAAGTCCTGTGAATAGAGAGTTTGTTGTGAGTTTTCTTATAAGTACGGACACAGACTTTTTCTTTAAAGTTACAGCTTAGCTTTCAAATAAATTTAATTTCAATATTTTTAACAGCATTTAAAATTCTGAGCTTAAACTGGAACTTGGTTTTACTGTTGTTTCTCTCATTTAAATTTTAAGCACTCTTACCTCTAGTTTTCCAATATTACTTTGACCTAGAATATCTTCCTGGACCGAACTAATGTCTCTTGTCCGAACTAGTTTCGACAAAATTATTTTGCCACCATTTACAAACTTTTCCATATTAGTAACGAATCTGGAAAATAAACCATCAATCAACTTCAATGATCTTTAAAACATTTTAAATCAAACATGAATCAACAATCTACCATAAAAAAGTCAATATTCTTGCATATCTATAGATCCTTTCTTAAGGTAGATCAATCCAGCTACAACGTTTAAAACAAGTTGTTAAAATTATTAGTTCTGATAATGATTTATTATTATTTATTGACGAATTACACTTATTAGTTGGTGCTGGAAAAACACAAGGTGCAATGGATGCCGCTAATATTATGAAACCACTTTTATCACGCGGTGAATTAAAATGCATCGGTGCAACCACAATCGACGAATATCATCAATATATTGAAAAAGATAGCGCTTTAGAACGACGTTTTCAAACAATTTTGGTTCACGAACCAACTGTTAATGAAACAGTTACAATTCTGCGAGGATTAAAAGAGACTTTTGAAGCTTTTCACGGTGTTTCAATTAAAGATAATGCTTTAACTACCGCCGCTACATTGAGTGATCGTTATTTAACACAACGTAATTTACCCGCTAAAGCAATTGATTTCATCGATGAAGCTTGCGCTAAAATTAAAACTGACATTAGCTCATTACCGCACGAATTAGAAGTTATTAATCATCAAGTAATGGTATTAACTATTGAACAAAAAGCTTTGAAAAAAGAAGATCAAAACAGCAATGTTGTTCAGCGCCTTAAAGAGATTACAACTCAATTAAAAACGCTTCATAATCAACAAAAAGCTTTAAATTCTCAATGAGAAGCGGAAAAGAAAATTGTTAAAGCGATTGCTGATATTAAAACCGAAATCAAACAAAAAACCGAAAATCTTGCTTTAGCAATGAAAGAAGGTGATTATGAATTAGCTGGTGAATTACAATATCAAGTTCTACCAAATCTTAAACAAAAACTCCAAAAACAATTAAAAACTTTTGATGGAACTTTAGTCAAAGAAAACGTGACTGAACACGATATTGCTAATGTTATTGCCGGAATGACGAAAATTCCTGTTCAAAAAATTTTAACTCCCATGCGAAATAAATTAATTAATTTATTTTCTGAATTAAAAAAATCCGTTAAAGGCCAAAATCACGCCCTTGAAGTGATTAGTCAAGCACTTTTACGAAATCAGGCTGGGTTTGGTAGTTTTGATCGTCCGATTGGAAGTTTCTTCTTTTTAGGATCAACTGGGGTTGGAAAAACTTTAGTTGCCAAAACACTTGCTAAAATTTTATTTGATACTGATAAAAAAATGATTCGAATTGATATGTCTGAATATGCTGAAAAACATTCAATTAGTCGTTTAATTGGTTCACCACCAGGTTATGTTGGTTACGAACAAGGCGGACAATTAACCGAAAAAGTTAAACAAAATCCGTTCGCTGTTATTTTATTTGACGAATTTGAAAAATCTCATCCTGAAATTCAAAACTCGCCCCGCTCTCCGGCGTCACGCTGTCGATCCCACTTTTGGCGCGCATGGCCAGGGAGTTGCCGACGGTGTCCTATTTCAAGATCGAAACCCCGGGCACCGCCGGCAAGCTGAGAGCCCTGATCGCGGCGGCTGGAGATCATATCGACGGCCCCTTCGACGGCGAGGAGGGTATCACGCTGCTGGCGGATCTCGACGCCGGCGCCACCGGAACCATGACCAGCGCGCCGGCCTGCGAGAAGATCCGGCCGATTGTCATGGACCATCCCGCCGGTGACCGCGCCGCCGCCGAAGCCGCCATGCTCTTCGGCAAACGGAATCGACAGACTTCATCGAACGTGCCCAGGAAACGCTCGGCCATCACATCGACATTATTTCCGGGCACGAAGAAGCGCGTCTGATCTACCTGGGTGTATGCCACGATCTGGGCTCCAGCGAACAACCCCGCCTGGTTGTCGACATCGGCGGCGGCAGCACCGAATTGGTCATCGGCACACGACTTAAACCCGACGCGCTCGAGAGCTTATACATGGGCTGCGTTTCGATGACCCAGCAACATTTTGCGGACGGCAAGATTACCCAGGCAAACTTCAAGGCAGCAACCCGCTACGCCATGGTCGAGGCCGAACCCTTGATTGAACCTTTTAAAGAAATCGGCTGGGATAGCGCAGTGGGTACGTCGGGGACTATCAATGCGGTTCATGACGTGATCAACGCCGAACACGACACCAGTGAAATTACAGTCGCTCATCTCAAAGCCCTGCGCGACAAGCTCATAGACGCCGGGTGTACGGATAAACTGTCACTGCCAGGTCTGGCAGAGGAACGAAAAAGTGTTTTCCCGGGTGGTGTAGCTATCCTCCTGGGTATCTTCGAGGCACTCTCAATCAAGAAGATGACCGTTTCTCAAAGTGCGCTCAGGGAAGGTCTGATCTTCGACCTCATCGGACGCCAACATCAGGAAGATGCCCGCGACGAAACCGTAGAAGGCATGATGGCCCGGTTTGGCGTGGATCGCGTTCAGGCTCGACAGGTTCGCGAGACTTCGATCGCGCTGCTATCCCAGGTTGCGACCAGTTGGGATTTGACGGACTCAAGTTTTAAGCAACTGATTTCCTGGGCTGGCGAACTACACGAAATAGGTATGGACGTGTCACACGCGGGCTACCACAAGCACGGGGCCTACCTCATCGAGCACATGGACATGCCGGGATTTTCGCGATCTGATAAGGCGGCGCTCGCTCTCTTAGTCCGCGGGCACCGACGCAAACTGCTGGCGGAGCTCTACTCCGAAACCCATGGGGTAATGACCGTTTCGCTGGATACAGATTTTGACGGTTGTATGAAAATCGTTCAAGAAATATGTAGAAATGACGATATTTACCTGGCTAATTCCATGAACTCCCTTCGAATTGAGGGACAAAAAACTATTAGTTTTGAGTTGGTTCAACAGTTTGATTGGGAAGTCCCGGATGTTGTGATTGTTCCTGGCGGAAATTTAGGCAACGTTAGCGCCTTAGGTAAAGGGTTTTCCATGTTGTACGACCTTGGATTAATAAACAGGTTGCCAAGGTTAGTTTGCGCACAGGCTGAAAAAGCGAATCCTTTAGTCAGATGTTTTAAACGGGGATATAAAGAATTTGAAAATATGAATAGAAGCTAAGAGAATGAAGCTTTTAGGACTGAAAAAGGTTTAAACTGAAAAGAAAAGTGAACTATGACACCACATTAAACAAATCAATACTTAATGTACTAGTAATTAGTACTAGTCAGTACATAATTAAAAAAAGAAACATTAATGGAAAAAAAGCTTTAACATATGGGACAAAACAGCTTAAGAAGGAAGCTGTCTTTGAGAGTCAACTTATTTTTTTTTCTATTTATTCTAATGGACAAAAAGCCCGCAAATTTAACTTACTACTACTACTAATGACTCACTGCAGCACCAGGCCGCCTGATGCCAATACAGCTACATATACTCGTTCCCCATCCCAATCTATTCGAAGTCTCCCTCTTTACACCCTCTCAAGAAGTTCCTACATCCTTTAAGTCTTTCCTTATAAAAACCTCCCATCCCATTCAGGGAAGATCCACTTTTCATTTGGCCCTATACAGTTAGTTGACAAGAAGAATCTTTGACAATTTTTCAAAGAATCTTTGACAAGCTCTATCTCCAGAAAAAGCAGATATTTTGGCTCTCAACACAAAAAAAGAAAACAACACATTAACCTATTGAAGTGAACTATAAAAAGAAAGAGAAAACGCTGAAACAAGCAAGACCAATTGGAAAACAGTTCAAAAATAGACTAAGCAAGAATTCTTGTTCTCAAGTGGCTCTTTATAAAGAATGACTCTTTGCAGATCAGCAAAAAGCTGCAACCGCTAATTCTTCCTTTCTCTAATTGTACAATAAAATAATTACACTAAGGCATTGATTGGCTGAAGCAAATGTGAGCAGGGCAGTGAGAGGGTTTAATTTTTGAAACTTGTGTTTTTAAAGTCTCACAGTTTATGCGGATGGCTCCGACAGGTGGTCCTTATTATTGCAAAAAAGAGCAATAGTATTGGATCATCCTTTGAAGGTTAAATTGTAATGGTTTTATCGAGGAAAGAAGAAGTAAGGTGCCATTCATAGCAAATGGAGAGGGGAGCTCCAGGACTGCCTTGCTATTGATGATTAAGAACCATTAAAGTCTAGTTAAATAATTACAAGATGTAACAATATGAGTTTCAAATTTTTAAACGAAAGACTATTACGAACCGCACAACTAACTAATACAGTGCAATCAAAGATTTGGCCTTCACATTTTGTACAAAATCGTGTGATTCATAAAAGTCTTTCTGTTTCGGGCACCCTCCCACCCCAAACCATCCCTTCTTACGCTTCAAATTGTTCTGTTAAGAGTTTACTATAAGTAGTAGTCAAACTTTTAAAAATGAGTTAATAGATGGAGTTGGCGGAGAGGGAGCATTCTAATAGAGGCAACGATTAATATATCAAAGTTTCGATTGACATATTAACATAGAAAGGCTTTTATTCCTTGTTAGGACACGCCTTAACCCCCAACAGCCATAAAATTATTTTCTATTGATAGAGACCGGGTGGGGAGGCATGGTTGAGAAGCCATACAGTATTTAAAAAAGTAGGCCTACTGTTAGGCTTTTCTGAAATGACCTCCAAATATTTTGAAAACCTCCGTCTCCTATTTCCTTTGTACATTTTGTCAATTTGACAGGAGATATTAGGTGAGGGTACAAATGCCCGCAGCCGCGAGGGGGCCATGAACTGCTCAGCCGCCTAAGTTTACTATTAGCCCACCAATTTATCTATCAAGATACTAACATCTATATTCTTCCTTAATCAATTACTATATTAGCCCCAGAAAACTCAAAATAGCCCCCAGCTTTAGAATAGCCCCTCCAAATTTCTAACCCTGGCTATGGACCTGAGTCTGCACGATTTACTGCCGATAAAGGCATGACTTTTACAATGATTCCGAGAACAGAATAAACTGGTACTAGTACCTATGCCTTAGGTAAAGGCTGTCAAGTTCTTTTCCATAAGTTCCTATTATGAGGGCAGGACTATGCAGCCAAAAAACAATTAGTGCCACAATTGTTAGCAAGACAAAAAAAAAATTTTGGAAAACTAAGTTTACATACACACGTACTGTACAGTATTTTTCCTGAGCGGGTGTTGAAATATATAGTTATGCCAGGAAGCGCTGTGCCACATTCTCTAGTGCACTGGTACATGTGAGTGGGCTTTACAAAAACCTACTCGATTTGTAACTTGTAAGTAGGCCTACATCTACAAAGGTAGTCAGCAAACACATTTTACAATTTTAACCATAGACCAGAAAGAGGAATTGCCTTTCAATCTCAAATTTTAGCATAAAGATTAAAAGACAAAAAACTTTTGACTTAGGGAACAAGCGTTTCTTACTATAATAAATCAAGGGATAGCTCATTTCGGCAATTCTCTCAGGTAAAGGACTTGTTTATGTTCTGTTCAAACGTGGGAAAATTTTTGGTTGAGCTGGGCATCGAAAATTGCGATGCATCTGAGTGGAGACTGTTTATCGAATCATCAAGTTACATCTGAAGTGTGTTTTAATGTGCGGTAGCAATGTTTTAGGTTCTAATCGAAACACTAAGAAACTATGAAAAGTTGGTGAGAGGGCTTTTTATGCCTTGGGTGTAACAATCAAGATACATTTCCTGTTTAGTCACCTTAAACAGTTTCAAGATAATCTTTGTGACTACAGTAATCAACAAGGTGAGAGATCTCATCAGGATCTGAAGGTGACGTGGGAACGTTTTAAGGGAAGATGGGACATCAGTATGCTTGCTGACTGCTGCTGGAGTATCTAAAGAGATGGGCCATAGAAGAAACACAGACGACGAGTTTCAAGAAAGGGAAGATTTTTTGCCTTCGCATTATGAACATCAATGAAAAAATTAAAGTTTCATAGGTTGTTAGATTTTGCTACGATTTAGGTTTGGTTTGTCTATAAAGCTATTAATGCTCATTTATTTGTTTGATTATCTTTTTAGTTCTTTCGGTATTTTGATTTTAATTGGTGATGAAAGGGGAAATATGGGCAGTCTAATAATAGGATTTAGGGTGGTCCGAATTATTGATAATTTGACCAGTGTATCTGTAACAAACTTTGTAAAGTTTTGTAACCCTACCTTTCCTAATATTCAACTACTCATAACCTGATTGAATAAAGATATAAAATTCATGTTTGGACAATTCCTGAAAGTTTCATAGTCCAGCGTAGTCCACCGTTTAAAATGAACAGCCTTTACAGGTCTAGGTGTACTAACAACGGGTAAATGTAGAATATGATAACATGATTAAAACTCGACCACTGCACAAACCGGTCTGTATTTGTGCAACCAAATTTGTTTGATCTAGGGTGTGTGTGATAAATCTCAGAGTTATTTGACTAGTTCCTAAGATATGAAAGAGGGGAGAATCCAGCCCCTGGACATGGAGCACTTTCAAAATCCTAGGTAAGGTAAAGTTAAATGTGGATTTAAGGCGTGGTTCGACTGAGTACGGTGATCCAATCGAGGGGGTGGGGGGTGAAGGTTGCTAATTTTACCACAAAACCAAAAGTACCTTGGGTACTTTTGATCAAGTTTTTGGGGGTGGTCGTTCTGATATATAAATTTCCTATCTGCTAAAAGATAAGCCACAAAATAAGAATGTTTAAATTGAATTATTACTCCTTGTAACGCAGAAACTCTTCTGCTATCTACTCCAAAAAGCTGCAAAACTTTGCACAAATTCACCAAATTTTTGTATCAAACCCTGAAAATCGCGAATAATACCCACATACGATTCTTTTATCATTTGCACAATACAAAGATAAGATGATCAATTCAATCAAAATAACCTTTCAACAGTTAAAAATTGATACGGTCAAGTGACTCTTGTTGTTTAAAAATGAAGATTGTATGTAATGAAAAAAGTTGTAGTTTCTAATAATCATCTCACACCTTATTAATTACACGCGCATTAACGTAGCTCAAAATAAAAAGTAAATTATTCAGAATCATTACAAGTTGTGGATGTTACGGCTTAACGTGTAATATCTGTGATTATTTGAGATACGTAAAACTCGAGAAATGTTTCATACAAGCATTACTGGTAGTAAATGACAAACAGAACAAGTACGCGTTTCCATAAGGTGTTGCTTGTTACACTCGATTGCCTCTTGATATGTCAGAGAGTAATCTGTATGTGATTATCTGTATTTATAAGAAGTAACAGTCGAGTACTACCTACTATGTCAGATGTCCACTAATGATAATAAACGAAATATAAAATTACTGTGTGCTTCTATAAAGTTTTTGTCTGTTATCGACATGTGTTTCTTTATATTTTGTTTTTGTTACAGCGATGTGTGTTTGAAATGGAGAAGTGTGTAATCATTGTGCAAAAAAATAAGAAAAAAGAGTGAAATATGGCTTCAACTTATGCGCACCAACGATGGTATAGAAATAATATATTTACTTCGTGCTTCTATAGAGTTGTTGTCTGTTATCGACATGTGTTTCCTTATATTTCAGATTGTGACCCAAGTGTGTTATGAGATGTAACAGTGAGGTAATGCCTCAATCTTTTACGCATTAATGACAGTGAATAATAAATATAGTTACTGTGCTCTAGTTGTTTATTGTTACAGTGATGTGCTTTTGAAATGTAGAAGAGTAATCAATGTGCAAGGAAATGGAGTTATGAGTTGTAACAGTGAGATAATGGCTTCATCTTATGCGCATCAACGACAGTATAGAAGTAATATATTTACTTCGTGCTTCTATAAAGTTATTGTTTGTTATCGACATGTGTTTCCTTATATTTCAAAGTGTGACCCAAGTGTGTTATGAGATGTAACAGTGAGGTAATGCCTCAATCTTTTACGCATTAATGACAGTGAATAATAAGAATATGTTGTAAGATGGTGTGTATGTAAATATATATGAAATAGATGGCAAAGATGTTTAAAAAAAAAATAAATTACTATTAAATCAAGAATGGTTTTATCCACGTGATATCTAAATAAGCGATTGTGAGGTGCCAAGATATTTTAGGTAAGAGATATCTTTGGTAGACAAGAAATTTGTTTTTAGGATGAAGTGGAAGATAGTCGAGTTTACTAAGAAATTCGTCAACGGTGTTCATCAAAATTCTCTTGTGGTCGTTGTTGTCCATTTCGAAGTTTAAAATATCTTCCAAGGTATCTAAAACTCTCCTTGAGGGAGACAGGAAGAACATGCGTTCCATGGATAACAATCAATACCGACTTCTTTGATTTGATACGGTACTCTGTCGACAAAATGAATTAGTTTACAATTTACGCCTTTTTCAATAACAAGAGTGCCATAAAATGTGTCGCTCTCATGACTGTTCTTTTCTTCGACGTGTTTTGGCCTTCTCCTTTCCTATAAATTCATCATAAGGGCTTTCTCACTTCACTCCATACGACTGCTGTGATCAGTGTATGGCGAAAACGTTTAGAAGAATGAATCCGTTACTCAACACGATATTCAAATTTTGTACCACACACCAAATTTTTATAGATAATTAGTTTTTCAAGTAGGTATTTAGGTTATGACTTCATTGGCAAGCCTTCAATTAGAATCGATATTGTCTATATCCAGTTCCAGGAAGGTCATGAACTGATTAAAGATGATGTAGTCGAAGGAGGCTGGAAACAGACATGGAATAGATTAAAAGTTAAGCTGAAGAGGGGTGTAAGAAAGAAAGCAATCGAGAGCTATGAAGCAAAAGAGCAGCAGAGTAAAGTATATAGAGATCAAGAACAGGATTGTCAATGGTTATACCAAACCTCAAAGCGTGGAAGACTACAGTTATTATGATGATGTTGAAGCAGATGGTTGAGACGAGATCATGGAGCTAAGCAAAAGGATTGGTGAAAGATGGAAGATGTAGAGTATGCTTAAAACACAATGAAACGGAAGCACACTTAGTAGCTGGATGTCAGAAGCTAATATTGAGAGCAGCAGGGTGAAGAATATAGAGATCAAGAATAGGAATGTCAATGGTTATCCCAAAACGTCAAAGCGTGGAAGACTACAGTTATTATGATGATGTTGAAGCAGATGGTTGAGACGAGATCATGGAGCTAAGCAAAAGGATTGGTGAAAGATGGAAGATGTAGAGTATGCTTAAAACACAATGAAACGGAAGCACACTTAGTAGCTGGATGTCAGTCATTGTGAAACTATATTTCTGAAGTTTTAGCAAAAATCTCTGAATTCTTGGAGGAGTGTTTATCAGAGGCTTAGAATAATTGCTGCTAATGGACGGTGATCATTTTCAACAATAAAATCTTGATTATAGAGCATGTCTGAGAATTTTTCGCTAGCGAACATGATACTGAGCGTTTCCTTCTCAATTTGGCAATAATTGCACTCTGATTTGGTAAGTGACCGACTCGCAAATGCCATGGGGTGCCAGTGATTCCCATGCAACTGCTCAAGCGAGGCACCTAAACCACTTTTTGAGCTATCAGAGCAAACTTTAATGGGCAAGTTTGGATTGTAAAACTTAAGGACTGGGGCATTAGTTACGAGTTGTTTGATAGTTTTAATAGCCTCTTGTTGTGGTTTGTCAAAGAACCAGTCCATGTCCTTTTCTAGTAATTCACGTAAAGGTGAAGTGACATCCGCCAAATTAGGTATAAATTTACCAAGTTAAATGGTCATTCCAAGAAATCGCTGCAATGCTAGTTTTCCGTCGCGCTCAGGCATTTCTAAAATAGCTTTGATTTTGTCTGAATCGGGTTTGAAGCCTTTGTCAGAGATCACATGTCCTAAGTACGTGAGTTGAGTAACACCAAATTGACATTTCGCTCGATTGAGCTTTAGACCACTAGAACGAATTTTTTGAAAAAAATTTCGCAATCGTATGTCATGTGCTTTCACGTGTGTCTGCCCACACAATAATATCATCTTGAGCGTGTACAACGCCCTCTAGGCCTTCGAGAATGACAGATATTTCACGTTGAAAAAGTTCAGAAGCACATTTGATCCCAAAAGGTAATCTGCGAAAAATATACCTGCCAAACGGCGTGTGAAATGCTAGGAATTTTGAGCTCTCCTCATCCAAAATGAGTTGCCAATACCCCGAGGAGGCATCTAATTTGGAGAAAAATTTTGCGTTACCCATTGATGAAAATATGTCGTCAGAAGATGGCATGGGATAATGGCTGCGTTTTATGGCTTTGTTTAAATGTCTTGGGTCAAGGCATATGCGAAGTTTACCGTTAGGTTTGTCAACTAGTACGAGATTGGACACCCAGTCTGTCGGTTCGTCTATCTTGGAGATAACCCCCAACGATTCCATGCGCTCTAATTCTTGCCTAAGCTTAGTTCTCAAGGCAATAGGTACCTTTCTAGGCGGTTGTACTACAGGTTTGACGGATGGATCAACATCAATATGATACTTTCTAGGGAGGCAGCCTACCTCACCAAAACAATCCTTAAATTCTTCAAAAATACATATAGTTTAGTAAGTGTAGGCACAAAACAGAGATATATGCGCAACCTATAATACTATGACTGATACAGAAAAGTCATCTATTAGTAGATATTGGCAAGGAAGGAAACAATAAGAAAAAAGCAAAGGCAAGTATTTAATTATATATTTTAGTAAGTTTAGGGACAAGACAGAGACATATGCGCAACCTCTAATTCTAAGACTGATACATAAAAAGCATCTATTAATACATATTGGCAAGGAAGGAAACTATAAGAATAAAGCAAAGGCAAGTATCTAATTCTATAATATAGTAAGTGTAGGCACAAAACAGAGATATATGCGCAACCTATAATACGATGACTGATACAGAAAAGTCATGTATCAGTAGATATTGGCAAGGAACGAAACTATAGGAAAGAAGCAAAGACAAGTATCTAATTCAATAGTTTAGTAAGTGTAGGGACAAGACATTGACATATGCACAACCTATAATCCTATGACTGATACAGAAAAGTCATGTATTAGTAGATATTGGCAAGGAACGAAACTATAGGAAAGAAGCAAAGGCAACTATTTAATTCTATAATATAGTAAGTGTAGGCACAAAACAGAGATATATGCGCAACCTATAATACGATGACTGATACAGAAAAGTCATGTATCAGTAGATATTGGCAAGGAACGAAACTATAGGAAAGAAGCAAAGACAAGTATCTAATTCAATAGTTTAGTAAGTGTAGGGACAAGACATTTACATATGCACAACCTATAATCCTATGACTGATACAGAAAAGGCATCTATTAATCAATATTAGCAAGGAAGGAATGTATAAGAATGAAGCAAAGGCAAGTATCTAATTCTATAGTTTAGTAAGTGTAGGGACAAGACAGTGATATACGCGCAACCTATAATCCTATGACCGATGCAAAAAAGGGATCTATTAATCTATATTAGCAAGAAAAGAATATATAAGAATAAAGCAAAGGCAAGCATCTAATTGTATAGTTTAGTAAGTGTAGGGACAAGACAGTGATATACGCGCAACCTATAATCCTATGACTGATGCAAAAAAGGCATCTATTAATCTATATTAGCAAGGAAGGAATATATAAGAATAAAGCAAAGGCAAGTATCTAATTTTATAGTTTAGTAAGTGTAGGGACAAGATAGTGATATACGCACAACCTATAATCCTATGACTGATGCAAAAAAGGCATCTATTAATCTATATTAACAAGGAAGGAATATATAAGAATAAAGCAAAGGCAAGTATCTAATTGTATAGTTTAGTAAGTGTAGGGACAAGACAGTTAAGATGGCGGACGTTGAAAGTCTCTGAACACGAATGAGTTTATTTTCTTTATCTCTGAGCTCTTAACATCGTTACATCTGGGATGAAATAGCCAGCTCAAAAACTGTTCAAACAAAATGGCCAGGGAGAAACGTAAATCAAAAGCTTTTTGTTAACAACGAGTGATCAGGGTCTGAATCAGATGGGGAAGTATCTGATGTATATCAACTACTTGAAAGTGAAATCGTTGCCCAAGTTACTGGCAAAAAACGAAAAGCAAACTATATTTTCAGGATTGATTGTTTAGATTATGAAGGGGAATCCTATAGAGGCTTATTCCTGAAAAAGGTCAGTGGATATGGTAGCCAAGGCACATCAGTTTTTGTTGCTGACAATGATGATTGTGGAAGCATCCAGAAGGACAGAATTCTTCACAAATTGCTGGTCCCTGCTGTATTGGGAGGATCAGAGTGATGCTGCGCACAACTAGCCTTCAAATGCAAGCTGGACAAATATGACCTAAACTACCAGTAAAATAGACATGAACCCATTTGTGCATTGCTAACTCTTAAACAATACTCTGTTACTATTATAACACTGTTTTCTTCCTATTGAATAAAACACTAGTCATGTTGCTGAACATTATCACATGCTCTTGGTGTTACCTGTTTTATTTAACTGCATGTATTGAACAAATTCAAGACCAGACACTGTTTTATTGTGTATTACAGTATCATAAATTTCGATAAAATTCTTCTAATTTTACTGCTATGTAGCTTATTTAGTCTGTGGTATTCTGTTAGTGCTACCTTTATTGAGGATAAGGTATATGAAATTTGATCATCGCACAAAATCAAAAAAGGCTTTTGCAGAATTTCATTTTTTCACATGTATTAATCAAGAAGACAGGTTCAGTAAAATGGAAATGTGTCTGCATGATGATGTGCTATCATGAACAAACTTTTTCCAATGACCAAGGCATTATTTTTATTCAAGGCTTTCATCCCCAATTGAAGTAATTTCCAAAATTGCATAGAAGGTCAAAAATAAAAGAAATCTTGGGTTTTTTAATGTTGCTCTACAGGATGAACTATTTAGAGGATATTTGTTCTAATAAAAACTTATATACTTGTTTCAAATTCAAAGGCTTACATAATGCTAGCTTGATAATTTTAAAATGCCCGTCTTACCCCAATAGGGTGACCATCTTACCCCAATATTGGGGTAAGATGGCCACTTCTAACAATAATTTTCAAATGAACTTTTCTATAAGAATACATACTCTGAGGAAGACAATTCCTTGTGAAATTTGTTGCACTGTGCAGAGATGATTTATTAGCAAAAAATACACCAGCAGAAAGAGGCTCAGTTGATGAAGCACCAGAAGAAACTGTTGAATTAGCACTGAAAAAATGGGAACTACTTGAGGACAACTCATTAATACATGAAACATCATCATCAACTGAAACAAACAAACTATTTACACTCTCATCTGGTGACAATAGTCTGTCCAGATGAGAAACATTACAGCTTAGTCCAAAATCATCCCCTGCTGTGGAACTGCAGTCTGCAGCAGGTCTGCGTTGTTTTTTATGATGATTTCTAAGTTCCTGATTACAAGATTTTTTTTCACTTGACGCTGTTCTCTCTTTCAGTTGCAGAACAAGCTCTCTATGTTTAAGGTGGTCCTCCCTGGATTGGTTGGATCGAAACTGGATGTCCGCTCTGAGTTCAAACAATTTCTGAAGGATTTTTTTCTTAACCTTGAAATTGGACACTGTAAAAATTACTGGTGGAGGACATTGGTTTGGGGTTGAATTTGGACAAGATGGCAGACGTCTAACATTAATTAGCTCGCCAGGATTGATGCAATACTGCTGCACTAAATAATCTTGAATAAAAATAGATGGGTCACCAGACACTGGTATTCCAAGTGCAATAATATTTAATTTTCGACTATCACAATTCTTTTCAGCTCAAACTATTCATATAATATTGGATGCACTCAGGGCTGAGACATTAGCAGATTTGATTTCTTCTTGGGCAATCAACTGATAGTCTTTTCATCACACTTTGTGGAGAGGTTTTGCTCAATAGTAACCACTTTAGTGTTTAAAAGTTTGAAGTCAGCTTTCAATGTATCCATGGTACTATTGACCAGTTCAGTTAGCGTCTGGGTGATAGTTGTCTGGAATGGCAACATGGCGGCTGAAACGGCAGACATTATGTTGGCTACACTGGAGGCATGAGTTGTTGAGCTTGTAAGGCATTTAGAACAATGCCATGCGCACTCAACCTTACTAGTAGCCAAGCTCAATGCAGCAAATTCTTCATCATTCAAATTTAAACAAATAGCACATGTCCATTTGCTGCAAGAGTCACACTGCAAACATTTAGAACTTTCGTCAAGGCATGTCAGGCATTTCATACAGCAGTCTGACTTGGAGGGGCTTTCTTGAATGCGCTTTTCAGGTCTTTTTCCCAATTCATCAGACATGCCAACACTTTTTACTGTCGATTTTGGCATAATATTGGCAACACTTATTACAACTTTGAAGAAAAAAAAACAGTTGAAAGATAATCAATACTAATTCAGTGACATTTTGTATTCTTGTTTTAATTATTTGTAACTCTGGGAATACACATTTACCCCTGGTGATAAACCATGCAACGGCTATTATCACGATATTGTCACAAAAGTGCGAAAATATCAAGACATCGTTGCCGGAAGCACATTTTCAACTTTGTGTAGAGGACGGTTATATGCTAGTATAGGGATTTTAGCTTGCATTTCTCTGGCTAGTATGAACCTTTTCAACGAAACTTTTAAGGGGATGGTCAAATATAAATCGTACTCCTGTGCTGATAGATAAGGCGACCAGCTCGCAGTTCCACCCATGACTCACGCCTAATGCACAGGTGGTCTACAGCGTAAGAGTTGCTAACGTATTTTTTACCTTGGCCTCCCTCAATCTTACTTTGAGGACATAAAGAGCCCTTAACTCGGCCTCCTCCATTTTATAAGATCAGTTTGTCCAAGATCCTTAAAAATCCCCAAAATAATGACACTTTTTGATAGTCCTCTCTCGGCTGCAATAGGACTATTTTTCAAGCTAATAATTAGCGAGTTGCTAACTAAGTATTCTACTAATTAACATTATGGACTCACCAGCAAGTATAGGCGTACTAAGATAGAAGGGCATTGATGCTATGCATATTGCCATCAACTCCTCAAGCTTTCGTCTCATTTCTATGGCACCACGTATAGTCTTCTTAGGCAAACAAAACTATGAAGCTTTTTGATTTCTCTGTCGAGGTTCAAACAGAAGGAGGAGGAAGTAAAGAGAAATAAAGCAGAAAGAAGAGGAATGAAGAAAAGGAAGAGAACGAGGAGAAAGAGAAGGAAGAAGAGAAAAAGATACCAGAGAAAGATAAGAGAAGGTAGAAGAGAAAGCGGAAGAAGGAGAGAAAGAGGAGGAAAGAGAAAAAGAGGTCGAATAGATAGGAGGAAGGAGAGGCAGAAGGGAAAAAGCGAGAGAAAATGATGAGATAAATGTACAACAGTGAGAACATCAAATAAAGAAAGCGATAAAATATGCAAACGCCTGACTGAATAGCTATGTAGTTATTCGATTTAAAAAGAGTAAAACCTACAAAAGTGGAGCTGTAAATACTAAGCCTAAACTTCGAACTATTAACATTCGGAAACAAGTCATTAATTTTCTTCAAAACCGTTGCTACTATTACCACTATACAGACCAAGATAAGCCATTCCAGTAAACCTAAGAAATGGTTTGAAGGTAAAATTCATTCTCTTTCTTAATCACTTTCGGTCTTATCCGGATAAGACACCATCAAAGGTAACGTATTACCAAGGCGTGCTGCTCGCAAAAGTTTTACTCTCATTTATGTGAAGTCCAATATGTCTGCCAGTAGCCTAGTTTGACGTTGGAGCATCTCAGCTTGTTGCAGTGAATTGCCAGAAGAGCTATATCATCTGCAAAATTAGTACCTATAGCTGTTACGACAGGGTACCTTTTCTGACTTCTATCAATTCATATCTAACCGTTATTTCATCAATGGTAGCTAAACGTATCGCATATTCGAAGCAGATGATAAATAGATAAGGTGTTAAAGTGCACCTCTGTCATACACCAGCAAGAATCTCAAAGAAGATGGTGTTTCCCTTAGACTATACTGCTGGGGCCGAGAACTTTTACAGTACTTTTAATTTTATGTCGTACTCCGTATGCATGCAACACCTCCATTTTTTTGACTTCTGCAATTGTCATCACAACTGCCAATTTCTTTGGCTTTTTTGCCATCCATCGTTCATAGCAGTGTCAGTATTTGATCAAACGCAGACCTTCCCAGTCTGAAATTATTTTGATTTATTTCGGAGTTTGACTAGATCTGTGGCTTGAACAGCATCTAATTCTAAACAATTCGAACCTATGCTGACAACATAAATCTCAAATAGTTTGATGTCACACCAGGCTTGCCTTTCGCAGGGAACGGTTTTCTACCTGCATGTAGCCAAAGTTTGGGGAAAATGTCGTGATAGGCCTTGTTGCAGATCTCCAGTAGTTCCTTGTTCAAGCAGAACGTTTTCCACACTTCCACAGGAATACCACCCAACGCCGCGGATTTTTTATTCTTTGTTTTGTAATTTTTGTTCGTACGGAGACATAGGAAGTCTGAGATCGATCAAGTACGGTCTATGATCTGAGTTCAAGGAGTGATAAGTGCGGTAGGACTCACAATTAAGGGCACTGTTCTGAAACTTTCTGTTAATAAGCATGTAGTCTAGTTGTGCTTTGTCGCAATTAGGATATGTAAACGTTCACAGTTCCCCATCTCTTTTGCAGAACTAAGTGCAACGATTACAAAATCACATTCTCTAGCCATTCCCAATAGACACCGTTCATTTCTGTCTGTAGAATCTTGAGAGCTGCTAACAACATACCCTTTTTTCATTAGCGTTCACGTCTCCTGCTATAATTCAGACATAGTGTTTCCGAACCTGCTGAGGACACTCAAAAGCTCAAAATAAAAGGTTGTAGCATCTTCCTTTTCCGAGACCTTTGTCGGGCTATGGCACGGGGTTAGAGTGAGTTTAAGGTTGTCAGTGAATGTAGAGACTATGAATTGTGAATTAATTGGCTCTATGTCGAGAAGGGAATCTCTGCTTATAAATGTTATCGTTATGAACAAAAAAATTGTTTTTTAAAACAAACTCGGCTAAGGACAGCAATGTATCAATCGAGACAGATTTAACCTCCCTATCCTCTAGTGCCCTTTTTTAAGGCTGCGAGACCCTCTTCATGGGGTATACTAGGGTAAAGGTGCACTACATCTATAGTACAAAATATCGTATCCTCGCCCAAGAGAGGTGGAGATTTATATATTGTTCTAAAATTATGATCATCCCATTAAAGAAATTTCCGTTTAGTAAAGTGTTTATGAGCAAATAGTTAAGGTCAATTTAGTCCATGAAATTTAAAAATATGACATTTACATTATATAGATAAGACCAACATGATGAGACAAAAATCCCATTTGTAAATCTAACTTGCAGTTTGTTGTGTCAAAAAATGATTGCCTTGCCTTCCTTCATGAATGGATCGGACACAGTATAGTACATACTATGCAATTTATATTGTTATGGCATAGTATTGCATCGACCTGTAAATGGTGAATCATCTGCTTGGCTAACAATATGGTTACTAAAACATTCCGTTTTGGTGTATGTGAAGTATATCAAAGAAAAAGCACTACAAAAAGTGAAAATGGCTATTTAGGGAGTTTAAAGTCGGTGAGAAAAAACCTTATCAATGAAGCTCTCCTTCCAAGAAAACAAAATCATTTTCCCTCCATTGCAAATTAAATTGAAACAGATGTAAACAATTTTTAAGGCTCTAAATCAGGAAGGTGACTGTTTCAAATACTTTTATAAGACGTTTCCTGGACTTACCAACGAAACGTTCAAAGCCAGCGTGTTTAATGGTTCTAATGCCTGGAATTCATAAAAGATTTTGACTTCATGAACTTGATGAATGACTGGAGCACCCGTTGCGCATTTGTTGCTGTGATAGAAAACGTTCCGGGAAAAACTGGGGAAAAATTACAAAGAGTTGACAAAAAAGATATTGAGGTGTGTCAATGAAACCGGTACCAACATGAGTATTAAACTCCATTTTCTTGACAATCGCCTTAACAAATTCCTGGGCAACTGTCGTAGTGTCGGAGAACGCTTTCACGAGGGCTTGCAAGTTGTCAAAGACCGATACCAGAGGCAATGGGATGATATAATAATTTTGAAGTATTAAAAGGGACTTAAATGATGCACAACATGGCAGGAAGTCTATGAAGAGAAAAATGTTTAACTTAGTTTGTCCACATGATTTGTAAAACGGGGCAAATGTGTACCCAAAACACCGTAAGTAACGGTGACAAACGGAGATTATTTCTTGATTGGAATAGACGTAAGTCCTCATGCTCAAATAATTTACACTGTAGTTCATATTTGGATAAAGTAACTTTAAAAAACAATTAATGTCTTCGGTTACTTATTTATGACATCGAGTTTCTGTGGATAATTGTTTTCGTTATGTACTACTCATATCTGGAAGAATTGGTTTAATCTCTGCCGTGGCCGTGCCAAACAATTTATTGAGAGGATTTGTATGCTAGGAACAACTGCCTGTGCATTGATACCAGGAAAAAGGAATGATGAGCAAATTGAAGCTGCTACCAGTATCGAAATTTGCAATTGACCTCTCACTTTGCGTACTTTACCATCACACTGTTTAATTCAATGGGTGACTATGTGCAATTTGTCTGCCCTGATCGATTCCCATCAGCGTTTTATGTAATCACATCTTATTTTGAGAAAATGATATAATGTATGCCATAGCTCAGTACCAATGTATGTATATATATGTATACATATATATATATGTATATTATCAAAAGCAAAGTTTGCGTATATCTCCCTAATCGAGGTAGTCTTCGTAGGGACTGCCATGTAGAAACTACAAACAAGTGCCAAATCTGCATTGTTATAGACGTGGCAGGCCTAGCTCTCTAGTTTGTTACAATGTGCTTGTTATTTCAAAAGCTGGCTTCTTTGTAACAATGCATCTAACTTCACTATGTTTGAGGAATATTTGGTCTCAAGATTTACACTTTCTCTATGATTTAGATTTATAGTCGATATTGAAAGCAAACTTTGGTTTATTTTGATATCTTGATAGAATGTGTGTTGGAAACAGAGATCTGTCTGCGACCGAGGTGACATGTGTCTTCCATTTTATTCCAACACCTCTTATATGTGTGTTGGAAATGAATCTGACAGTCAAGATCTGCCTCAAGGTAATCACACTCCTACTTTTTATCAAGTGTTTGCATCATCTATGACTTTAGTAAGTGACCAAAATACCTTGCTGCTTGCATTGTAAAGGCTTTGAGAAGATAGAATTCAAACCTTGCATATCTCCTCCCTGCATTTGAAGTATCTCTGCAGCTCGATAGATGCGAGCTTACATTCCGCTATAGATTTGTGGAATAGAGACTTCTGTTCATGCTCAATTACGGACGCCTATTGGGACATATTTCTAAACCTGTGTAGAAAGGCCTCAAAGTTTTTAACTTTTTTAGTATCTAAATGGCATTTCTTCATGTATACGTAGCATTTTAGCAATATAATTTTTGGGCAAGTTACTTTCAAAAAAATACGTTGTGTAACTACTGAAAGTGTTTGTCATCAGACTATCGTGATTTTTAGGGCGTATAAAACAGAGCATCGAAGATACTCATTTGATGATGACTCTAAATGAAAGGTTAAAACAGCCGTACTCGCTGTCTCTATTAAAACTAGCGATCATTCTGACATCGCAGTTACTGCAAAACAAAAATAAAGAACAATATTTGTAATTTGTTTTCTAACAGACATACCGTTGAGATCTTGACATCTACAAGGCATTATTACCTGAAGACAACTCTTGTTCATTGCTGTGTTTCTTTTGCATTTATAGTAGTTGTAATAGCACTTCCTAAAGGTTTTTGCGGGAAACATTTTGAATAACGCAGTAGTTAAAGCTTAAGTTAAAAATCTCGTTAATTCTCTATTCAAACTAAAAAAATCCCACCAACTTGATCATGTCACAACGTTGCATACCCTTATCTCGTGTACATGTAAATTGAAACTTATGCAATTCTACTCTATAATGCTTTTAACCTCATATGCTTTTGAATAGCAATTTTGGCTTTTTATCGTTTTCATTCCATACAAGGCAAGGTACTAGGTATGGGGAGTTACTTGTTATCTTTTGGTTCACCACATCACTAGGAGCCTTAATCCAAAGCTTGAAATTAGGGGAACACTTCACAGGTCATCGTGCGAATAAGGAAGAGTAATAAAGCCCACTTGGGGTGGCGATGGATTTGAACATCTCTCTTCAGGCTTTACTGAGTTTGCATGTTGCAACGTACTTTACTGTACCACCTCTGGTCCTATTTCCCTGGCTAACACAATACTTCTGGTTTCCTACAACTTTCTACTTGTTTCATAAAAAGAGGAAAATGCTTTAAAGGTGTGGTACTAGAGGAACTAAGTTTCAAAGGCTAAAGCTGTCAGAAATTATAAGAACTTTCCTCTTTGAGAAATATGGATGACTGCCTCAAGTCCGCACTCGATTGTACACCTTGTTTGTCATAGGGTACCAGTACGTGTATGTCGGGATTCGCTCTTGGGCCTTTTGTTTTAATATGACATAGAAAGTTATGTTTACTTGTTTTAAGTATAGGTATCGACCGTATCTTAAATGAGAGCTGCATTTGCCTTGCGTGCCGTTTGCTAGCTGTAACATATTCTCAATACATTATATTACTGTGTTTAGCAAGCCTCTCACATATTTTGTCATTCTTTCTCAAGTCCGAAACAGGCTTTTTCAGGATGGAGGAGAGCGATCGCTCCTTCTTTGGCGGAGAGAAGTCACTGTTTTCATTTGGAGGAGAGGACTCAACTAATACGGTAACCACACTTTTAATATTTCATGTGTCATTAATAATGCTTTCTTTATCAAATTATTACAAAAGGCAACATTAGTGCAATTGTCGCAAAGGAAACTGAGGTACACTGTTAAACAAACCCTTATCAAAATCAAACAGAGTAAAAATCAGAAAGTAACAAGTTTAAAATGCCCGAATGTGTAACAAGGGGCTCCTCGGTTGCTAATGCAACACCCTGTGATGTGCAAGTGCTTCATCTTCGGTAAAGAATAAGGTTACCTCTGAAAACATTGGACTCTGTTTTAGCAATACTTTTATTTCTTCTTGAAACCCTGGTCTCTATCGTAACGCCTGCACTTATTGACACAGTTAAACGGCGTAACACTCATGACATTTTTTATGTCATAAATCTCTACTGTAAAAGATATGCAATACTTTTTTACTATCTGTTTCTTTGGTGTTAATTCAGAAATTGTATCGTATCTAAATTTGAAGCAAATTTTACAGGTGAAACTACAGGTGTTTTCATTAAACCTGTGACTTTGAAAGTCTAAGACGTCTAAGGTAGAAATCTTGGGCGGATTTCAATCGGTTTTTGTCAACACTAATTTATTGTTAGGGAGCTTAGCTTACTTTAGTTTTCCTTACTTTATCAATATTATATGAACAAGTGGCAATGCTGTGCCGATTTCACTTTAAACATCTCCGTCCCCGACTGAGTCTGTGTCAAACGTGTTGGTGTTCTAAAAGACAAATTCGTCACCATAAAAGTTTCGAAAGCGTTTGGTTCAGTTTACTTTATCGCATACCTTTCATCCTTATTTCTATAATTTCAAATAGCAACCAATATGCCACTGTATTAAAGCACCGCAAAGATGTACATTATAATCTTTCTTTGGAAAGATGTGACATTATCTTTCAAAATCGATACTTACCCCGGCATTTGTAATTACTAAAATGTAAAGCATAGTGAAAATGAAAAAATCAAGTTTTATTTAACAAAAAGTCCATTACCAAATTTCTTTCGTTTAGTTGTGCATATTTTATTTTAATGCAATTTGTGTTGCTGCATATGAAAGTTATTACACTGCAATTGAACGATTTTTAAATCTCAAAATATTTATAATGAACAGATTTGCTGAATCAATTTCTATACTAAACTCATGTCTTTATAATTTCCTTTTTAATATCGTTATCATTTATTTCACTCTACCGTGATAGACACGTCTTTATATAAATGCATGAACATTCAGTACGTCGTTTTTTCTATAGGTACTACTACTAGCATTGTATAGTTGTTCCATGCTGTAAGAAAACTTTCTTTCAATTTACTTTCAGAACCCAGTCACATCGTTAGGTGCACCGCAATGTGCGTGCGCCAAATCGCTCAGTCTAGCTTTGACGGATCTCAGCACCCGGTCCGATACTGGTGTATGCTGGAAAAAGTGCTTTAAAGAATTTCAACTTCCTATTTGCTACTGGGGATTGTTTTGTCTCTGATATTATAGAATCTGTTCCTTGTAATGACCTTGGATTCTGTATATCTATTTGCTACTGCGTAACGCAATAAATTATATAGATTTTTAGTAGCCTTTGGGTATGATCTTAAATTATTAATTAGTAGGAGGTCCTATTGCAAAGTTGGGGCCCGCAAATTTTCAAGACATAACCAAGGAAGAGGGTGGTAATTTACAGAAAGATCACACCCGTAGAACATTTAAATAATATCTTTGATAGCCCAGGGATTTTGGACTCTTAGGTTGAATTTCTCAGGAGAGTGTTCAATAGATGGCAGACATTTAATGACAATAAGTTTCTTATTGATAACTAATATCTTGTGCATTTAAATCAGTACACCACTAAAGTAAACAAACAAACAAAAACACAGTCAAGAGTATTCAATAACTTTACAGGATTGATAAAAGTCTCTCAATCAAAGACTCCTGATGAACAGTGGATCCGATACTGAATCTACCTTAAATATACAGAAAAATCATCGTACAGGCTAATTAATAAATAAAGGGCAACTGGGGCGTCCAAGGGAAACGCCTTTCAAGTTAGGCTACCGGGCAGAGAAGCAAGCTCTAAACCGCCGAGTATGCAACCTGGTCGTGGGCTTAGCACCCCCATTCATTTGACAAGTTATGTGTTTCTCTGGCAAAGAGAATAAAGAAAACACAAAAACAAGAAAAAATTGTGAAAGAGAGTCCAATGTCAGCTCCTAATTGCCAGCAGATGCAAAATCTTCTGTGAAGATCGAATCAGACAAAAGAGAAGCCTTTCATTACATCGTAGCCGCCACCCCTCACGTTTGATTGAATGGCGCCTTCCATGTACAGTCAGTAGGTAGCCCATTCAGAGAGCACTCAGTCAAGCCAACTGGCTGCGGTTCATTCGTCAGAATAAGACAATCATGGCATCTCACCAGTATCATGATTGGAGTTAAATATCAAAAGAAACAACTCGATATCAGTGAATGTTGAAGTATCGTTACAGACTGAAGTGACGTCAACCGGAACAAATGACATCTCAAATTTTTATATATCAATTGTATGGGACCATGGTGTAATGGTAGCACATCACGTTGCAACACTGAAGGACAGGGTTCGATTCCTCGTGGTCCTACGCCAAACTTTTAGAAAACAAAGTGTGTGCTAATTTCAAATTGCACCTAGGAGTGTCTCGGATGCTTGTAAAACGAAGAACAAAACTAGCGGGGTAAAGAAAGCAAGTCACCTGATAGTACCTTTGGATTGCGAAGTGTTGCTAGCTGAAAATCGGATTTGCCTTAAATCCCCCCAAACCACAATGAACTGGACTTCACGACAAGCAAGATCAGTTGCGCGGAAGTAAATCTGGAGTTGAACCGTAATTCAGTGAGTAAAGAATTGTTTCATTTGGATGCCTCTTTAACGAGATGAGAACCTCAATTACAAAATACTGCCGGCAAGAACTATATTTCATGCAACAAGGAATTAAAAATGAGGTATCGAGGAAAAAGAAATTACGATAGAGCATGATCATACATTCGCGTGGTATTGATACCATCCAAGGCTGTCGGAAGCCAGCGAGGGTCCCCGGGTTGAAAGAGTGATGGGTCCACAGAGACTGAAATGACTGATAAATGTTTCTGTGCCTTCGACTCGTATGAACCCACCCTGATATTACCCTCTCTCTTAAAAGTGCTGACATGATCACACCCTTTCTAACTCGTTAATGGACTTTGGATTAATGACGGGCCGGATGGCAGTTCTTCCTTGGTCAAGTCACATTGCGCAGAGAGGCTGGTCTCCAATCGCGTTGAGCTGGATGTCGATGTCCACCGGTGGATGATTGGTAGCTAATGTTGCGACTAGATAAATAAAAGTATGTTAACATCGGAGGTCACCTAGCTCAGTTGGTAGAGCGCACACCGTGAAAGCGTGGGTCACGGGTTCGATTCCTGCTAGTGACATATTTTCTATTTCTCTAGTGTTCTTTTCAAAACTAACATTTCAAATCCTCTCTTCTCAATGATACTTTCGAACTCTGTAAACAAAGGTAATCATCGAGTGTAACTTCACTAATTATTGGACGTGCGTACCTCTCTCCCTGTTAGACCCAAAAGTAGCAGAAAGATGTGCGATTAAATGAATTGCATTTAAATAGTTGTTATGTATTATCCAATTATCCAATAAACTGGAAGCTGTTTAGGGCATGCGCAATATGAGCAAATGCCATGTGCTATAAAATCTTTCATTCGTAATGAAGTGAAGAAGGAAGTGTACAAAAACTAGAAGTTTCATTATTCTTACGTTCCATCTTCTGCTCATTTTCGAGCTTAGCACATCGTTACAACAATTGTGCTAAACAACTACATCCCTACGGAGGCTCCAATTATCCCTTACTCTCGTGTAACTAATTGCTTGGGGTTGGTATTTGTGAAGTGCTTCAATTGAAAATCGATGTTTTTCAAAAGACACGTTGAATTTGTTTTGCTTTTTGCTATCTAAACGAAACTAACTTGAACCAGTGGTAAGCCCTCTTACAAAGTGGAGGTTATGTGTGTGATATTTATATTATTTGACACTGTACACCACGAAGTAAATTTCTGAAATAGACAATTTTAAATCTGGACCGGTATTACCTTACCACCTTACCTCTTTCCGAAAGTTGGTAAAGTTGGTAAAGGCAGTTGTTCTTGATCTTTTGTTCATTTGCTTTGTTATGTTTCGCCCCATATTTCTCAACAGCCAGTTCTGTTCCCAGCTATCTTATTGTTGTCTTATCCAATAATTCACTGATACATTTATTGTTGTTGTTTTTGTCTCCATAAATGAAAGCTTACGAGCTTAAGGCTTAAGAGATAACAATGTTGAGTTTTTGCTGTTTGTTACTATTTGTTTGTTTTAGAATTGCTATCAATATTTAACATTCTAAATATGCCCCTATTCCACGCCACCCCAATTTTCAGGCTAAATCAGCTTCTGAGAAGGGTAGGCCCACTTCAGGTTGGCCTCAAACACGCGATATATTCGTAACATTGCCGTGCGGTATAGATGGCTTGATAATTAACACTTGTGGGAGACATAGTCAGAAAATGGCACCCATGTCACGGTCACTGGCTCAAGGTTATCAGACGTTATCAAAAAGTTAAACACGATTCTATCGGTGTTATTATAAAGCAACTATAGGCTAGACAGTTTGCTCAAGGAACATTCCGTGAACCAATGTGACGTAAGCCGCGTCTCTAGAAACTTTGTCGCGCCTCGGGAAAACCGCGTCGAACAACTTGCATCAGTAAAACGAAAGGTCACTCACTGAAAAGTGACAGATTTAGTGCTAGGACACACTTTGTTACAAAGGGCTCTTTGTTAGCAACACCGCTTTGTTAGAAACCTCGTCAATTATTAAATAATCGCCTTTGATTGTATCCACTAATATCTTTTAATGTTCTCCCTGACTGTAGTTAGTATTACCTTTGCTGATTGCTCATTTAACAATTAACTTTATGTGTATTCTTTATTAGCGAAAACTTCAAAAACAGTTGTTGCAACAATTATACAAGGTTCAATGGACATTATTATAAGACTGTTCATCGTTTTATTCAGGCAACTTAGCTATGTGAACAGAATAATCGACTGTTCACACACTTTTCAGCACGTAGGATACGTTATCTCTCTCACTTTCGTAAGCAAAACAAGGGATAACTTAGGACCGTTTTAAAAATTTTGTAAAATAATTTAAATCTAAAAAAAAATTTGTAATTTTGATGTATTATTTTATTTTATTTTTGTAACTATTTTTTTTGGCAAAAGAAATACATACATACATACATTTGAAAAACAAGGGTATTTTAAAATTTAAGGTGTGTTATAACAGGTGGTGACAAATATGACGAGCCACGATAGTGCACATTCCGTACTCGAATCCACGTGGCGACAAATATATATTTTCTCTGGTAATTTGCAGCCCTTCCTACCATAAAGATTTAGCTTTTATGAAATGAGTCAAAGTATGTTTTAATTGGTTTTTCGGGTATCCGAAGTTAAGTACTACTTAACTCGGAAAGATTCCTGGTACTACAAAATTTGTAGATAATATTTAATAACGGAATCATTAGTGAAATACCATTGACTTACTACTTAACTACGGATCAATTTTGCTACATTTTGCTACATCTTGCTACAAAGGCACTTTATCGAACTCTTTACAATATCCATGTTCTCTGTAATATGTTTCCTCTTCTTGCATTACCTTTAAACATGATTATAACATTGTAATGCCACTCAGTAATTAAATGTCAGTTTTGTAAAGACGCTAGAAAAACAGAAAGATATCACCACCTGGACTTGAACCGGTGACCAACTCTTTCGCAACGCGCGCTCTACCAATATTCTCTTCCTCTAGTTACCACACTAGTTCCCAATCATCCACCGGTGGGCATCGACATCCAGCTATAAACAATTTGGAGACCAGTCATTTTGCGCCATGTAACTTGACCAGTGGTGAAATATTTTCTATTATCTAATGTCCTTACAAAACTGATATCTACAATCCTCTTCTCTCCACAACACTAAGTAATTGAAAACCGACACCATAAAACATGTTATACATAAAACCAATGCCAAGAGAACTAAAAATGCTCTATGCTAATGAGTAGGCAATGCCTTTATCTTCTTGCTTAGAAAAATAAGGTAATGATCAAATCAATAACATGTCAGACTGTTTTATTAGTGTCTATACCGTTGCTAAGAGGCGTCAACAGAGTTACCAACAACACTGGATCTAATTTTGAAATACAAACAAGTTTGAATATACACATGTATATTTCATGAGCTTTAATCAGGAATTTTTAACTAAGACAAGACGCTGAAGATTAAGGTGCTACGAAAGAATTTGACAGAATCTTGAGTGATAAGAAAACGATGACAACATGAAACGTTTCCCGAAAACTTTTCAACGTCTATTTTCAACTCTTTTTAGTAACCTATTTCTTGCCTTCCGTTTTAGCTACAGGAATGATAGATTTTCATCTTGGCAAAGTGATCAAGTTATGTAGTTTTCGAGGTCTGTAACGCAAATTTCAAATGATGGCTATATTCTACTGTGCAGTACAATAGGAGTAAGTTCTACGGATCCCGCTCCGTCAGTTATGGAGATACATGGATCCGTTTATTGTTCATTGTAATTCCTGTTGTGCCATAGTACATCATCAGTGTGATGGAATGGCATCTGTTTGTGTGATTAACTCGTTAAAATAGACGTTTTTAACTTGTAAAGGAAAGCAAGTGTACGTGAATATAAAATGAATATAGTAGACTTTCCTTGCTTTTCAACCACAGGGTATTGATTTGAATGTTTGGAATTGAAAACCATGTTTGGAAACCATGTTGGCATAAGCTATGTATTCCTCACTGGAAATGTGAAACGATCTTACAGCAGAAACTTTTAGTGTTTTTTGCGAATTCAGGCTGAAATCTGTAGAAAACAGAAAGTGACCGAAAATTTTTCGTTCAATCAAACAAAAATTTAAGGTATGTCATTTATTGTTCACAGCTACTACAGATTGAAAATGGTGTACGACCGTGATGATGTCCAGTTGGCTCAACTTTCTGTATTTTACGCGCCATCTTGTTTTATGAGGATTGATGGTCAACATAAAGATATCGTCAGTATTTTTTTTCCTTGTGGTAATTTTTAGTGGAACTCCGCAAATAAGCCAGCGTTCGGTATGACCACTTGAGTCTTTTTGTTGGGCCTGAAATTTCTTAAAAGTCGTAAAGGCTTCTACTCGAGGCAATGGAGGATTTACATTTCGTAAACACAATTCCATTTGTAGTAGCCACGATCTTGAAACAAGTACGCTTTTAGTTATTGAGTTTTCAATACTTGTCGCTATTTGAGACCATCAGCGGTTAGCTAAAATATTCCAAGTACTTAAAATTTAAATATTTGTCAACTGAAACTGAAAAGGAGGATCAGCAAAGCATTCTTTTGATCGGTCTCTACACAGAGAATTGTTAAACGATTCAAACCATTTTATTTTGTTCAGAACCAAAAATGTAAAGTTCGAAGACCAGTCTGACGTCATTTATTATGAGTCTTAAGTAACCCGACTAGTTACTAGATTAGCTATGTGATGGGGCTGCTGGTAACAGAGGAGCAATTTTATTTTACACCAACACCATTCAATGTCAGTTTAGTTCAACTTTGTGATGCTACACTGGTGAATAATTGGGAATAAAGAGTAACTTCACTGAAACGCGTTTGAATTTTACTTCGTCATATAGTTGAATCATATACGAAAACGCCAAGGGGCGTTCCTTCAAAGTTGAAAAGATTCTCCGAATATCTGCTTGCTCAATACAGGATCCAGAAGCAAAAGTGGTCTAGCTTACGGATGGAAACCGCATCAACATTGCATTGAAAGCATTGAATAATGACGCTTTATTTACATTTCTTTTTAGCTGTCAATTGTAGAGGGCATGTCAGGGACGATCTTCTGCTGGGATAGATAAGCATGAGCCAGTTTCTCAATGTTATTTATGCTTTAGTGTTAAAGGAGAAACTACTTAATTCCAAGGACACAACTACAGCAATCAATGAATGATACAAAATGTACCTCCCGTGTTATCATCAAATTTTAACAAGATGGTAGATAGTGCACTTTAGTAGCGTGCTATTATCGTCTTTAAACGTAAGACCTATCGGTCGTGATGTAAACAAATGCAACATGCTCACTATTATGATGCAAGGGACTCACCACTTTACATCATTGGAATGAAAAATATGCTAATCTCATTAATGGAGAAGGGGACAACGCTAATGTAATCAAAATAAGGAATATTACCGTATGTCCAATTATTAATGGGACAGAAAACTAAGCATATAAATGTACAAGGAAACCATTTGAGGAAGAGGACGAACTGAGGGAGTCAACAGTGCAAGAAGTTGCATGGTTGGGTTGATGCCAGTATCTTACCAGACTCAATAACTTGGTTGGTCGTCCATCTCCGTTAAAACCTTCGATTATTAAAAGACTAAAGACGGTGAGCACGTATGAAATATTACTTATATTGAACTTTTATTGAAAACAGGACATTCTCTTCGTTTTGTAAATTATCGTTGTTTCTTAATTGTCACGTAAATACGCTCGCATATATGTAGCACAGATAGTTTCAAGGTATTTTTGCTTTCTCCGCTTGTCTTAGTTTGCATGTTTATGGGACGAAAGAACCCAGTAAGTCATTCAGGGATGTTTCCAGGGGGAAGGGGGGGACTTGCGACACTATCAAGAAAAAGGTAGGGTTTGTATGGCGTCTCTGCGCAAAACACTATAACTACAAAGATATAACCTATCGTGACGTTAGAGATGGGGGCTGACAAAGGAGCTTTCTTGTTTTGATAATGTAAGTTTGTAGTAAAAATGCGCTTTCTACAACAAAACATAAAGTCGGATTGGAAAAATGTTACAAGATTAATTCAATGGTGAGTCTGGAGAGAAAACATCTATGGACAGAATGTTGAGAAGAGTCAGTAATCAAATTATTGAGGCCAAACATTAGCTTGCCTGGGGCAAACCTATCCTTCCTTGTTTAAATGAATTGTGCTCTTTACAATTGGTATTAACGTTTGGGTTTCCCTTATCATCACCCTCCTTACGTTCTATCTTATGTTCTTCGCTATAAATATCGACATTAACGCTTTTCTGGTTATCGACCCCCGTCTGTCTTAGACTATTCCCATTGCTGTCCACAATTAGATCGAGTTTCTGCTGATAATCATTCTCATTGCGCTCTACCCTGCGTTGTTCACTGAAGCTATGGAGGTTGATATTTTCACGATCATTACTTACTGCATGATGACCACCTTTTTCATGATAGCAACTTTCTGCAGAATCATCACTTTCTGCAAGATCGTCACTTTCTTGATGCTCTGTATTGTCTTCTTTTCCACTGGTATTACCAATGGTGTCTCTTTTATAATTATTTTCCTTGTTGTCTACTCTAAGTTGTTTGCTGTATCCATGCAGATTGAAATCTTTCTGGTCATCTCTCTGCTTGTGTCTTGTACAATTACCTTTCATGTACACAGCCACACTGGCGTTTCCCTGTTCATCAATCTTCACCTGCTCTATCGTACGGTGTTTCCTGCAGCTATTGAGACTGACATTTTTGCAATAATCAATTTCTGCATGCTGATCACTTTTTATCAAGTCATCACATTCTGCATGACTATCACTTTCTGCATGCTCATTACTCTCTGCATGCTCCTCGGTCCCACGATCATTACTTTTTGCATGGTCATCAATTTCTGTATGGCCATCACTTTTTGCATGCTCATTACTTTCTGAATGCCCACCACTTCCTGCATGCTCATCAATTACTGTATGGTCATCAATTTCTGCATGATCATCACTTTCTGAATGCTCACCACTTTCTAAATGCTCACCACTTTCTAAATGCTCACCACTTTCTGCATGCTCATCAATTTCTGCATGCTCATCACTTTCTACTTGCTCATCAATTACTGTATGGTCATCAATTTCTGCATGCTCACCACTTTCTGCACGGTCATCATTTTCTGCACGCTCACCACTTTCTGCATGCTCACCACTTTCTACACGGTCATCACTTTCTGAATGCTCACCACTTTCTGCACGGTCATTACTTTCTGCAAGCTCACCACTTTCTGCTTGATCATCAATTTCTGCATGATCATCACTTTCTACTTGGTCATCAAATTCTGCATGCTCATTACTTTCTGCATGCTCATCACTTTCTACTTGCTCATCGATTACTGTATGGTCATCAATTTCTGCATGCTCACCACTTTCTACACGGTCATCACTTTCTGAATGCTCACCACTTTCTGCACGGTCATTACTTTCTCTGGTTTTCAAAACGAAGTGATACGTTTCCATGCCACGGTAGTTTTAAGTAGACAGGGCATTTTTGAGGTCCGATGCATTTTGCTTTGGAAAACTGTGAAAGTTTCAATTTAATAGTGCTGTCAAGGTTTTTCGGAATAGCCATTTAAAAGAAAAGTTTGTTCTGGAAAAGTGAGTTCTGATTCTAATTTGGTATCGGAGCAAATCATGAAAGCGCGGTGAACTAAAATTTTGATGAGGTTAATTTTATGCGTTTTGGGGCAGAACGAATTCCAGGAGATGTATTAGCCAGAAAAAGTAGGCTTTTTATCCACGCTGGTACCAAATTTAGTACCCTCTTTTTCGATTAAAACATCCAGGAACGGTAGTGAGTCGTTGTGTTCCTTCTCAAAAGTAATTTTTAGACCTTGGTGTAAGTTGTTTAGGTTTTTGAGGAATTCGTCACATTCGGACTCTCTTTCAAACATCGCAAATGTGTCATCAACATAACAGAAATAAACAATGGGCTTTTGTGAGGATTCAAAAAGTTGAAGTTCATGAAAGCCAACAAAGATATTAGCTAATGCTGGACCAAAGGGACTTCCCATGCTTACCCCGTTCTGTTGTCGGTACATTTCATTACTGAAACTGAATTCAACACCACGTGTTACAACTCTCATCAATTCAACAAAAAGCTCTTCAGGGAATTGGGGTGGGACAAGGTTACCTCTGTACAATGCATCGGCGCGTATCTTAATTGTCTCGTCTAAGGGAACGTTTGTAAACAGGTTACAGATGTCAAAAGAACTCAAAACAACTCTCGTTGGAACCGAAATTTAGGTTTTGGGTATGATTAGCGAAAGTAAACGAGTCTTTAATACAAGTTTTCGATAAAGATAAAGTACGGGTTGTAAAATTTCTGAGAGCCACTTGGTAATTTCATGTTGTGAGGAGCCAACAATAGAAAGAATTTGTCGGAAAGGATGTTCTTTCTTATGTGTTTAAAACTTTAACAATAATTTTATGGCAAACGTGTTAAATTACAGCGCAAGAAAGAGGTCTCAATTGACTCACATTCTCATTTAGTGGGTCCTCTGCATGTAGTCTGGTAGATAAGGAAATGGACCCGGAAGAAATTGGTACCAAGCTATAATTTTTTTTCTGGAAAGACTAAAGTATTCTGTCTTGAAATTTCAAAACTCCTCTTTTCGACTGATTGGGGAAAATTTTTTATTTGTCTCCAAATTTTTCTTTATTTTTGGCGAGTTCTTGATCATATGAGAGCGTTCTTATATTGCGTAATACCTTTTTTGCTGAATGGCCGATGGACGTTTTTGGCTGTGATACTCAAAAGTCCCGAATAGACGGGGCTCTAATAAGCGGCGACGATGCAAGATTGGACCAAAATAGTACATCAAAAGCAAAGATTTACCATATAAAGTTTTGATGTTTCTCCTAAATTTTGACAAATATTATAGCGGGGAGACGTCTATTAGTGATCCAAGAGTAGGCAATCTAGAAGCATTTATCAATCTCCCGAGTGTACCATATTTGAACAAGATTTAATTCATACCTGGGCCAAACTCAAATTGTTTCCTAAGAAAATTCTAAAGATTAATACGCCTAGTTTTAAGTTTAGTGAGCACAAGAAAATGATTACTGTAAAAGCTTTTTGAAAAAGAAGAAATCGAGGTGAAAAACATTTCTGAGGTGAAAGCGCGCGGCCCCTCTTGAGCGCGAGGTCCTGGGCTACCACCCTGTCTGCCATACCCTAAAACCGCCCCTGCTTTCAATCAGGAATATACCCTTTACACAGTAACATTTAAGACAAAACGTTCATGAATTCTTGAATATTTGCCTTTTGAATTTTGAAAGGTTCATGTACCACAATTGGATTTTTGTACTTTTTGTCCGCACAGCTGTTTTAGGAACTTGCAGTCACGTTTGTCGTACAACCTTTCAGTACATTTATAACGGAATTAAACGTAGCAGTTGAAACGGGGACGCTTTGCGTTAACAATTTATAGTATGCATTTGTCTTCCTAGTGTAAATAGAGTGTTTCATTTTTACTAAAAATAAGGAAAATGTATGAGATGATGGTAAATGACTCCAAAAGTATGGCATGATTCTTGGTTCAATATCAAAAACTTCCTTGTTCTTATTAGTGACATGAAAACATCGAAATATCACTGCACTGTAAATTAAAAGATCATTCAAAAAGGCTTTTTATGTCGAACGCACAACAATAGAAATACAAAAAATGATATAAATACCAGAATCAATTTCGTACAATGAGAAATTTTTGCTTTTGTAATCGGGTAAGGCAGATATGATCTCAATATAAGTCTTAACACGAAATCGGGGTGATTTGAACTCGACATGAAAGAGTCGAATAGTAGGGAAACAGCGTAATAGCTGATCAATACTGGAGCTGTCTGTTGGGGTTTTCCAAAATGTCCTTGGACTGTGTCGTACGAGTGCAGCTGCATTTTTAACTAAAATTTCACAGAAACTGTGTCATATCCAGGGGGGGGAGGTACTTTTGGTAAATACCTGGGCAAAAAAAGTGGGTACTTTTGGTTTTGAGGAAAAATTTGACCAGACAGCTTGCAACAAAGCTGTGAATTGCAACGGAATGCCTTTAAAAGTTTCTCCTTGAGATTGTCTTGGGTGGATTTAGGACTCTTTCCTGATCATATTAAACACTACTCTCCCACTTTTTCAGGTTCCTACACATTTAAGTTGTAGAAGAATTGAAGTTTCTTTGAAGACATATTTCCAAGCTGTTGTCAGGTTAAATGAAATTTTTGTCAGAGAAAAATCGGCAAAAACTGATTCAGATGTGACAGCACAAAAATATAACACCTGTCACAACTTAACAATGCTTTTTAAGCCAGTTTTCCAAGACAAAATGTCCATGAAGCAACATCACAAGATTGTGACAACAAAATCGTTTTTCCAAAAGTTCCCACACTTTCATACAGAGCTCTTCCTTGTTCAAAATCCTTAATTCTTGGCATGACCAGCAAATACAAAGTCTTAAGTTTCTTTGTTTGTATTTTGTCTCTATCCTTAATAACAAATTTTGTTCAGCTTGCTGTAAGATCTCTCCAGCGGACTCGTGTTTGGTGAAGCTGACATAAGAATGAGCAACATTTCACATATGTTTGGAAAGTTTATCATGTAATTACTGATTATGTGCTGCAGAATGTCATGCATTGTACAGGCGGGCATTTGAATTGTCCCCAACTTCGAATGAAGACAGGCCACAACCTGTCAAATTCAGAGATGAATTCCTCTTCAGTGCATGCTAACTTTGGGCAGTATTTGTTTGTGACAGTCCATGCAGTGAAAAAGGAATCATGTTCCTCAGTGACCCAATCAGCCAAAAAAGTGTGCTTCAATTGTTGGTTGGGCAACATTAAGAAATGTGTTGATATTTTGTTTGGTGCAGAAGGCCCCACTCAACAATGAAGTGTCAATTGAAGTAGACTTCTCAACAAAAAATTGTGCTTGTGGAAACTCTTTGTGTTAGGTCCCCCCGGAATTAGGTGACATTATTCAGGTCCCCCACTCTTTTCCAAAATCATAGGTCCCCCCATAAAATAAGAGATTTCAAAAAGTTAGGTCCCCCCAGAATCAATGGGGGGGGGGGTGAAACAATGCTAAGAGATGCAAGAAGGTGATCAACATTAGAAGAAATAGTTTCTTTGAAGGATCGCTTCTCAAAATATGGCAGATACTTGGTCTGGGGCCAGATGTATAAAGCTAGACCTAGCACGATCTAGTGAGCATTTGCTATGTCTATGATAGATCAATCTAAAAGTAGATCAAGCTATGGTCTATATGTATAATCACCCTTGTGCTATGTCTAAATGTAGATCGATCTACCTATAACACGAGCGCTGAGTTAATATCCTCTTTGGCAATTACATCAAAACCAAACACTCGAAACAGAACGCAAATCTGTGAACTGACCAGCCCTCGTTGAATAAATTACTGAATTACGAATGAGTTGTATTTTTTTCTATTATCCGGATTTTTCGATTATGTTGAAAATTTTTGGGCTGTTTGGTTTTGACCGTCCGGATAATTGACGATGCACAGTATTGCTGATGTTCTTCGTACTTTATTTTTTACGACAAGCAAGAGCCCATGTTGTTTATATGTAGCGTGCCCGTACAATACGAATAGTAAAAAAGTCATCTACAACTTATAATTTATAGTATAGGTAGTATTATAATTTAGACCAATTGCATTTTACTTTGTAGTCGTGCTTTGCCACAGTGTTGCCAATTTCTTGTAAAAACTAACTTTGTAAATGATGATATGTCGGTAACTAATCAGCGAAGTTTAGTTTTTATTTCTATAGTTACTTTTTCCTGTCCTATGTACTCGTGGGCACCTAGTTAGCGTCCCCTTCGCTAATCACTTTTTGTGAATTTCTGATCCCCCGGTCGCTCTCCTTCCAGCCCCCTTCTCCATCATTAAAACTTTGGCGTTTGGCGTAAAAATTCGAAAACTTATTACTCTGGTTTCGTTTTCGAGGAATCGCATATTTTTGTCAATCACGGCATCGCGCTTGACCTAGTAGCTGCGGGCGTCTCGTTAACACTGATGGAAGTAGAGAAGAACAGTACAGAAGTCCTTAGTGTGACGTTCGTTGAACCACTAGCAGGATACGGTTATTGCTTATGCGACAAGGGGTATAGAAGGGAACTTTAACCCTCATTGGGCATGACAGACTTTAGCCGCGTTTCCCTATCGCAAGCACCGAAGGCACCGAAGGCACCGAAGGCACCGAAGAATAATCCAATAGCATTAATATAGACTCTGGCCAAATGAAATGCAGACTTGGCCTTTCCTATGATACGGAGGCAATCGTTTGTGTACACTTTGGCACAGTCTGGGATCTCAAGCAAGTGCTGTCCTATGGCAGAGTGACGTTGCTTAGTTGTGATTTTGGTCTTTGATATTTAAAAATCCCTCTGAGTTATGAGTTTGTTTCAGCTAGAGGTTATGTCTGCCGGTCGCATCTACGTCAGTAGGTTTACGGTTACTCGTCGCCTGTGTCTTCTGTTAGAAGCTTTTCGCCCGCAGATTGAATACTTCATACCGGTCTAGTCTTCAACATCATCAGTGGTCCATTTTCTTCTACGTCTTCCCCTGCCCCTTTGATATTTTGATACTTTATCTACCTTGTTTACAATCCTTATACAGTACATGTATCTTTCTAGTATTCCTTCTGTACATTTTTTGTTGACAATATTTCCCTACGCTCTTCAACAAGTTATATTTTATTGTATGATCTTTTGATTTGTTTCTCCAATTTCATTCTTCTGCTATTTTCCACTTTTAAAATTGCTCTTCCAAATTTTTTCTCAGCTCAATTGACGAGAACATGCCTCTGATTAAAAAATCCACACCATAGTAATTTATTTTGGTGGATTATGTATCAGTCAAAGCACAAACTATTTTCTTCGAGAAGAAAGGATTTGAAAGTTTTGAAAAAGCACTAGAGAAATAGAAAAGCACGGCATGTGATTTCTATTTCAAATCCTCTCGTCTCGACGATGCTTTCTAATTATATTGGGATTTTGATTGATGACGGACCGGATGGCAGTTCCTCCTTGGTCAAGTCACATGGCGCAGAGAGGCTGGTCTCCAATTGCGTTGAGCTGGATGTCGATGTTCACCCATGGATGTTTGGTAGCTAATGTGGCGACTAGGGAAATAGAGTGTGTTAACATCGGAGGTTACCTAGCTCAGTTGGTAGGGCGCATGCCGCGAAAGAGTAGGTCACGAGTTCGATTACTGGTGGTGATATGCTTTTCTATTTCTCTAGTGTTCTTTTCAAAACAAAATATTTTCTTTTCTTCTTCAGATGAGCAACATCGAAGGACTCCGCATTGTCTTTGGGCTTGGATACTGGACAAATTATCCTCAAGATTTAGGAAACTGCTAAATGAAACTTGAAGCAAAAGTTCACGAATAGAAACACCAGAGGTTTATTACATATATCACAATGTAACACATCTAATAAACCTGCATAACTTGTTCTTGTTAAGATGTGAGATGATACAATATATGATAAATTATATATCGCGATGTTTTTTTAGTTTTTTCTATCTCATTCTTACTCCCTGCATAACGCTGCATAAGCCTGCATAAGCCTACATAAGCCTTTATAACCTTGCATAAGCCTGCATAGCCCTGCATAAGCCTTTATTACCTTGCATAAGCATGCATAGCCCTGCATAAACCTTTATAACCTTGCATAAGCCTGCATAGCTCTGCATAAGCCTGCATAACCTTGCATAACCCTGCATAGCCCTGCATAAGCCTGCATAAGCCTTTATAACCTTGCATAAGCCTGCATAGCCCTGCATAAGCCTGCATAAGCCTTTATAACCTTGCATAAGCCTGCATAGCCCTGCATAAGCCTGCATAAGCCTTTATAACCTTGCATAAGCCTGACTTTGAGGCTGTTTAACTGAATTAAGCAGCATGTACCATTGTATATTCACCAAACATCAACTCCTAAAAGGAAACAACCACCTTGGGTTTCAAAGACCAAAAACAGCACTAAGCAACCCAGACTGTGCCAAAGTGTAGGTGGACAATTGCTTCCGTATCATAGGACAGGCCAGGTCTGCATTTCATTTGGCCGTTCTGGAGTCAGTTCACATAAAAGCAAGAAAACCTTTGCTATGCAGAGAAATTGTTTTCTTGCTAGGCCTATTCAATTAATCTTGAAAAGTTGGTTTGTGGTACAAAACTTGAATATTGCATTGAGTAATATATTCATTTTGCTAAACATTTTCGCCATACACTGATTACAGCAATCCTATGTAGTGAAATTAGAAAGCTATTACAATGAATTTATCGGAAACGAGAAGATCCTAGAAAATAACAGGCATAAATTTTAAACAAATTCGTTTTGTCAATGGAGTACCGGCTTCTTTGTTTCGATAAATGCGGCTTCCAAAGCCAAGTCAGTTCTGGGATCTGTTGATTTGGCTTTTGTTATGCTAGTCGGTAAAAGTTTGGAAACCTTACTGCATCTACTAATGAATGCCGGCACATGTTGCACAATTCTGTCATGTAACCTCTGCGAGGTACAACCTATATATTCCCTACCACAGTGACATGTGAATTTATAAACTAATAAACTTTTATGTGTGACAGATAGTACGTAATTTTGGGCAAATAGGCAGCAGCATTTGGGTGGAATAAACAGCATGCAGTAGTACCATGGGAAAACTGTTGGCCTTTTTTACTCTTTTATCAAACTCAAAGAAACATTCCCAATCCACGGTAGTCGTAAATATACTGGGCACTTCATAGGACCATATTTTGGGTCAGATGTATGAAAAAGAAGTAAACAAATCCCTACCTTTTCCAGACGTTCATGTTCAAAAAGACAGGTCCAGTTTTCTCACTAGAAAACCCTCATTTATGGTAAAATACAGGTGTTGGCACTCATTTTTGCCCTAAAACTCACAAAATAAATATCATTGCTGCTTTAGTTCACCGTGCTCTAATCATTTGCTTAAAAAGTAAACTCGATGAGGAATAAGCCAACATTAAAACCATTTTTCAAGAAAAACGGCTACCCAGAAAATGTGATCAACATTGTCATTTCCAATCAAATTGCCAAGTTCTCATCTGACCCAAGATGTGGTCCTATGAAGTGCCCAGTATATTATCTGTCACACAGTTTATTAGTTTATAAATTCATGTGTCGCTGTGAGAACGAATAAAAAGATAGAAAAGTAGCTCAAATGAATAGCCATTGTATTTATTTTAATCAATTTTTCTCAAAACCTCACCCTTTCATGTTTTCAAATTTAACCTAAATGTTGCTGACATTCGTTTGCCTTTTCAGTTGACGCCATATTTGTTGTAAGCGTTCAAATAGTTTTGGGAGGGTAGAGTAGAAACCCTGTAATATCAAACGTGTTGCGAACAATGGTAAGTTATTCTTGTACTCGGACGTACGCTAGAGATGATTTAAGATCCATCCAGAGACTATTCCATGTTGCGTGGTTTCGTTATGGCTTGTTCCAGAAAACTCTAGTCATATAGCGTAAGTGCAATTAAATTCGGGCCGTAATTTTTTGCGTACCTCTCGGTAAATTCAAGCCCGCGCGAAAAATAGTCCTGCGCGAATTTAAATACACTTAAGGTATTGAAATGAAGAGTACAGTAGCACAAGGATTAGTATACCTGGTTGAAAACAGATGCAACAGCTTGGGCTGACGTAAATGTGACAAATCCATACCTAGAAAACAAGAGGGCGACACTTGTTAAAAGGAGCTGCAAACATGTTAGTGCATTCACAAAGTGTTTCGGTAGTCGAGTGTAACGAGGAAAAGGAATAGAAGCCTCCTCATTGCAAAGCAAACAATTTCCTGCAATATATACAAATCAACACATAAAATAATTAGATCTTCTGATTTGTGAATGTAAATGTCGTAACTTAGTCTGATCAAATAGTAATTGGACGTTTGCTACATTCCTCATTTGTCGTACTTGCTTTCTATCAGAGTTTTCTATAAGAGTAACGTTTGGGAGGTGTGCTTCAAAAGCTGATTTCAATCTATATTGGTGACAGTTTCCTAAAATCGTCATCAGACGTAAAGCAAAGATAACTGCCATCCACTTACATGCATTATGCCCATGGCAAGTAATTCAACGCTAAAAACTTTTTAATCCTGGTGTGTGATTACTACAGAATGCCTTAATGAAAGAATTTGAATCAGGAATTTCACAGGCAATGTATTTTCATGAAATCTTTAGCCCTGCTTTTGGTTTTGAAATCGTCCCTACAGGTTATATAAACCTCGAGGAATTTCATGCCAAACTTTCTACCAGAATGCTATGCGTAACTCACAAAATCTCTACCGACCAGTGGCGAAGTCAGAAGGCAGGCTAGTCAGGCCCAGCCTGACCTAAAAATTACAACCAAAATTCAGTAGTAAGGGTCTTCCCAGTGCCCCTCCTTCCAATTAAACTTTTCGGTGTCACAATAATAACGTTTAGGCCACCCAAACCCAAAAGTCAGGAAAAAGTCGAAAAATCAGAAAGAAAAGTCAAAAAGTCCGAAAAAAAATCAGAAAGTCAGAAAAAGGGCCAGAAAAAAGTCAAGGAGCCAGAAAAAATCGAAGAGGTAAAAAATTATCATGCGGTTCAGAAAAAGACGTTCAAATGTCACCTATCATCACACGTACTGTTAGGTCACTAATAAACGTCCCCGCTTATTATTATTGTCAAACTTTTGAGACCTTTTTAGCATAAATCTTTGATTTCTACTTACTATTTTACCCAAATCTTCCCTCCCTGGCTATTAGCACCCCGTCTATTCGGGACCTTACAGTAGGACAAATTGCGTTTATTTTCCTTTTTTGACAACATGTTAAAATTGTTCCTTCGAAAGAGGAGGTCTGGATTGCAAAGAAACAGAGGAGAGTAATGAATGCGCTGAGTGTCTGACTTCCTGTTTTCTTTCCACTTGGTAGTTTCAACTCTGAACAGGAAACCATTAGTTTCTCATTGTCTATCGTGTCTCACTAGAAGTGCCACGTCAATTGCAGCTTTCTTCGTGAGTGATAGAGTACCAAAGTGTGACGTCACGATTTAATGAATATCAGGAATTTGATAAGTTTTTGGACTCATTGCTTTCTTCTTGTTGACAAAGACAACCTGTTCAAATGTGAAAGCGATACCTTGAGCAATCGACGAGGTACGCCCTTTCAAACTTTAGATCATGCCTATCAAAACGTTGTTAAATGGACCCAGTTCATAATTTTATGAACTGAGCGAAATTAACAGTGTTTCCTTCAGGCCTTTTCCAAATTCAAACAGCCCTTTCTTGCAGTTGATATGAGATTTGAACGCGAGATTTTGCATACGGGCATTTGGTGGCAGACTTAACACTGTGATACAGTTATAATTGCGATTCCTCGAAAAAAATTTTGTGACGTCATCACTTTAGTACTCCATTACAGAGATTAACAGTAGCAAAGACACATTATGGGTGAGTTGAAATTTTTGTCTTTAGAGACCACGAGGTTTTCTGTTTTCGTGACCCCGTAGGCAAACGTAGGGGCTCTGCCTCCTCCATAAGTTTTGAAGAATCGCAGGTTAAAAGAAATTTTTAACCAAATTGTCGAAACATGACTAAAAATGGTGAAAAATTGACAGTTTGCCCCTACCGAGGCCGCCTAACTCAAACAGACCAAAAACATATTTCGTGGCTTCAGGACCGAGTTTCTCTGATACAAATTATCCCAATTCACAATATTATTGCACTCTTTTTTTACGATATAGGTAAATTGGACCAGAGGAGTAGGAGTTGATGCTTTCTTGTTCATTTCTCTGACAAAAAATGAACGATCTCCGGCTCGCGTTAGGGCTGTGTTTACAACAGCACAAAAAAACCTTCTCTTTTTCCAGTCTTTTTGTTGTGGTTTCTTTGCCAGATAAAAACACTACTTAGCAAAATAGTGAAGGGGCTCATGCTCCTAACCTCTTCTGGTGGCACCGTCAATGCCGCAATTATTGAAAAGTTTGCTTGGAAATTTTCTACAGCTTTGTATACCAAGCTCTTTCATCTCGCTTCAGATTGTCTATGAAGGTATAGGTAGTGAAAACACATTTTCAGATCGGCGGATTATTTCCTCCCTTAGCGCTGATAGATGATGTATGAAATTATTAACTTTGATAAAATATTTCCTTGAAAGACTTTCCTAAGAGAGTTAAGGTGGATGTAACTTCAAATTATGTTTATAATTACAATGAATAACATTTAAATTTCTTCTTTCGTAAAAGCTTTTTAAAGAATTTTATAAATCAAATACTTGGAAATATAAAGCTGCCCAACTAACTTAATTAATCTTTTGATATTGTTATTATTTATATTTTTTATTTTTATGTTATTAAGTCTTTTTGCCAATGTCGGAACCCTTCCTAAGTACCTATCAGCCCTCCCTAAATTTTCAAACTCAATCACCACAAGTCTCTTTTTTCTGATCTCTTATCTCCTTCTTTGAGAGCCTCTAACGTAGAGAATTCTAAGAGAAACTTTCTTGTCAACATTAAAATATAATTATTTCTTTCGGTTTGTTTTAAATGCAGAATTGTTGGTTCTTTTAACAGATGACTAGAAACTTTGGGCGTATAAAGACGATTACTGTATCGATACGCTTAGAAATGCCCTACCACTCTATCGACTCCTAGATGCTGATCTAGGTCAAATGTTGTAACAACTATTTAGCTGCCTCATCTTTTATATCCATTTTAAACATCAATGCTTTTCATAGGCTTCTAAATCGTCTCTGCCTCTGTAAAAGTCCATATTTCATATTTCTAAATTACACCTACTGAAAGCTTTTGTATTTGTTGCTCGGCACAATTTCAGAATTTTAGACAAAACAAGTGCCTACAATTTATGTATCTCTTAATTTTCCTTAGCTAATGACTTTGGGGACAGATCCATAGAAACATTAGTTCTTACACCGTATCATACTGCTTTAACAGATTGTTGACACAATGAAATACCGCGAGGTCAAGTAATCGATGTGTCAAATACAGTTAGATTTCTGCTGTGTGTAAACACTCCACACCCTGTAAGTGATATGTAAATGACCTCTTTGTAAGGGGATTGCATCAAGTAGGGGATTACATCAAGTACACCACAGACCCGTAGGTAGCCAAGCCAAACGGGGGTTCGATGAGCTATCAAGGAAGAGGTAATACAAATTTTTTATGGAGCTTGAAAATTACGATGAAGTATTTATGAGTACTATTGTAAGCCACGTATGATGAGGTAAGAGAACATTAATATTGTAAGTTTGGTTTACTATAACCGACGTCAGTAAGGCATTGACTTTATATTTAACCTGAAAAGTTCTTTAACAATATCTCAACAGGAGGCAAAATTATATCGTGTGGGCGTGGCCCACTAATACCCCCCTCGCTACGGGCCTTGTACACTACTGCCTCTTACCATGTCTTCAAACCTGGCTTCGCCACTGCTCTCAAGTATATAAGCCATGCAATCATGGCACCTTAAAAGCACTTTATCCTAGGTAAAGCTAATCTTCACTAGGCCAATGTTGAGCGCATGCGCTACAGCGATCACTTCTGACCATGCATACACGCTCAACATACAGATTATTTCAATCAATTTGTTCACCTTGCGCCAGCAGTCGCTCCGGAGCCCGCCGTTAATCCTGGCGTTAACCCAATCAGCTTGCAAATAAAGCAAAACATTGTAGCAAACCGGAACGTCAAAAAGACTGAGAAAGGCAACTATCTGATGAAACATACGATCAATACGATGATGTGACACCAATTGGAGCTCAACAATGGAATCTAGCGAGCAAGATGCAATCGCTAAGGGCAGGCGCTTAGTAACTGGCCTAATCGATATCAGCCTTACACATATAACATCGTTCCTATGACAATATACAATCTAAAGGGACGATTCCTGGAAAGAACATATCAAGTTTGTTATCGACTTTCAACTCTTTGCTCACCGACAACAAAAAATTATTACGGTATCCATCTGAGCAAAGTGTTTTACAGGACACATATTGATACGTTACTGAAATTTTATTACATCTACCTATAAAGAACCGCTTGTTTTTTGTAAGAAGAAAACGATTTTTACAGGAAACAAATTTTGTTAGCAGTTGTTTTTACATACTGGAACAAAATTCTTAAAACTTTCCCGACTAATTTTCGATGTATAATGGTGAATGCATAAATCATTTGTTCCCTCCTTAAATTCAACATTAATCAAAAACAAATATACAGAATCGTATCTAAATGATAGAACTAAATATTGCTTTCATCTGAGTTATGTTTTCCGTCTTAACCTGTTTTGATTTAATTTCAGCTTCAACATCCACCATAATACTCTTCTCGCAGTAAGAAAGTACATGCTTTGGAAAAGCTCGATATCAAGAATATCGATAGCTCTGTCGTTACTGCAATGTTGAATTTGCATAAATACCAAATCCACATTGCAAAACCGCAAAATTTCGAGGCAAGGCATAACTGCAATTTGCCTTGACTTACAAGATAATTTGTTACAACGAATTCATTATCTGTTTACCGTTTATGTGCGTAACTGCACTGCAGCACAAAAATCCGTTCTGGTGAGAAGGTGGATTGTGGTGCATGAATGCACTGTGGCACAAAAAAGAGTTACAGCACAAAAAATGCATTGTGGTATCGAAATACGTTGTAGCCCGGTAGATAGCAGATAGGTGACTGCTTCTTCCATGCGTTCCGAAACACGGACACTCGTGGACTATAGCCAAATACATATAATGCCTGACTGTCGACAAGGAGCGACCACACGATACAGCGAACAATAAGTACAGAGCACAGTTGTCTTTGCGTCAAGCAGTTTCATGTGGAATAAGGTTACGATAAGTTAAAAACGTCCTAACAAAAACATTGAAAATTTTGTCATCCACAGACCCTGCTGGTCACGCTATACAAAAGGGCTAGTAGCGCCAAAAGCAACTGCAAAACCCCTGATTGGGGAAAAGTTGACAGAATGTTTACGACTTCGAATTCTCTACAAAACTTTCTCCAGTATGTTCTTGAAATATTCTTCTTTCAGGTACTGGTCGTGTCACAAGTGTTTCAAATTAGATACCCCATCCCCACATTTGGACTTGCCCATTCAAACGCGACAATCTCTTTAGTTGAAGATAAGCCAATGCTCCTCGAATGAAAATAAGCCAACCTAAAAAGAAAAGTAAAATGCTAGATGTATGCTTACCTAACATCAATATTTCTTAACGTGAGGACGAAAAAATACGCCTCTCTTTCGTTTGGAGTTAAGGACGCCACTGCTTGGGGAAATTTTGTATCGATTAAGTTTTGCATTGATATAATATACAGGGCACACTGAGCGGTCAAAGAAGACGTCGTCAACGTAAGAATGGTGCGACAACATCTACGAATGGACAGGACTTATACCAGAACAGACATGAAGATCAGCAGAGGACACAGAGGTGTGGAGACAGGTTATTCGTCAGAGTACCAAAGCACCCCAACGACCTTCAACGGTTAGGGGATATAGCAGGAGGAGAAGGAGGAGAAGAAGGAGAAAAAAAAAGAAGAAGGAGAAGGAGAAGAAGAAGAAGAAGAAGAAGAAGAAGAAGAAGAAGAAAAAGAAAAAGAAAAAGAAAAAGAAAAAGAGTGAGTGAGTGAGTGAGTGAATGAGTGAGTGAGTGAGTGAGTGAGTGAGTGAGTGAGTGAGTGAGTGAGTGAGTGAATGAGTGAGTGAGTGGGTGAGTGAGTCAGTGAGTGCGTGCGTGCGTGAGTTTATTGACTAAGTGAGTGTGAGCTAGTAAACGCCTAGTTAAGTCTGTGCATAAGAATGGACCTGCTTTTCTTAGTTATGAACACAAAGTTGTTATTGACTGTAATAGCTCCATGGCATTTTAGTTTTGTGGAATCTTTCAGGTATCGAAAGAAGGAAGAAGAACACCTTTATGTATTGCACAAATTTAAACTCTAGTAAGGTCACCTTTGAGACACTAATTGGACTTACATTTAGATGGTAATTATATTTTCTACCTTTAATTTAGAATTCCAGAAAATTTACGACAGACTGGATGTCTCCATCATTGAAAGAGGCGAGTCCTTTTACCAGAACCGAATGGAACAAGTGGTGGAAGCTTTGGACAGAAAAGGTAACTTTTTAATGTGGAACTAATTTTTTTTCTAATTGCGTTTAATATTGGATTCGCTTGTAAACACTGATGACGTGTTTTGTTTCCCACTCATCAGTTTTGGTCGTGCAAAGACAGGTTCTAGCACAAAGTTGGTTATTAGCTTTAAATAGTGGATCCATTTCACCATACCGAAGTTTCGTGTGATTGCCCTTTTATTAGATTGATTCTTACGAAGAACTCTGAAACCATGATCTGCGCAAAGCGCGATTTTTTGCACACTCATCAGTTTGGGTCGTGCAAAGAGAGATTCTAAAGCTAAAAACACCTTATATAATAAACAGATAAGAAAAAAGAGGATCGATGCAAAATTTATATGGTCACTGACCGGACAAAGAAAGACAGCCATATCTTTGACGATGTCAAAAGTGAACCACTTCAGGGAACAACGTCATTCCTTTCGTCGACGCGTCGAGGGATTGCGTTTTGATGCAGACTGCATCGAAAACCGACTTTGAAGTGAAAAGGTGTTTTTGTTTTTGCGAGTATGCTGAAACGGTCTATAACACTACTTTGCAGCCTTTCTAAAACCGCTCCCCGTTCTGTATACTAAATATTACTACCGGACCTTTCAGCGAATTTGAGTATAATCTAAACTGCGCATGATATATATTTCTAAGAGTTTTATTGGGAATCTCACCAATCTAATAAGCATAGCACTTCTGGTGCTTCCATTTTGGGACTGATGCCCTAAATAACAAAATTCTATCATTTATTCGCTCAGATTAATAATAGGTTATGAGCCCATACTATACAAAGGGTGGCGGTTATTGCATACGTTCGGCTAGAAAGGCGGCGTCTATCAGAGGGCGGCGCCTGTTGGATTGAGTCAAGCCATTTATTATGCGTCAGATCTGCCCTATTAAAACGTGTGATCATAATGATGATTATAATGACAATTATGATGAAAATGTGATCTTGAAAAGGGCATTGGCTATCTTGCCAATTTACAGTCAGTAAGATAGTTTATCCTCTTTTCAATATCAATATTTCCTGGTCAAACCTTGTGAGTGAAATGCAGTCATAAAAGGTTAGTAACATAACATCAGTCATAGTATCATTAACGTTTTTGTCGGACAGGTTGCTATAGGTTTACCTGAGGCCTATAGTAAGTTATATAGATATTATGATTAGTATTTTCAAGCCAAAGCCTTCGGGGATATCTTTTGTTATGTTGTGAAAGGTGTAAGAATGGAAATGACCCTTACGGAGGAAGCACTCTATCGCCACTGAGAAAACAGAAGCCATTCTAAGTCATCTATGTCTAACACATTACTTCTAGTTTATCTCCATTGTAAAGAATATTGCTACTAGATATTATTGTTTCTTAGTAAAGGTCTCAGTGACTACAGATGCTTGTGAGGGTACAAATACTTATTAGGGCGGAAGCACTTTGTTGTTCGGAAGATAATTGCAGTTGATGGGAAGATTAAAATTTTCCAGTGGTATTAAAGAAAATGTTTGTTCTTATTTGTTCTTTATATAAAGTGAGGTTTTGTACTACACATTTTATTGTGTCCGAAAACAGACCAGTGTTATCTCGTTGTAAAGTGGAGTGGAGAGGCGCTCTATCTTTTAAAAAGAAAAGGTATGTTATGGTAATATCCCAATTTTTTGCAATGATAGATTAAGATGTTATCACCTATATCAGTCCAACATTACGAATATTCCTTATAATAGAGGCGACGTTTATTACAAAAGGAAAAATGAATAAAATTTATGCAATAATTCTCAATGAGAAACTATTGAAGTAAAAGATGCAGAATCTGTAGACGGGAAACATGTAAAACTCGTCTAAAATATTTGTCATTACTTGTTTTTTCTGTTTTCTGTTTGGTAGTTTTCTGTATCAAAGGGTGGCGGTTATTGCATACGTTCGGCTAGAAGGGCGGTGTCTATCAGAGGGCGGTGTCTATCAGAGGGCTGCGCCTGTTGGATTGAGTCAAGCCATTTCTTATGCGTCAGATCTGCCCTATTAAAACGTGTGATCATAATGATGATTATAATGACAATTATGATGATTATGATGATGATGAGTTTTAATTCTATTGATATCTATTTATTGAATAGTGAAAAAGTCTTTTCTAAAATGACGTCTTGCATATGACTCATAGAAATAGTACAGTTACTAACAACATATAATATCACTCTATGATGGGAAGTTTTATGGTTATGCATCTTCTCTTGTCAGAAGATTTAAGTAAGACATAGCATGCTGTGACTGCTATATATCATGTTTATTGTTACAGTAACCCATTTATAGGTGACCGGAAAATTATTTTACAGGGCCTCGCATAGATAAAAAAGGTCCGTTCTCATAACTTTGCCGAAGTGACCAAGACAATTTAATAAGCGCCTATTCTCTTATGTGATTCATTTACCAGTAAAACAGGCAAGCTGGGTAGGTCACATCTGTGGTTTTCACAGATGTTTTCTTAGAAAATCCAGTGAAACCATCATTTTTTTACGTAGTTAGAAAAATAAAAAATGTATCAATTTTACATTGTATTCGAAACTAAGTGGTGATGTGGTTCTTTTATTTATAATCAAATTCTCTGCTCTGAAGTCGACAACGGAGCCTTAAGATAGAAGTTGCAAGTTGGCAGTATGCAATATATAGCAACTCTGTTAGAGCTACTGCAATATTTATAAAGTTTGCGAGATATCATTAGATAAATGTGTTGAAATTATTTAAAGTGAAAAGTATCATTATATTGTCTTTAACCGTTCTATCGTACATTACCACAAACCGCAATGAGGAACACCGTAATGTAACAACTGAGAGAAATGAAAGGTACCTCGAAGCGCCCCGCTAAAAGTACCGGGAATTGTTTAGTCATCAAACTCCGTGGTTTTGAGTTTCTGTTGGATTAGCCTTACAAAGTTTAGTTGCTCAATAGCTTGGCTTGTTAACTGTCGTCATTTTGTAAGAGCCAAGTAAGAATCATGACTCTTTTCTTCCAGATGTCCAATATGTGACGAGACTTTATCGAGACGCCTGGAAAGCCTGTAACAAAACTTTGTTTGCGTACAGGGAAGACCTGTGTCTTCGCAATTAATCTAAAATATAACACATATTGTATATTATATTATATATCATATTGTAAGGACCATTTCTGACACGGAATCGCAAATCATTTTTTTAACCATTTGCTATTATTACGATAACGTTGTTAAGCTTTATTTATCTTCATCATCATCATTATCATCATTATCATCATGATCATCATTATCATCATCATCATCACCATATTCCTCATCGTCGTCATCGTCATCGTCATCGTCATCGTCATCGTCATCGTCATCGTCATCGTCATCGTCATCGTCATCGTCATCAAGTACATATTGCTAGGTGCCAATCATAGAAAGAATTGGTCAAAAAGGAAGGCCTTTCTTATGTGTTTTGGGAAGGTCATACGTACGTTGAAGCTGTTACCCAGAGGATCTAATTCTGTCTTGAACATCGCGAGGCAGACGGCCTTCCTTATCTAGTCATCGTTTTTGGATACGCTGCTCGATTCTCGCTGTCTTATCTTTCTTTTCAATAAAGCCTAATTTATAAAATTTGCTTGGGTCTTGTAGTATGTTACCGTTTTGTAGATGTAATCTTTTCTGATTAGGATAACGAACCCTGATCCTTTATCTGGTTTTGTGATGAGGATTTCTTTATTGTTCCTAAGTGATTCTAAAGCCTGAAAAGGTTCCCGATGCGTGTAAAAATCTGCGAGGTCGATAGGTGTACCACAGTAAGAATAGGCTAAGTAACTTAACCGAGATGCTAGAGAGTCAAGTTCATCTGCAGAGAAAGGTTTATGTTTACTTAGTTGCGCGTCCAGTATTTCAAACTCGGTAACACACAAAAAGAAACATAAAAAAGAACTCAATGTTTTCGCTATTTCGTGCAATATTCTTCTTTTGTACATTACTATTTAAATGGAGTATCTCAACATCGGGAGTTTCCTAACTCAGTTGGTAGACCCTTCGAGAATGTCTTGGTCACCTCTTCGAGTCGAGGGTATGAAGGAAGTTTAGTATATGACTATACAAGGATTTATAATGATAAAGATACAAAGTAAATCTATTGCAGGAGTGAAAAGGTCTGCTAAGGATCTCGCTAAGGCTTAATACAGGAGAAGCAGAGGTTTGATAAACCCAAAAGGAGCCCTATGAAGGATTCGTGCTGCTTTGGTTAAGAATTTTTATATATCCGAACATCTAAGAAAGGTCTTATCAGTCTAAAATATATCCTTTGCATGCTTTACAGGAGCTTATAAAAGGTTCCGTTATTAAACTTGTGGAGGTATGATAAGATCTAGCAAAATTTTAAACAGGACTTGGAAAAAGACGTCTGATAAAGGTCTATCATGACGTAAACCATTTTCATTTGAACTTAAACTGGCATTGATGACAGAGCGAATCCAATGCGTAATGCTGCGGTTGTATACGTGGGAGCAACTTGAGTTAAAGGAATTTCTTTGGTAGCTGTCAGGTTCTCTTTAGTCTTCTTTCTTTGGTATAGAGTTTCTCGTAGAGTTTAAACCTGCCATGTGCAAATTGAAGAGCCTATCACCTCTCACTGCAAAAATTAAGTAATTTAGACCAGAAGCCTTGTAAATGCTCATTTGTGGATGCTATCGTACCTGTCATGCTGTTTGCATACACGTTTCTCTTAAGAACAGATGTAAAGGGCAAACCCGTATACGGATTTAAATGCCAGTGTGATACCGTCTACGTAGGCAAAACATCCCTAAGACTCATCGAGAGGATCAAACAGTATGTTTCTTCTGTAGTACTACAAAGTAAGCAATAAACAAGCTGGAATGTAGGCCTACCCACGTTTTTTAACTGGTCCTTGCCGACGCTAATTTGACTATTCGTGCATATTAGTTAGCATATTAGGTGCATATATATTAGTGTATAACTTCACACCTAAGGATTATTACGTAGGCAAAAAGAGTTTGTTTTCAAAACAAGACTACTGTAGGGGGGTGGCGTTGTTGTCTCGTCACTTATATATTTCAGACAATTTTATTCCTCATCAACGATTTCACTCCACTTTGACTACATTTTAACATCTTGCCTTAGCATTAAAGGACTGCCTTCAGCGTTTTTTGCTATTGCATTAACTGAAACGGCAATCTGTATCTGAAAATAACCTTTGAATTAGCAGTTTTGCTTGGTTTTTACGACGCGTTCATTCATAAACACTCATTTCACACCAATTTGATGAATGTTTTCTAAAATCGTATATGGTGAGAGACTCGATAAAAGTAAACGTTTCAAGATTTTGCATTTGAAAATGTAAGGGTGATAAATGTCAGAGAAATATGTGCTATTGGAGTATGAGCAGATTACTGTTAAAAAGCAGAGTATCAGATAAAAATAAATACTTTCAGAGCTTTATTTTCCTTGGCTTTCATTCGGCTTTGTACTTCAAAATAATTACGTAATCCATCGTTATGAGCCATTAGTTTGCCGACCCATGTTTGAAACGTTTTATCAAATAGTTCATATGCCAACCATTTTGTTGCTATGTGCTAACAATCACAGTTACAGATTACATCACTAGTTCGGACAACTGGTATTCTATCGGCTTAGTCTAATGACAACTATCTTACTAGTTACCATAGTCGTTAACGCCAAGTTGCGCAACATTCTATCGACATCTTGCTGCCTTATTAGGAGAAGTGGTAGTCATTAAGAAAAGAAACATCTTACGAACCTTCTGAGAGCAATCTTTACTTTAAGATAATTTTAAAAATTTGAAGTTCTTACTGATGTTAACGAAAAGTGAAAAAAGCATCTGCAAGTTGTTTTGCGATGTATTTTCAAACGACTTGCAATAGGCCGCCGGCTGAGCTGCTCTATCGTGTCATTCCGTTGCACATCTCGTGGAACTAGAAAATTTTCATACCATTCGATACTCTGTTGCCCCCACTTTATAAAACACCCCAGAAATGGAAATTTTCGGTGGCTCTATTTTGCAGAATCCTTTGGTCACCGAACATAACGCGGCACTTATTTAACGCGGTTTTTTAAAATTCGCGTTAATAAAATACCCGTTAATTATAAGTCAAGTTTATGTCCAGGGCTTAGTATAGGTTCTGGGCTGTGGCGGCTGGTAGTCAGAATCTATGTATGTGTAATCAGGGGCGTAATCACTGATATTGGGAAGAGGGGAAGAGTGAAAGTACCAAAAATGGGACATACAAGTTAATGAAAGTACTAACTTAAATTCAATACTCAAAGTTACAAATAAAAATTAAAATTATTACGTTAAGGCAGCCATTATATCCAGCATTATTGATGCTTTAAGTATATACACCATTAGGTAAAGACAATCAACCTGGAAACATGTGGATGTGTGTGCCGGGCACACAGGCACACTGCCTACCAGCCGCCCCTGTTTCTGGGTAGAGAAAAATCGCAATATATTTAAACATGTTTTATTTCTGTGTTGATTAGATGCATCATGTACCCTGGTTTGACTTAACCGCGTTGATTTAATTCTTGTTTCAATTTGTCTTTAGCAAACCGTGTTAATTTGATTCGTGTTAATTTTAAGTATCGTTAACTTAGGGCTTCATTTATTTCCTACAATAAGGTAGCTTGTTTTCAATACAAATCGTGAAGTACTCTTAACCCATGTAGAAACAATTCTAGTCAATAAACATATTTGAGCCCTTGAGTTCTAACTTGATCAAGCTGGAGAATTTACTGGAGAAGAATTTGAGGGAAATTTTAGGACACTCATGATGGACCTTAGGTGATGTCTGCTTGAATGATTCTAGTGCAAGCGTTTTCTGCGGGCTGCTTTACACCGTCGGTCATAATCTGGCCCACTGGGCAAACAAGGAGGCCACCCCTGCACTACGTCTTACTTTTTCCCAGTAAGTCCGTCTCGTTTGTTATTACTTCGTTTTCTTTTTGTTGTGGAAGAGATAGGGAGGATCCTTGCACTGATGGTGACGAAGGGTACTAGTAAAATGATACTTCTCTCTCTTCTTCTCCGTAGCCTATCAAGGCCGTCGGTGCACCCACTGGTGCACGTTGCACTTCCACTTCTCTCTGACCTCCGCTTTTCTCTTGAGTTTTGCCAGTCCTTTTCCCGTCCACTGTTTCAAGTCGTCTTTCCACTGTTTCAAGTCGTCTTTCCACTGTTTCAAGTCGTCTTTCCACTGTTTCAAGTCGTCTTTCCACTGTTTCAAGGTCGGGAAAATATGATTGTATTATTATTCACTTGTCTTTGCGTTAGCAAATCTTTACTAATAAATTATGAAAGTTATGTCCTAATATCAGATAGAGATATGTGCTAAAATTAATGAGCTCAGTAGCTTTTTAACTTTAATAACAGAACCCCAAAAATATTGCAGGGGGCAGTGCTTCACTAGTAGCCCACAACTGTATGCCTCTGAAGAAGAGAAGCAGTGATATTTTATCATTTTTATTTGTGTTTTTCCCTTGCGTCCATTTAGAAAAACAACCAGCGGTTTTGCACTGAGTATTATCTCGATTTCGTGTCAGGAGTCAAGGGGACTGCATACACGGCGGGAATATACTGATCATTGATTGGTTTATTTAAAGTCAGTTCCCATCGTTTGGTAAAATTTGCTCAGTGTGAATGAGCTTACTCGCAAGGCAAGTCATGTATCAACCGAAGGCACGAACGTACATTATCTGCATACAACAGAACAGCATCCTACGCCAAAGAAAATTATCGTCTCAAGCACACTACCACCGAGTTTTATCACTCAAGTCATTAATGGATTCCTCCTACAATTGTATACAGCGATTTTTAGTGAGTATTCCTTAGTGTTAACTAATCTTAGTATTACTGATTTCACGGCCATCTCACTTGTGCTGTTAGGGAATTCTCGCTGACATATACACCCTCCTTCGATACGTAAGGTTATTAATACTAGGATCAGTTTGTGATGTACTGGATTCTTGCAACAATGCTTTTGTTAAAGTTTTGGACTTACATTTAGCAGTTATATTATTGGCTTTGTATCATTCCCGTTACTTTTTCTTTGTAATGTTAAGACCCTTCCATTGCTGATTGGTTATAGCATTAGCGGTATAGGCTTGCTGTGCTAGCTGGATCGTGTTTGGTTAATCCTCAGGCCCGTTCATTGATTTGACAGCCGTATCTTGAAGGGTCACAATTCTTTACCTGTATCTGTGGGCATTTATGTTACATAACAAATTACTTGGATGAGGCATTTACAACTTTTTGTACTTATTACAACTTTTATATTATATATTGTCAGTATCAATTTAAATTCGTACACTGTACTTCATTACATTGGTTGCTACAAGGAACAGGCATCCATTTGCAACTTTTGCTTTGTATCTTCACGAACTGCATTTTATGGCCGGTAAGCCTATGCGAGGGACAATGCTTTACGTTGCAATTAACGTGGTTCAGGCATTTGCAACGCTTTTTTTAGTGTTTTTGTTGTGTATTGTCATGGTCTTTTGTATTTGGGTATCTTATTTCATATCAATTAGGCATGTATATATTTAAAGTTCTTGCTGGCTTTATTCACATCTTTATGCGTGTGTGTAATAATTACCCTTCACTGCGTAAAAATTACCCCGAAACGTTGGTTAATTCTTACGCACGTAAAATTTTATTTATTCCTTTTGCTATGGTAGGAATAGAGAAAAGCCAGTATGGGTATAGTAGGTATATGAGGCAGTTATTACCTAAACTAGTTAAATTTTGAATTTAACTTTCCAGCTCATTTCAAAATAAAAGTTTCTAAAAAGTGCGTAATAATTACCTTCTGTGACTATAAATATTGCACAGATTTCACTGTAATTCTTTAACATTACTCTACACAGATATTATAAAGTGCATGAAATACCACAATGTAACTCGTTGACTAATGTCATTTGTTTGAGAAGCTTGATTTATGTACAGTTAAAATAATGAAAGCTCTGGAAAAATTTAACCTTTCCTCAATGCATAAGAACCCACTAAAGCAGCACCATGGAATCGCTGTTCAAATCTGGCTCACTAAGTGCTTTCTAATTGATATAAGGAATCATTTTGTCATCCAGATTTATATCTCTCAGTTTACTAAATCAGCTAGTTTTTTGTTGATGATCTACTGGTCATGCATAAGTTATACCAGTTTTGAAAGAACTCTAGAGAAATAGAAAATAAGCAACACCAAGGATCAAACCTGTGACCCATTCTGTTTCATTGTACACGTGCGCAACCAACTGAGCTAGGTAACCTCCAATGTTAACGTACTCTATTTCTCCAGTCACCACATTACTTCTCTATCATCCACCAGTGGACATCTACATCCAGCTCAAGGCAATTGGAGACCAGCCTCTCAGCTCCATGTGACTTGACGAAAGGAAGGACAGCCTTCCGTCCCATGATACTGTCCAAAGCCCATTGAAAGTAGAAAGTATCATAGAGAAGAGAGAATTTGAAATGTCAGCTTTGAAAAGAATACTTGATAAATAGAAACAGGTTTAATCCCCAGTGTGACATATTTTCTATTTCTCTAGTGTTCTTTTCAAAACTGAAATTTCACATCTTTTCTTCTTGATGATAATATTGTGCCATAATCAGGAACAGTGTATTGCAACCCTATTTCTAAGGACAAGACTTTTTCAACATTTTATTTGAGAAGTATTGTTTCTGACTATAATACCCAATTGTTAACATCCTCTTCAAGAGAAACGCAATCTTGGCTATGCATTGTTTATGTTGAAGTGTATATAGTGAAAGAGAATAGTCTTGCATGGTGTTTTATCGTGAGTTCTCGAATAGGGACGAATCGAACGGTATATGAAAGAAACATTTACAGAATATAATGTTAACTAGGCTAATTACAGAAAATAGAGCGCTTAAATATGATATAATTAGTGTTTGTTGTTATCAATGTTGATATCAATGTTTGTTAACCAGCGAACACGACGTCCGGAACGTAAATTTCTAAAATTTTGTGCAGTGTTTGACGATGAAGGTTGAGGGTGAAGTGGAGTGATATCCTCAGAAGAGTTGTCGATTGGTATGCTGAAAATTGTTTGTTATCAAGAAAGGCTGGCTTAAGGCGATCAACACTAACTGTGGTGGGTTTCGTGTTAATGTCTAATGTTTAGTGTGTAATGTTTATCAGTTCGAGATAAAAGTTTGAAGGGTCCATTGTAAGGTGGATCACATTGTTTGCGAACAGCATCGTGTCGAACAAAAACGTGAGAGGAAGTTTTTAAGTCGCGAGGAATGTGTGAAAAATGTGTAGTAGTGCGTGGGGGAGTAGCATTGAGTTTTTGCATGGCGTAGCGGAGGTGATCAACATAATCCTGAAAAGCAAGTGTGTCGTTTGCATCAGATGGGCCGACAAACTGTCCACGTAAACAAAGGGGTGTACCATAAACAAATTCGGCAGCGAAACAGTCTGATATGACGGTCGTGCGAATGCCAAGAAGAACAAGTGGAAGAGAGTCAGTCCAGTGATGGGAAAATGGTTGAGCTTTAAGTGCGGCTCTTAAATGGCGGTGAAATCGTTCAACAAGTCCATTGGCTTGAGGATAATAGGCGGTTGTACGGATGCGATTTGTTGCAAGTAAGTTGGTGAGGGAGGTGAAAAGAGAAGTTTCAAATTGGGAACCGCGGTCAGTAGTGATGGTAGATGGTGATCCAAAGTTGGAAATCCAATGGTGAACAAAAGCTTTAGCAACAATTTCGGCGGAAATGTCTCTAACAGGTACAGCAATGTGCCAGCGAGTGAAACGATCAATACAAGTAAATAAATAAGTGTAGCCATTGGAAGGAGATAGAGGACCAACTAAGTCGATGTGTAGATGACGAAATCGAGAGTCTGGAGTAGCAAAGGTACCAATAGGAGATTTCGTGTCACGTTTAAATTTAGAGCGCTGACAAGAGAGACAAGAGCTAGTCCAGGTGCGTACATCTTTATTCATCCCTGGCCAAACGTAATGGGCGTCAATCAAGGACTGTGTTGCTCGAATTCCAGGGTGTGATAGTGAATGAAGTGAATCGAAAATGGTGCGGCGTAGAGAAGATGGAACCAGAGGTCTTGGAGTGCCAGTTGATATACTTACTCGAGAGGTAAAAACATCACAACAATTTTACAAATGACTGGAAACAGTGACCACTTTAACAAGAGTACCGTATAGTACACAATCGTTAGGTTAAGTTGGACTACTTTCCAGAATCCTAAAATCTGCCTAAATTTCAAAAACTCTTTGGTGCCTTTCGAAAATGAGTATTCTGAGGAGGAAAGGGGAGTACCTGGAGGCGGAGAAAACGAAGCAGGGGAGGTAAAGCAAACACATACTCAAATGTTTCTTTGCTGAGTTTTGGTGGAGGATTTTCGGTCGATGAAATCAAGAAGCAGTGTCGAGTACAATACAACCAAAATGCCATGTACAGTACTGGCCAACACGTTTCCCAGCGTAAAATTCTCTGTGCGAAAGTGTGTTTGTCACCAGGATTCATACCTGAAACAGGTCGCTATTTTTAGTACCATTTTGGCCATAAGATTATAAGATACGCTTGTATGGTTTTATGGTGCTAAAACGACGGAATATCTGTGCCCTAGGAAGTAGATTGTCCGGTCTCTCGATAAAATCTCGAAGCAGTCTACAATAAGCAAACAACTGGAGTAAGTTCTCCAGCAGTCCATGTTCTTATCTGGACTCCCGTTCAGGCCATACAGTAAAAGGTTTCAATTTTCGGGTTTCAGGTATGGCTTTGAGGAATTCTTGAAGAAATCTCCATACTTTGCTCTCGTGTACATGACTGTGCTTTGCGTTAAAAAACAGACTCCATTTGGCGAGTGTGAGAATCATCCTTTGAGAGAATGATGTTGTCCTTTGTAGTAAGAGCAAGCTGATGGCATAGGCCTACGTAAATACTTGACCAGGCACGTCAAACCGTTCCAGGCTAGTAAAGAAGGTAACCTTTTTTCGACGACTTCTCTTGCCAGATAAGATTTTTTACCAAGTTCTGAAATCGCCTGAACATACAAGGTAACACATTCTAGCTAATAATGAACACATAGAATAAAGATATATAGTTAGTCAGCATGTGCCGCAAATTAGGATTCGGCAGTAAATAACAGACCTACTAATCTTGAGGAATTCCTACATGCAGTAAGGAGATCATACCACTAAATTACAGTAAAACGTGAATTTGACCAGAATATCAATTATTGGCGTTAGGTATTCAGTAATTAGGATGACTTTCCAGGTATCACTAACTGATGGAATTCAGTTGACTCTTAGTGGAAACATGGAAACAATCTCTTATCTTTCTCCCTATTTGACTGATTTGAGCATCCAAGCTCTGCACAGAATATCGCCACGTCCACCACTCTGACACAAATAAGCATGTGTGTGTTTATTTATTATTATTGTCATTAGCATTATTCTTTTAATTATACAGATTAAATACTCCTGTATATCGAATCCTGCTGTCCTAAGTATCATGTCAGGAGAAAACAGCGGGGAATATTATTGAATCATGTTGATCAACGATAAAGTCATTGAGTTAAAAAAAATATTACAATTTAGTTACATTGTGCAGAATTTATCAATTTTGTTTTAACTACGCATTAGAATCATACTGAGGGTTCTAAAATAGTAACCTTAGATTAAAACACATGTATGAATATGTGTAATGAAATAAGATGAGTAACGATCTAAAAGTATTGGGAATACACTATTTTAGAATACGATGTCTTCAAGCTCTCTTAAGAGTATTAAAACTATACAAATTGGGTATTTCTTATGTAAGACTATCCCGCAGCTTCGGAGCGACTATGAAAACGAACTATCACCAAAGGTGCTAAAAGACTTGCATGGAGTAACGTTTAGAATTATACCATTATTAGTTGACCTTGGATTATATCCCCTATTATTGCTCTTTATGTATATTAAATCCGAAATATACGATGGAGAGAGTCTACAGATAGCCTTAAAAGTAATTATTGATATCTTAAACTTAATCAGATTTTTAATGGATAATCAGTGAAGACCTCTAAGTAATGGTGTGACATGACATAGTTTTGTTCCCTTTAAAAATAAGCCGGGTCTCTGCGTTCTGAATCCCCTGAAGCTGCTGAAGCTGATATGTCGGTAGTCCGTAAGATAAACTGTTACAATAGTCCACGTGACTGGATACAAAAGCGTGGATAGAGTCTCTCTACATTCTCTTGTGAGGTACTTCCCAATCCTTCTTGTGTTAGGTAAATAATATAAAGCAGCAGAACATGTTTTCGTTACATGTTCGCCCACGGATAAATGAGAATTCAAACATTCTTCTAAATTGCTCACAGAGGGACAATGTTACGGTTTCTGATTTTTAATTTAAGGTTGCTGACTTTAGCGAGTTGTTGCTTGGTACCTATCAAAAGCAGTTCTGTTTTAAAATCGTTCATAAGCAGCTTGTATTAAGACATCTACCTTCTGATGGGTTGAAGGCAGTTTTCGATGGCAGCAACTTTATCAGCTTGCTGTGACTGCTCTTTGGGACTGAAGGAAAAGTCGAGTTATTTATCATCCGCATAACAATGAACAGTAGGTTGGTAATCTTTAACGACATCGAACAGCGCACTTGCATATATTGTGAATAGAAGAGGTCCCAAACAAGACCCTTGAGAAACCCCAGAGTGCAAGGCTATCCATACAAACTCAAGTCTGTTCTGTACCACAGTGTTCTTATTGGGAAATTAAGACAACTACTGTCACTGAATATTGGCCACGTCCCGATGGTCTAGTATATATAAAAACTCAACCAACTCCTATCTAAATACACCCAAACATCTACCAAACAAACCCTCACTGCAGACACACACCAACATTGATGTTGACGGGAAGGGTACTAAAGACTAATCTCCCAGACCACTCACCATTAAAACCAGGAAATGATGACAAAGTCAAAGAGCATGACAAACAGGAAGAGGATACAGCCAACAACCTCAAAACACCTGTATCCCAAAATATACCTGCACCAACCCAATCCTAGGAACTGATCCCAAGAAGATCAACCCAACCCAAAGAAGAACTAACCCCTTACAGGGCTCTATTACACACACACTGTGAGAGTGAGATACAAATTTGCCAGTCAAAAAATGTAACAACTCTATTTAAGAAAAATTAATGTTAAGAAAGAGAGAGATGTAGTATTGTAAGGCATCCATCACTCTAAAATATTATGTAATATGGTATGAGGCACCTCTAGGTGGAAGTAGTTTTAGTAGTATAATTATGGCTTAGAGATCAGGAGTAAAATAATAAGGAGTATGAAATCTTATATCAAGAGTTATCCTATAGTTTGCAAGGGGGTCTGGACCCCTACCTAGAAAAATCACCCCCACCTAGAACTCTAAAGGCCAACCCCCACCTGGAAGAATTTTTTTGGCGTAAATTTCCAAAAGTTCAAGTTGCCACTTCCAACCAATAATGTAAATAGAAATGGAACAATATATAATTTATAGTTCTCCCACAGAAACATTTGATCGCTTGAACGGTTTCACAATCCCACTTCATTGAAGAAAAACACCCAAACCCCCACCTTCTTGAGAGAAAAACTTTTCTAAAGTTAGATGAACCAGAATAGTTAATACAACTTCTGATTTGAAGTGGATACAACTGTGTGCAAAATATAATTTAGAATGGTTGACAACCCCCACCTACAAATATCAACCCCCACCTTAAAGGCCAACCCCCACCTGTAAATAGGATTCTGGCCAACCCCCACCTGGACAAAAATTTTGGAAAATGCTGGACCCCTCCCCATCTGCCTGGGGGTGCAAACTATGTATTGCTTCTCAGCCTTTTGGCAAGGAATGGATGTAGAATCATGGTTTCACCCCCCCCCATGATTCTTGGGGGACCTAACTTTTTGAAATCTCTTATTTTGTGGGGGGACCTACGATTTTGGAAAAAAAGTGGGGGGACCTGAATCTCCTTCCCTTTCTCCTCTCCTTCCCTTTCTCCTCTCCTTCCCTTTCTCCTCTCCTTCCCTTTCTCCTCTCCTTCCCCTTCTCGTCTCCTTCCCCTTCTCGTCTCCCTTCCCTTCCCCTCTCCTTTCCCTTCTCTGCCTTTCCTTTTCCTCTCCTCTCCTTTCCTTTCTCCTCTTCTTTAACTGCTCCTTTTCAAGTTTGTTTCTTGTCCGTCTCCCCTTTTCTGTTTCGTATTCCCCTCTTTTTCTTCTTTGTGCTTCTCTAAGTCTTTCTGCTACTTCCGTTGTGGTGCTTATGTTGTTCTTTTGCTCCTATAAAATTCGTGGACAAGATTTATGTAGGATCAAAGCCTTCTTTCACGAACCCATTGGAATGCCTAGAAAGTGCTAGGAGGTGGGATGATGGCAAGTCAATGTTTACTGATTGTATTGTTTTTGAAGCTAGACAGGGAAATATGCACGGCATTTTGATATTTTTGAAAATCAATGGTAGTCGACACGTTCCAGTTATCTTTCATTATACAGATGCAGTTTACTATTTCATTAATTAGTTATAAGTGGAAAATTGAATTGTAACTGGATTTAATTGTTGTGATTGTGTAAATTCCTGAAAGGTGACGATTCTTGGTGATCAAGATGACGTCATCATGAAAAATCCCTTTCATAATACCTTGTGAAGGGCAATGGAGACAAGCCTCTGTTATTCCTATCTTGCAGAGAACAAGTGTGTCATTGTTTACAAGCCGATTTCAAAAAATAGCTAAGAAACGATTTATAAGAAGAAGCTATTCAACATGTGGAAAGAGGCAGAGTATTAGTGATTTCCAATTCTTATTTTCGAGGAGTTAATACCCGTATATTGTCAGAGGGGATCCTATGAGAATCGCGGAGTAGATGGATTGATTCTGGCCGTGAGATTCCATCTTTGATACACGTTTTATTTTTTATAAGCAAATCTATTTTCGGGGTCAGGCCTCGAGTTGCTTAGCAATTTTCCACAATCAGGCCTGGCGTTGCTTAAGTAGTTGCTTAGGCATCACTACAGGTTATCGTCGAATTTCTTTGTGCTGTCGGTTGACAAAATGCAGCCCCTGGCAGTTGTAAATGATGAAAAACCAGATGATGGTTGGATCTTGATCTCTTTGCTTTCACACATTATCCACAGTGTGATATTTGTTACATATCAACAGTTTGTAATCAATTCTTAATGAAACAGGTTTCTTGATTTGTTTTTCAGGCGCTTTAAAAGTTGTCCCTCCTGAATTTGAGGCCTCGAGTTGCTAAGCTTGTTGCAGAAAATAATACTTTAAAAATTCAACTCTGTAAATAACTAGAGGGTGTAAGAGAGTAGGTAAGGGTGGAAAGTTCGGGGCAATTTATAGACGGAGGGAGATCTGGCTTGACTAAGGGGCCGGAAAGGCCAGTAAGATACATATGATGTTTAATGAAAGCTGGTGTGCTTTAAGCAAAAGCCGACGGTCAGTTGTTAGTATTATACAATACCGTAGCCATCGGGATGCTTGGTATGCTTAGTATCCTCTAGAAGTTGACTCCAAGGTAAAATAGCATCCCCCAGTTCATGGTCGTCTGTCCTAGAGCTTCGAAATGTGTCGGAGCATTTCTCAGACTTATTGAATACCCTGCTCCGTATACCTTTTCCAAGTATCAAATCTGCACACCTAGATCTGTTCATGTCTTGTCCCTTCACGTTAGGGCCCTCAAAATGATTTTAAAATGATTCTAAAGTGCAGAGATATATCGCCAAATGTCACAGCAAATTAAAAGGGTTCACTGATTTTACTGAAGGGGTTACACAAAAATTACGTTAATTGGTGAACAGGCTGGCCCGTACGCCTTAAATTTATGAAGCATGCCCTAAAATATGTTCGTAGGTAATAAGCATGCTCTACAGAGATAGTCTGGCTACGGCACTGGTACTATAGAGTAAGGGCTAACTAGCACAAAACCAGCCACGAAACGCGGAATGCACTCATGCTTGATCTATTACTATTTGCCGGGTTAAGATACCTTTTAAACGGAATCTTAGAGACAGACATTATTTTTTAAGCCTTTCCCTACGTTTCTACTTATGAGATGTTATATGTCTATTAGTGTGTCCAAATATTTTGCGGACCCAACTGATTTTAGAAAATTTATAGGCAAGGCGGATTAATGTAGAAGAAGGGTAGTATTGACATAAAAAGTCGTCGAGAGATTAATCTTTGTCAAAATGTAATGGACATGAGCGTACATTGCCCGTGGCAAGGAATGAGAAGATGACGTGTTAGGACAAATAAGGATACTCGCCATTTGTATTATTATATTTTCCTTGTGTTGGTTTTCGTGGTGAAATTGCCCGTTTTGCGTTTTTGATGTAGAGAGGTCTAAAAGAGATGTAATATGATAGATTAAGGGTCTTTAAGAGTTGAGTGAAGTCTACGAGACGCTGTTCTTTAGAAATATTGGCTGATCATTGCTGACCCACATTTCCTGTAAAGGCACATTTAGTATCCATCTTCCTGACAGCTCACCGAATGTTGTTCAGGAGTAGAGCAGTCCTTCCCGTCAAGTTCAAATTCATAATAAACATCGAGAAAATGAGGTACTAAAGCAGTGCGTGAGAAATCAATAAGAAACGGGGCTCAGTACTACGATCGGAGAAAAGCTGCAATATGATTTGCAAATGTATATCAAAGGAACGACCAGCAAGCAAAAGAGAGGATAGAAAAGTTAGCCACGGGAACGGGAAGAGGGCAGTGGTTGCATCAATGGGAGGCAGGAATTGCTGAAAGTTCATTCTTTCCCTTTCCAACTTCCAAGTTTCGTAGATAATATTTAATAACAGAATCATGAGTGAAATGCCATTGACCGGTTTTATTGCACCCTCATCAGAATGGCTCGTGCAAAGAACGAGTTGTTCAAACATTCAAGAATCATTTATGATAACTTGCAAACAAAGAAAGGGATCGAAGAAAATATTTGTCGAACATTGATCGAGCCATTCTGATGAGGGTGCAACGAAACCGGTCAATGGCATTTCACTAATGATTCCGTCATTAAATATTATCTACAAATTTTGTAGTACCAGGAATCTTTTCCGAAACTAAAGTTTCCTAATACTAATGGAACGCCGTCAGCTCCTAGCCTGCGCGCAGATAGAAACTAATGACATAGTACCCACTTCAGCTGGGATAGACTGCACGCAGACTAGTCAGCTCCCTGTTAACACGAAATGGTTTTAGACTTAGGTAATTTTGGGGAAGTCACTTGCGCCTTGTGTGATGTGCCTTGTTTAGAGGAAACTCTATCAATTCGCTGGTACATTCTGTATATTCTCCTACTAGATGTTAAATAACATTAAACAACAAGTTTGCTGTGAAAATAATCACCGGTCAGAAAACATTTACTACAGTTTCGCCTTGTTATGTAACTTCTCTCGCTTTAGTTTCTGAGTAGTTGAGGTCTTTGCGTAAGCAAAATACCTCGTGCATCTTATATCTCTATTAACCTTCAACTGAAGGAAATGGACGATGGAAACACATGGAATCAAAAGGGGTATTTAACTTCTTTGTCGTACTGTAAACGCACACCGTTTTTTATTGACAACAAGGAGGGTACAGCTACAGACTATGTGGTTGAAATCCTACATTCTCAACTGCTGTTTAATTCAGATTTGTTAAGCTGCAACAAAACGAGGCTATTTTCACTTCTTGGATCGGTGACTATCACTTACTACTTCATAATTTACGGAAGAATGTAAGAGATTTGAGATGAAGAGCAACAGAATTATAGTTGCGTTTGCACAGTGACCGAACGACATGACAATGAAAGGGTAATGCAGTGATTGGATATAACGATTTAAAGACCATCGGCGATTATTGAGCGTATTGATGTGTAGAAGGCTCGGTCTTCTCTCACTTTATCAATGGTTTGGTTAAAAGTCTTTGCCTCTCAGCTCTGGCCCAGTGTTAATCTACTTTGTCAGAATTGCTGCAGCGACATCTGGTTTTTAAGACAGACTTTACGACCGCATCCGATTTTTTTTTTCGTTCTGGTAAAACGCAAAAGACTCGGATAGTTCCATGTAAATTCTGTTATAGTATGGCAGACGATGACGTAATCCAAGGGCGGTGCACTTGACTGTTTACCAGTTTCCAACTTCCTTAAGTTTCCGGAGAAGTATAGAAAAACTAGTTAGGGAGATTGGTCAGTTTCGACGATGGTTATATTATCATTAAATCTTGCTGCTCGGTGTCCTTTCGGCGCCAAGTGGAATGCATTGCTAGCAGTTACTTTGGTGTTAAATACACTTAAAGGGTTTGGTTGTAGTGCATTTTGATGTGTTCTTTGTATAATCTTTCTCTTTAAAAGGTTGAAAAAATACGCCTGCTTCTCGATAGAGCCGAATTGACAGATATTAAAGTCGGTTCAGTAGAAGAGTTTCAAGGTCAAGAAAGACCAGTTATCATCATCTCCACGGTATGTAGCAAATTTTCATCATTCCTCCAGTGTGTGTAACTTTTCAAGAGTTCTCGTGGTCAGAGTGGATGTACCCATGTAACTATTCAGTCTCTTTCCAAAATATATTAGGACTATAAATAACACTTTTGAGATATGATCTACTAATTAATTGCTTTACTAAGGGGAACATTAGCGGGGGGAGGGGGATCATCGAGCAAAGTAATCAGCAAGGTACTTCGAAGTTAAGTGTTGGAAATTGTTAAGTGGGATCCGGTGGCTTAATCCTGTTTTAATATTCGAGTAAAAAAGTCTTCGAAGACTCATTTAGCTACATTTTATAATTGTAGAAGTCAATGGTGGCCGGGCGTGCACTCATACCACTCTCTGGGTACTTATGTGTCATGTGGTGTCTGCAAGTATACCCTTGCGACGTGTGATTCTGTGGTTGTGATGCAGTTGCAGATATTCATTTAGTTGTAAAACAACTGTTACATCTGTTTGATATGAAGTGTTACAGTAGAAAGGTTGAAAACGAATACCGTTTATCCTCTTATTAGCGCTTATTTAAAAATTCACCAACAATGTGCGACGCTAATTAGAGGGCGGCGCTTATAACAAATTCAAAATTATTAAGAAATAAATTTCATTTGAAGCTCAAAAAACAATAGGAACAGAATCAATGAACGAAACAGAATCAATGTCTTTGCGTACTGAATAGTCAAAAATTTGAAGCAATCGATTTCACAAACAATCGACACTAGCTGCGCCGCACATTGAAAGATGCCAATATTTGTATTAACAGACAAATTCAAGGTAGGGATGATGCTAAGCAAACTGTTTAATCTTTACATGTAAGCTACCGAGTTGTTTACAAACAGTTCCGTGATTAGAGTATTCAACCAATATAAAGTAGTTTAAATTTTGTATTATCATTAATAATAGCTGCTGAACGTAAGGAAGTGGCTTGGCGGCCCACAGCATTTACGTTCAAACAGTCAAATAAACCCAATCAATACGAATACTCTTGGGTGCCCTATAGAAGCTCCCCCCCCACACTAATTAATTTTTTAACTTTCCACCCAGGAAATTCTTATTCCAACCCCCCTGCCTATTAATTTTTACGTAATCTCCCACCCATGACACTATATTGAGGCGGTACTTTGGCGGGTAAGTAGAAAATACCTTTATTAAAATATGAAAATCACATCAAATCAATTAAAAAGATAAAGGTAGACTTTTACGCGGCTCCAAGAAGTGTGAAGAACTGTATTACAGTTGTTAACAATAACCTTGTCATGGAGCAGGAAGACAAGAGGAACATTTTTAAATTCTAGGAAGGCATGTAAGAGACTGCCATGGCTTCGAATAACTGACTATTGTTTGTATTGTATTACTCTATATTAAAGAAGTTGCTGTTGATTCTAAACATTGATTCTTGACTTCATTTTTTAAACCTTTTGTCCACATACCCCGTCTATTACACTTTTGGCTATTTTCCAACCCCCCGTCTATTCCAACCCCCCGCTTATTAAATTTTGGGGATTTTTCCAACCCCCCATTTATTCTACCCCCCTTCTTTTAGGAACCCAAGAGCACTCAAAACGAGTCGACAGAAAACAAATCATGATACCTCTTCACGTAACGGCCATCTGATGTAATATTCTCAAATATTAAATTTTTGTCCAGGAACCGAAGTATTTGTTGCCTTCAAACTCAACCTTTGGTAACGTAGCTACAACTTCCTTTCGACTCTGTTCATTAACTATTAATTAATAACTAATATCTACCCAACTGATAGCAGAAACCTTACTATCTTAAACATTTCTAGAGGCGAAAAATGGAAAAATTAAATTTGGTTACTGTCTCTTTAAAGTTTTAAGACCAGGTATTTCAAACCTGTTCCAGAGCTAGGGGGGCCTATTTAAATTTGAAAGTTACTAAGTTCTATAGAGTTTCTAACCGAATTGTTTGGAAATAACATACAAATTTCCGCCACGTTAGAGTTAAGCCAGAATTTAGTTTCTTGTAATCAAAATATGGTTGAGGTTGCCTATAACTGGTTAGGGGCAAGGGACAAGGGGCAAGCTTCACACGCAGGGAAAGCTAAAGACAGCAGACCAGAGGAGGGTCCAGGGGGGTATGTAAGAAACAATGTCCCTCTACCAAAAAACCCTCAATGAATTTTTGCATTTCACTCCAAGTAAAAAATGGCTAATTAAGTAGTTTAATTGCTTTTATAGTGTTCATTAATGACAGTAGCATTGTGGATGTAGGCAACTGAGGGACTATGGTGTAGGAAAGCCAATGCCATGCACTGGTCGTTTGTTGGAGTCGGTCCCATTTAACGTTAACCCCTACAACCAATTACTAAATTCGTTACTTCCCCAGAAGCCTTGGCGTAGTGAATATATTCAAAGGGAAAGCAGCCAAACTTTTAGAAGTATCGATTTTGCAACTTATATACTGCATTGGTTATGCGAGTTATATTTATCTGTATTGGAAAACCTAATCCTTACAAGTAAATTCTGTGCAGTTCTAGGGATTGAGCATGGAAAATGTGCTCTTCGTTTGGATAGTCAACTTTTAATAAGTAACAGCTTCCACATAAACGCCGAGACCACATAAAGCTTGGAATGACATTTACATGTTGGCAAGTGCGTTAATCGTTTCTTCGCTCTTTTGCTTCAAATGAAAATATGAGGTCTTTGCTTCTGCCAACGCATCTAAAAATAGAGATTAATGAGCAATGTTATCACACTTTGAATCACATATTAATATTGCATTTAAAAATTGATGCCTCTTACCCAGACCTTTGTCAATACATTGATAACGCCTCAGCGGATTATATTATTATGAAATGTTTAAAATTAGATTCCTACAGATGTTTGCATGTGGAGACTCTATATCCAGTCCAAATGCTTTTTATTTATTGATCACAAAACAAAATTTCTTGTAACTGTATTACTAGTTATGTATTTATTGCTTGAAGACAAAGAATAATCTCCGGATTAAGTTCTTCGAGGAACGAAGCCAAAGAACTATTATTTGATTTCAATGAACTCATAACGTCTGTAAAATTTCAAATTATCACAGAGATGAAAGCTGCCCCCTTCATGTAAACAACAATATTGTATACTCAACATATGGTATTAATTTCCTTTCCCATTTTCTTATATATATTTTTTTACTATAGACCACAAACCCTTAATATAATCTTTGCAAGTTCAAATGGCTTCGCAAACAGGGGTTTAAGAACATAAATAGTAAGCTTTGTCCTAAACATTGGCAAATTTATACACTCTCACATAAACACACAAACACATACCATCACTATCCATTAATGTCATGCCAAACATATACATATATACATATATACTTATGTGTTTGCGTATATATATACTTATATATTGATACATATATATGTATATATATATATATAAACTAAACAGACTTTAAAATAGCCATAAGTTAAAAGTAGTATATAAAAACATATAAAAAATATAAATATAATATAAAAATATATATATATTACATATATAAGTATCTGGTCAGTGTGCACACAGAACTTCTAATTCCTCTCAAAACAGATTATGTTCCTAGCAACATTTTCTGTAATGTGTTTGCACTAAGCACTTGTGGTTCACAACAGACTATTTCATAATTTATACTGAAAATATTCCATGCAATTCAAAACAACCTGTAAAGAAGCAAGTATGATACTAACAAGTTTACTAACAAATTTTCACTTTATGTGAAACAATTTCATTTCATAGTTTTAAAATACTCAAGTGCTTAAACGCTGTGTCATTTAAATTACATAATACGGCTTGGGAAAGAGGGACTGGGCAGTCCATTTTTTACAAAATGCTGAACTGCAAACAATCTTGAAAAATATATACAACAATTCCCAACATGTTCTTGTTTGGACGAGGAACTTGCTGTATGTCTTGAAAACTTCATTCTATTTATACAATATGCTTTAAAACTCTTCATCTTTCTGCTCTATTGAATTATTTGACATTTTATCTATTTGATGGAGTTATTAAGCCCCATAGCTAACAGTCTAGGCCTCTTTGGGCAATACCTGATAAATAATTCTACACCCCTGCAATATGTATCAAACTTGTACCATGTGAAAATCAGAAAACAGGTGCAAAATAAGTTCAGACCAACAAGGAGCTACAATCTGGTTCTCTGCTGAGTGGCAAGGAATGTTGAATTGTAGTTTTTAAGACAATCAATCTACTTCAAATCTAGTAATCATTTGCAGCACTTGCCCGCCAAATGTGGTATGGCCTCTTCCCTCAATTTCAACATGCCCTAACAACTTAACCCAACATCTTACCAAAGGACCATGCAGTATGCCCCCCTCCCCCCTAACAACTCACTTACAAGTTACACAGGCTCCTGACTTGCAAGAATCAACATGGTTCTACTAGCAAATCTTAAATATAACCAACTTTACCATCCATGGCAAGAAATTCACTCTCCTTTTGTTAGTTCGCAAAAAAAATTTCTGTTAATTCACTCCTTAGAAAGCTGAATTTATTCCTTAAGTTGTTAAGAGGATGCAGCTAATGTGTAACGGTAGCACTCAGGCATGACCAGATAGGAGGCATATGTGCGGAAGTGTAGTATCCTTCCATATTTGCCTTGCCTTGTGATAGTGCATCTTAAGGATCTTGAACTGGATAAATGCGTACGTCCTGTTTTAACTGGCAATGTTTTCCGTAGGATTCCTCTAACAAGCCAACTTGACACCGACTGGACATACTTTGGGGGTAAGTGCTTGCTTTGCTGTATTTGTAACGGTACTGAGAGATGGTCGTCCTTTATGGTACTTAAATTTACGTACATTGCATTATGGCCCAATTGTTAATGGTCTTCATTTGGAGTCCACTGATAGGTCCGATTCTCGCCTGGGTTAGTGAACACATTCTGGGAATGCTGCCTAGGTTTATGTTGCATAAGCTGTTCGCACAATGCGGTCGGAGGGCACACGGGTGTCATGTACGTGGCCTTGAGGAAATTTTGACACTTTTGTTTACTCAGTGTTCCGAAAATGAATTTCTTTCAAAGAATAACAGATGTTTAAACATATTGAGCCTTTCTAGGCGTTAAAGGATCTCGTAAACCTTAGTCCTTGGTATTTCGTATCAACACCGTCTTGATAAAAGATTACCGATCTGACAATAAGTAACGTTCATGTTTTCTGGGTTACAAGAATTCCACCTCGATTTCCTAGTTAAGTTTAATTGTAATTTCAATTGACTGCCTTGAACTTTAGTGCTTGAACATTTAAACCAGTGGTTCGAAAAGTGGGCGGTACTGCCCCCCCTAGGGGTGTCTGGAACCATCAAGAGGACTATAAAAGAAGATGGGCAAAAGTAGTTAAAGTACAAACGAAGGTCAAATTTTATCATTTTGTATTTTAGTGTTGTTTTTTAGTTACAAGGGCTTGCTTATTTTGTTATACCATTTACTAACTTTGCAGCTTAGCAAAACCACGTTGGAGCCGTATAACTGTTTTACATGAACATCAAGGGGCGCTTAAGATTTGTCTCAGGAGCCAAGGGGGCGGTGACATTAATGGTTTCGGAACCATTGACCAGAACGTTTCCTAACCAATTCAACGTTACGGATGATCTTGGGATCACATACCCCATTTAAATTTCCCTTGCCTTTTAATCATATTTACCAGCTTGTTACCGTATTAAGGTACTTTAGTGTTTTGTGTTAATTTCGTTTCATCCATCTTACGTTAAGGAAACACTCCAGCTGATGAATCGTCAATTCTGAAAACGCAACTGAAACTCCTACATCTTCAGTTGCAATACGAGAGACACAAGTGTGATCTGCACGTATTGAGATGTCAGGCCTGTTAACCAGTTGTATAAATGAAATTTTTGGAGGATTTCCTTCATCATCAGCTTCAAAGAGCATCCGAACCCTGTAGAGAAAGTTATAGCAACGCTATTGAAAAAGAGGGCCATGCAAACTCATACCACAGATATTTAAAGACCATATAGTTATGCGGTTAGTACAGGTATGCCAAAATAGAAAAGCACAAATGCCTGGTTGAACCAACTTCCACTCAGAACTACGCAGTAAGATTGGTGTCTATCATAACAGTGCCTTGAGTATTTTAGAATTTTGACCATTTTAATGCTAACTCCTATTATAGGGAGCATTTTCTATGGCTCTTATTTCTTACATACGCACTACTGACTAAATTAGTTTGAAGGCTTAGGCTGATGTCCATCGACCATTTTTTATGGTATTTAAATTTTGAAATTGAGATAACGTAATTCAGCTTCGAGTCTGCCTTCCCTGAAATTGTCAGTCATCTCAGGTACCCAAGAATCATTCGAGATGCAATGCATTTTTGAGTAAGATTTAAGAAAACACATTTATTACTAGAGAGAAATGCAAAGCAGCTAAGTTACACATCATTGTCAGAGGAGAGTGAGGACACTTATGACAGTCAAAATTGGTTCTCTAGGGTGCTTGTAAATTATTCATCCACTAAAATTTGCCACTCACTCACTTCAAAGCCGATGGATCAAGGGATCAAGGCTTGGATGTGAGCTGACTTAAAGTAACTTAAACTAAACAAATTGTTATGAAAGAACAATAAAAAGGAAAAACTAATGGTTTCACAAATATTTGCAGTTGGATCACTGAATTCACAGTCTACAATGGTAACCACATGACCAGCCAAGAGAATGCGACAAAAATTAAATGTTTTAAGCATTCAAACAATACTGCAGAATTGTTGACTATGTACATGTAACTGAATGTCAGAAATGTTTCAAAACTTCCACTTGTGTTAAAGTTTTGCACAGAATATACTTCCGTACCAATCTCTTCAAAGTTAGTCCTTGATCAATCCGACACAATCCGATCAATACTTATTTACATGTTTGCTATATGTCTATACCAAAAATCTCTGTGCAAAATAACAAAGACATACAAGGATCAATTGCACAGAAAGGACTCTTTTTTAATTAAACAAAATAAATTATGTTCAATGTTCTAATCAAATCATTCACTTCCAAGTTCTGACACGTTCAACAAGTTAAGCGTGGACATCTAATTCCTAGTGTTAAAACGCATTTACTGTATAAGAGAAATGTAATACTTATTTCATCAAATAATAACAAGGGCGACACCCCTCAATTTGTGCTACCAGGCAGAGAAGCAAGCCATGAGGCAGGCTCAACCGCCTAGTAGGACCTCCTCTCGCGGATTATGGAAAGCATCTGTCATCAATGAGAACAGATACTACATCCATTCCTTGAGGCCGAGATTTCATAAGGCCCAACCAACTTCTCTATCTTGGAACAATGCCATAATAACTAATATCTATCCTTTTCAGTTTCCTTTGTCGTTGTTTTACGTCACAGCTCCATGGTCGTGGTCGAGAAGCGATTATTCCTTTTCATGAGACATGCACACCTTCGACACGACGTTTTTATAGCCGGGCTTCGCAACCTATTATAATTGCTGGTACTTTGTATACGGAACGAGAGGCAAGCATAAAGTTTAAATGCCCGTATCGGGGCATTACACCAACGCTTTTAAAGGAATTCTATGTTCGATAAGAATAATTGCTCTTAAATAAGCGTTATACGTCATTCCCTAATGTTCGTGTGATAACTCGTGTCTCTGTGATCTTAATTTCTTCAAGTAGGTTGACTGTCCACAGCAATCGTTTGTAATGTCAAGAAAACTTTTTGCGAATGATTTATAGAAACAAGAGGACTGAAAGACGCTGTAGAAAATACGCGCACGTGAGTAACACGACTTCTTTCACTCATGTTTTGAAAAACGTGTAAATTTTCCCTGCTATTTTGCCATAAGGAGTCGTATTGCAACTTTTGACCTCTAGTACTCGAAGGCTCCATTCGTCCGAACAATTGTGCGCCTATCTTTTTGAACACTGAATTTTATGGTTAATTCGCTTAGATATATAAATGGCAGTACACTCCAACGATTGAAACCTCGAAAAATATGCACCTTGCTGGGGAAAACTAGCTCTTTTCGTCTTGGGAATTTTTGTCGGCAGACAAGAACTTGCCAATAGCAACAAAAATGCGCGCTTACCATCGTAGAATTTCTCAAAACATAACATAGTCTGAAGGTAACACAAGGTATTCTAGTCTCTCAATCCAAGATCCCTGATGTTGTTGGCCCGACAATGAAACGACCCTAAATAAACAGAAAAACAACCAAACAGGCTAACTTATAAACAAAGGGCAGCTAGGGATTCCACTTGCAACGCCTCTCAATTTAGGTCACTAGGCAGAGAAGGAAGTCATGAAGCAGCCTCAACAGCCCACATAGAGAGTATCCCACATAATTTTATCCAAATGTATACTCACTTTCTTGATACCTACTAATATGTTAACCATATCCTGTTTTCTCTAACACCAAAATATGTATCCAACATCACTTGAAGAATGGCGAGCCAGAAGGTCCATGAAAACTCATACTGTATTTGACTTTGGTTCTTTCGTACCAAGATGTTCAAATTGACTCTAAAGGCAGGAAGCCAAGCGCGTGGTGGCTCATCAGCGATTTTGCTGCCAAGTGTAGATCTTGTGCTTGGATTTCGTGGTACATTGAATTGACTGCCCTTGCAAAGAAAGCCACGTAAACGTGCTAGCATTCTCCCCGCGAAAAAACCGTTAGCGACGTAAACGTTTCCATTCTCTATCAAAGGGACAACGTATCTTTGTGTCGACATAGTTTAGGCTTACATAAAGAACACTCAAGAGCCACTGACATTCCAGTTATCTGTCAGCCTTGGATGTACCGAGTATGTCGTGTAACTTACTACCTCCCACAGGAAACAGATGTTCGCTTGATGCAGTAAATCTTCCATGCTCTGCTTCGTATGACCCTACGAATATGAGCAGTGGAAGCCTTGGAAAAAATATGTTTTTGGATTTGACAACTTATAAACGAACAACTTATAAGGAACTTGATATGACGTGATGCAAATATGCGTAATTTTGTAAGCAACGCAAAAGCTGAAAATGATTACTGTCCTAAGAAACTGAAAGTAAATACGGAGTTGCTTATAAAAGTAGCATAAACAGGAGAATATGCTGCATGTTCTTTTGTTAAGATGAGTAAACCTCGAATGTGTTACTTGCCTCCTGTACGAAGATACATTGACTGGATTTCGTTTAGTTTTAAAAGATCCTAGCAGAGAATACATATCACATTGATGTTCGCAAGGGATACAAAAGTTGACTTTGACTGTCAATATTATTGCAGAATTTGTCTTATTGTGGAGGCATATGGAGCAGTGGCCTTCATACAGGCATATTTACAACAGTACTCTTAAATGGGGCAATAGATTATCGCAGGATATATAGCAAGCTCTATATAGAGTTGTGGATACCGTATATTTTGGTATCCAGATTTTTGATGCTAAGAAGATAACGGAAAAGTATAACATGATACGGGTAACAAGAACTTTATGTATTGGGGATTATTCTCATATAGAGACATATTCCAAGACATGCAATATGAAGTGGTTGTGTACGTCCATTGCCACGGCCTGCTTCTACTGCAACCCTTTACTTTAAAATACTGTCATCATTGTAGTTATCGCAGTATCGCACCGTGTGTTTGAGTCATGTTACGTGTCTAGCAGGCCCATGGTTGCGAACAGTGATAGAGTGGTACTCGTTGCAGTTATTAGCATTGAAACATCAATCAGACGTCATTTTGCCTCGTCTTAAGTTAGTGCCTCGTCTTAAATTAGTGCCTCATCTTAAATAAGTGCCTC
>JAAAKM020073195.1:91189492-91215577 GCA_010016025.2 Alatinidae sp. Z8VKAUB7J3
GTCTTAAATTAGTGCCTTGTCTTAAATTAGTGCCTCGTCTTAAATTAGTGCCTCATCTTAAATAAGTGCCTCGTCTTGAATTAGTGCCTTGTCTTAAATTAGTGCCTCGTCTTAAATTAGTGCCTCGTCTTAAGTTAGTGCCTCATCTTAAACAAGTGCCTCGTCTTAAATATGTGCCTCGTCTTAAATAAGTGCCTCGTCTTAAATTAGTGCCTTGTCTTAAATTAGTGCCTCGTCTTAAATTAGTGCCTCATCTTAAATAAGTGCCTCGTCTTAAATTAGTGCCTCATCTTAAATTAGTGCCTCGTCTTAAACAAGTGCCTCGTCTTAAGTTAGTGCCTCATCTTAAACAAGTGCCTCGTCTTAAATTAGTGCCTCGTCTTAAATTAATGCCTCGTCTATAAGATTTACAATTAAGATCAAATAAATATTGTAAGTAACAAGGATGCCAGTTATTGTATCCGTAAGTCCTTTTTTACATATGAATTTATCTATTTCCTCGAGTCATCAAATTTATTTTAAAATTTATGAGCGTTAAGACTTGATTTTTCCAGGGAGTAAGTTGAATGAATATTGCCGTTACTATATTTGATACTATAAGTCACATATCTATCCTATATCAAACAACCGGTAAACATAATAGGGAGTTATGATATCAATAAAAAATATAGCTGACTTGAGAAATGAGTGTTGATACTTGGAGTCAGGTGGGGTGAGAGATTTGGGACGTGAATGATAATGGACATGGTAACCGGTGATTCAGAGCGTAGAAAATTATTCTAAAAATTGTTTCATATGATAGACGTCATCTTGTTATTAAGTGAAGAGATAACAATCACGATAGAAAGAATATTAGTGTATTCCACTTTAGAAATCGACGTCTTCGAAACAGCTTACAGAAATGATCGATAACGTAACTCTTCTGTAGCACATCCAACTGCCGTGCTCTACTCGTCCTGTCCCTGGCAGTGTATTATGCTTATATAATTTCAACCCCGAGGACAATAGTCCAGCCGCTGTGTTGATCTTTTTTAGCGTTTCTGTATTAGAAAAAAATAAAAGATAAGCTGATTTCATTTGAAAAGTAACAGAAATTATAAATATTATAGATATAGTTTATAAATAATAATTTCAATGACACCAAGTTTTAATAATTGCCACATCGACAGTCTACACAACAGCAATAAAGAAAGAAACTAATTACAAACTAAACTAATCGGCACCACATTTTGAAAAGTATAACAGGTCGTACAAAATAAACGTACAAAAGTGCCAATTACGTGTTTATGGTCGAAGACTCTTACGACCAGCTTGCAGTCAACAGTTTGCGTAAGCCCACTAACAGCTAACAGCCCAAACTCGATTTTCAAGGCAATAACTCATGATGTGCTGCAAGCCTATTGTTACTAATGAAATGTTTCAATATTTAGATCATTTTATATTCTAACAAAATATTGGTAAAACATAAATTTATTACCTCAAACGTTTGGTACAGCTCATACATTACATACTTATATCAAAACAAACTTTTTTATTGTGCTTCATTTTAACTCTGTCGATCAATCGTTTTGTACAGTCAAAAGTTTTACGTTGTTTGGTTTTGTAGTGCCAGGAAGTATTGATTTTACAGACAGAGAATTCTGGACAATACAATCCGGTTAAAGAACAGTTAAATCATGTAGATGGCATATTGGCTCATACGTTTTAATATTATAAGTTGATAACGTGTTTCCAGAAAGTTAAAAAAATGACAACTGCCTCAAAACGAGGCAAAAAAATATGCAGCATAAAAACACAATGTCCGTGATTGAAAAATGCTGAATTGATGATGTGATGTGCGGACAGTTACAAAGAGATTCTCAGTAGTAAATAACGGATGCTTGCCTCTGATGATAGTGAAAGTATTAAAGTCATCATAAGGGAGTATAGCTATGACATCGTATGTAACAGTTTTGCTCTATAAGGTAAGCTAGATTGCTGTGAAATTGATCATTCTTTAGTGTCAGCCGTCGTCTGTTTTTGTGGCCATATGTTTGTCAGCACTTAAATGTCTTGGCAGTTTCTTTCCCTCTCATCTCATACATTCCGTCTTCCTCTTTAGCTGTCTCTTAGTTGCCTCGTTTGCAGAGTTTTGTCTTGGCATGTCAATAGACACTTCCCGAATTGAATTACGCAATCATTTTTTGAGCATGAAAACGAGGCGAGAGTTATAATTTGTAAACAAAGTCACTCTGTAAGAGCGTTTGGCAGTGCACTGCAGTCAATCTTCACGTAAAAAAGTACAAGATGGACAAATCTAATCAAATAAAAATATGAAAAAGCGTGGTTATTTATTTCAGCTAGATGCTGCTGTTGTTGTTTCGTCGAAGTCTTCTAAAAGTTTACTTCCTTTCACGATGCATAAAGTCGAAGACCATCTGCTTGATGATGACGATGATAATGATGATGATGATGATGATGATGATGATGATGATGATGATGATGATGATGATGATGACAATGGTGATAATTGGACAAGTGTCTTCCCAACAATCTAGTAGCTCCCTCTTTATCTTCTCACGATTGCGAAAGGCGAAACAGAGAGCAAACAGCAAAAGAGGTCAAAGTGCCAAAGACATTGGGTAAGATTTTGACTTACTTCATGCCAATTTCAGTGGAATACCCATCGTAGGCCTGTTTTTCAAAGTTGTTTCAACACCCAGAATTATTGCTTTTCGTCTCATCTAATTGCTGTAGTTTGTGATTCTATAACCACTGTAGTCGTAGCAGTAATTAATCATGTAACACATGTTATATGGCACACTGTAACCCAAGACTCAAGAAAGACTTTGTTATTAACATTAATAATAATTAACTTTTTTAACACTTGTAACTTTATGACTTTATGTTTGTCGATATATTATGCCTTTCCTTAGTTACAATCAGTCTCAATTGTGAGATAAGGTCTTCCTTCATCAATTATAAACCACGTGTTTAATACATGCAACTGGCAATTAGTATATAGTATAAACTACAGCCTGTATATGTTTTGATTAACTCTATATATTTTCCATTACTAGCACGAATTCTGTTATGTCTATGTCAAAGTATGCACCGCTGCCTCTCCTTTAGCAACTGAACCTTGTAGTGAAAATGCCATTTCAAAGTCATAGAATCCTCATCCAAGGGTCGTGGATTTAAATACATATTCATGTCATTAAATTCACGGTTACGAAAACGTATGAGTTCGACTAGGCTTTAAATCAGCGTGAGTTCAACGACAGTGCTGTGTCTTAGGGAAAGGCCCTGTACAAATATATGCCCCTTTTTAATATTTAAGATATTTTAAGATCTGGTACGGTATTAACATGCCAAAAACATGATGCTGCACTTGCAAATCTATTCTAGATGCATTCATATTTTAGTGTGGTCACTTTTGCTACTTTAAATAATGCTCGCTGCTCGGTTAATTCTGCTTATGAGTGACGTAATTTAACTTAGTTATAGTTTTACCTTTTGTAAGATGAACTAGATTTTTGGTGTAGCAATCGGAAGTAAACATCAAGTTCCATTTTACTCCGTTTCATACTGTATTTGAATTATTTATGTAAAACGTCTGCTAACGTTTTTTCTTATGGAACGGATATGCCAATTTTCAGTACCTGCAATAAATTTGCGTTTTGAGTTTTGAGTCGTAAATCGCTTTCGTTAAATGATTAACTTGAAATCATTGATGTTTAATCTGCCTAGTATGGAAATTAAATTGGATTAATCAGTGCTCTCGGTGGTTTCAATCAATTACCTTGGTATTCCTCTCTATTCAATGACTTTCCAACTGCTTTGTTCGGTGTATTACTGGGAGATATGTCTTGGGCGTAGACGGACATAACCGGGCAGCTGGCTAGAGCACTGCATTCCTTAATGGTAATAGCAACAAGGATTTCTAAAGCAGATACCGCCTCAGGGTCTTCCAGATTTGACACCTGTTTTCTTTATTTTCAAGGAATTATTCTTAATATGAATAGTTTGTATAGCTATGGAAACATTCCAATTCCAGGATCAAAATTCACAAGGTAAGATGAAAAGAACAGGGAAGACAAACGACTACAGACTTGTACAAAACTAATTTCAATGTATACAATTGGTTCCTTGGGATCCAAATTGTCATCTTACTCGTTTATTTATACCGTGATCCCGTAAGTAATGATAAAATTATGCGTTCCTCTACAAGTATGCCCTTTAAGATTTTCTAGTCTGACTGAGAAATCAATGTATATAAATGTAAATAGCATTAATATCTATTAAGTGAACAAGAGCTAATTGGTCTACATGTCTATGTATAAAATCTAAAATAAAACTTAATAAAAGTTGAAGAACTATGTTTCTCCTTGATGTTTTAGCAGCCGGTAGAGGTAGCCACGGAATCACAAAAATGATCTACTTCAGTTTTTCCTCCCGTCCTTTTTTTTTCGCTTTTTTCCTTTCATAGATAGAGCTGCCCGCTGATGAGGTCGAATATTATTAGATTTCGATGTAATGCCTGTAAAACTATCTACCAGGAAAGGACAGGCGCCACGTGTTCATTCGTACTTCTCAGCATAAGGAAATCTTTGCTTTTACTAGCAATAAGCTACTAGCAATATGCTACTACGCGATGTCTTTCTAGTACGTTTGTTAACTTTAGATCGATATGACTTTCAAGGCTAACTAAACAACTGTCAAGTAGGCAGGCGCGTAACAACGGTAGTTTGGGCCTCTAGGACACTTTCACCATGCCCCCCTCCCCCGGTAAATTAATGCAAAGCGAGTACATCCACTCGCAAAGTGAGTTTTTATACAGCTGACGTGTCTGGAGGCGTTGTAATGCCTTCCAGGGGGGTCCGAAAATTTCACATTTTGTACTATGTCATTGCCCTGAACCCCCTATTTTGAGCTCTTTTTAGGGCGGTTTTACTCTTTTAAAACATACAACTTTTAAGCTATATTTTTGTTAATTGTTTTTTAAATTTTGCATTAAAATAAAATTTCTCTTCCAGTTGTCAGGCCCAAGGCTTCAACCTTGACACTACTTTCCAGTGTGGTTAAATGGTCAATATTATTAATGTCATTGCCTAAAAACTTTAATAATCAATAGAATTTATATGAAAAAGGGATCCGATAGATAGAAATGAACCGTACCGATTTTGTTGTCCGCCCAAGACCTCAACCCTGACAGAACTTTCCAGTGTGGTGAAATGGTCAATATTATTAGTGTCATTGCTTTAAATCAGCAATAATCAATAGAAGTCATATGAAAAGAGAATCCGATCGATGGAATTGAACCGTACTCTTCCTGTTGTCAGGCCCGTGGCTTTAACCTTGACACTACTTTCCAGTGTGGTTAAATGGTTAATATTATTAGTTTCATTGTTTTAAATCAGGAATAATCAATGGAAGTCAGATGAAAAGAGAATCCAATCGATGGAATTGAACCGTACTCTTCCTGTTGTCAGGCCCATGGCTTCAAATTTGACACTACTTTCCAATATGTTTAAATGGTCAATATTATTAGTGTCATTACGTTAAATCAGCAATAATCAATAGAAGTGATATTTAAAAAACAATCCGATGGATAGGAATGAACCGTACTCTTTCTGTTGTCCGCCAAAGGCTTCAACCTTGACATTACTTTCCAGTGTGGTTAAAGTGTCAATATTATTAGTGCCATTACCTTAAATCAACAATAATCCATTGAAGTGATATAAAAAGAGAATCCGATCGATGGCATTGAACCGTACTCTTCCTGTTGTCAGGCCCATGGCTTCAACCTTGACACTACTTTGCAGTGTCGTTAAATGGTTGATATTAATATTGTCATTACTTTAAATTAGCAATAATCGATAGAAGTGATATCAAAAAAGAATCCGATCGATAGAATTTAACCGTACTCTTTCTGTTGTCCGTCGAAGGCTTCAACTTTGACACAAATAGCCAGTGTGGTTAAATATTGACTAATATTAGAGTCATTACTTAAAATAAGCAATAATCAATAGAAGTAATATGAAAAAATATTTCGATCGATAGAATTGAACCGTACTCTTTCTGCTGTCTGCTAAAGGCTTCAACCTTGACACTACTTTCCAGTGTGGTTAAACGGTCAATATTATTAGTGTCATTACTTAAAATCGGCAATAATCAATGGAATTGATATGGAAAAAGAATCCGATCGATGGCATTGAACCGTACTCTTCCTGTTGTCAGGCCAAAGACTTCAACTCTTACACTACTTTCCATTGTGGTTAAAAGGTCAATATTATTGGTATCATTATTTTAAGTCGACTGTTGGAATGCTGATAGTAGTGATTTCGATACTCAGCAGCTTACACTCTCAGATATTTTTTTTTAAAACAATGCCCCAGAATTGAAAGTTTTCAATTGGTGTATTTCGCAGAGCTCTTAAGCAACCCAATATGTGCAACTTTTTTTTAATACAACCTACCTACCCAGAAGAAAGAAGTTGTGCTCAATAAAATGTTTAGTTTTAGGCTCTAAAATCTTAAGTTTACCAAAAGTTTAAATTTTGTCGCTAATGGCAAACCTTTGAAGACAACAACTTAAATCCGTCAGGATAACCTTGTTGAAAAATTTGTTGCGGCCAATTGCGCAAAACAGATTGGCCTCCCCTTCGCTATATAGTTGTCACAATTGAACGATTAGAACAATCGTACGTTTCTCATATGCTATTTCATTGACGTCAAAGGTCAAAGTAGAGTCGGTTTCAACTTTAATTAAACTGTATGACCAAACTCTAGCCTAATGGTATAAAGAGACAAAAAATAAGTCAAAAACTAGAAACAATACATCCCCTTTCACGTCTTTTTTTCAAATAGTGGATTACCTAAAAGCAAGATAGGCAGTACTGCATGGAAGCCAAGACGTGCTGCTATCATAAGAGTTCTTATTGCGATATATCATACGTAAAAAAATTTTTGAGTAGCAAAAAAATCTGGGGGGGCATCTTAAATTATTTGGGGGGGGGGCATTGCTCACTACGGGCCCGCATTTACCACACTAATTTATTCAGTAGAGAAACCCTTGGGGGGTTAGCAGTGGTTCAAAATCTTTCCTTCCTATTGACCCCAATCATTGCAAAAGATATTTTGTGCAGACCTGTTTGTGCAATGAGTAAGATTTAAAATGACTTTGGTGCTTTGTATATGTGTTTGAAGTGCCTAGTAAGTAATGCCATTGATGAGAATGTCACTTAAAATTGTTGGTTTCATTGGTTCTAATCTGGAAATAAGAAAATAAAGAAGAGAAAATTACTGTTTACAAGATTCCATTTATAATAGTTTGTAGACCAATTAAATACCCTTTTTAAACCTTAAGGAGCCTTTTTCTGTGTATTGTAGACTGCTCTAGCATGATCTGAATACATATCAGGAAGCCCCAGAACGAAAGGGGACACCAGATAAATATAAACATCACATTATGGAAGACTCATATGTTATGTTGTCACTTTAAAAATTAAAATTTTACATCTAATTTTGTTTGTTTAGTCTCTAAGGAAGGAGTTAAAAACATGGAAAGCAGATTGTGTACTTAATGATGGTGCTCCAAATGTTGGGTTCTAGCAATACTCGTCAACAGTATCTTGCTTACAAAATTTACAAGATTTATAGTATTATGGAAATTACTTTTTGTAGTCCTTGCTTTCTTAAGCCTGGTTCACATGCAAGTAAAATCCGTTGTTAGATCTGAGAGGAGGAACAAGCAAGGAGATTGCTTTACTTTATTTATGCTGATTCACATGCCCAACCACATCCGTTGCAAGCGCAAATAACCAAAACGGTGTATTTTACCTCAAAAATTTTTGGACGGGGGGTGACTTCTGCTTATTTGACGAAGAAGATAAAGATAAGCACCTTGCCGCGCAACACTTAAATCTGTAAATTTTGGGTTAGCCGAATATTTATTGATAGCTTAGGAACAGGAGCATAAGCATGTTTGATTAGGGGAAGCGATTAAAAGTGATTTGGCCATGTCTGTAGGGAAGTGATCAGTTCAGGATACCTCATTTACAGGTTTTTAATCCCATTGAGCCCTAAAACCTCTGTTAACTCAGCTATTACCCCTTTATAAACCTGATAATTTTTTACTTAAGGTCATACGAATCACATAACGCAATTTTATCTCTTTTAAAATTGGAAATTTTTGATATGTTTACTGAGGGTAACAGACAGTCTATCACCATCTTTAAAACGGTCACATAGATGCCGAGAGAAAGCACAAGTGTGTGGAATAATAAGTGTGTGGCAAAGAGTACTGCACTTATGGACAAAGCATTGACGATATTGCGGCAAGGAGTTCTATGTCTCCAAAGACAACCTCATTAGCAGCCTTTACTCGGTCATAAGGATGTGTGAAGAGGTTTCTTATGAGAACGATGACGATTTCACTTGATCCTTTAATGATGTCCACCTACAGTCAAAGCGACTTTCACACAAGTTGTCAATGATTTGTGGTACAAACTCTAAAACTGGCTAAAGTAACGGTTCATTTTGCCGCAGGTGGTTGCTGTAAAATGCAGTGCAGCTTCTCTTCTGCACACCAGCATGTTGCTGTGTCATGCATTACAAATGTTCTTGCCACTCTGTTTTGCAATTGTTTATTGATTAGCGCGTGCTTCGCTCGGTCAAAATGTAAATGTGTCCGAGATCACTATGAGCTATGACTTCATATTGTAACTACCAATTCTACAAGAACGGGAAAAGCCAGAAAATAGGGCGTAAGTTCGATACATCAGTTAGTCCTACGATACTATTGATTAAAGAGTTTTCATCTTTGGTAAAGAGAATGCGATTTAATGATCCTGAAACACAATTTCGATATTTTAGGATAACTGCTCATCTCAAATGTACCGAACAGTAAGTTTGTTCATCCTGTTTAAAAAGCAAACAGCTTATTAAAAATACAGAGCTAATAGTCCATGAACTGGCCAAATCAAATTTAAGATATGAGTTCTTTTCGGTAAGTATCTTAACAGAAATCTTATCATGAAGAGAGTAACGATTTAAAGGGATAATGAAAGGAAGCATCGTAATTGCGGAATATCTATATGAAGGGATGGAAAACCTAAATTAACTTTGAAGTATCTGTTACAAATGACAGCGTGACGCATCATATTGCTAGCATGTAGAGGTTGTAAAGCAGAGTAATTATAATAACAGGTGTGGACCATAAAGGGAATGGGGGAATGGGGGAATGGGGGAATGGGGGAATGGTCTCCTTCAACTGTCAGTATGGCGCACCTTATACTTATCCACTTTCTCCCCCAAAGATATTTCTGAGGAAGAATTATCTCCAAAATTTAAAAGATGGAGTTCTTTTCTTTGAATATTATATATATACATATATATATATATATATATATATATTTGATAAGCTGGTACGGTGTAGCTCATTGATTATATATATAATTTTGTTTATTCATATGTACTATGTAGAATTTATCTCAACTATATAACCGTGTCTTCAAAATGTATATATATATATATATATGTATAAAAAATGCTCATGCTCTTTTAATTTCTTTTGTAGGGACAAATAAAGCACGTGATAAGCCAAAAGTGTCTGGATGTTGACAGTAGTGGTTACATAGTTGTAAATAAATGTGAAGCTGACAATTCTGCACAGTCCTGGAAATTCGGAAAATACAATGCTAGGATTTGGTAGAGAGGACCTGTACACATGTAATAAACGATTGTAAGAAAATCGTCCGACAGCAGTTGTTCACCAACAATTAGTTGTCGCAGAAAATTGTTTGCAAGGAGTTATTTGCTGAACTTTATTCGCTATGAAAAGACGTTTGTAACTACATTTTTTATCCCTGTCCAATCCTAGGCGATAATTACTTGCCACTTAAAATTGTTTGCAAGTAATTGTTCGCCGATATTTATTGGCTATGAAATAGACGTTCGCCACTGCATTTGTTCGCTATGTTCCTTTCGCTTTGCAAATGCATAAAGAGGTAAGGCTTTCTAATTGTCCAACACTATTCAAGCTGATCAAAATATACACATAAATAAAAAAACGTTCTTTTCAAAACTAACATTTGAAATCCTCTCCTCTCGATGATACTTTCTAACTTTAATGGGCTTTGGATTGATGACGGGCCGGATGGCAGTTCTTTCTTGGTCAAGTCACATGGTCACCACACACCAAATAGTGTATCCAGCGTTTGTTAAGGCGTCATGTCTTACCACTTCCAGTCTTCCTATCACCTTTGCTCCACCGCCCCTCCCTCAATCTTATTGTATCCTGAAGGAGGGGGGAAAAGCAGAGGTCTAACGATGACTTTCCGCAACTTAAACGCTGCTTTCCATGACATATTTACGCCTTTTGTGCATATTAACCCCGGTGAGGGTGTTCCCCAAGGGAGTATTTGTGCACATTGACTTTCTCATAGGGGGTAAAGAGGGATTGGATAATACAACAGTAGCGACAGGATATAATTGCAATGCGTTACAAAAAATTCATGATACCTGTAAAATATATGCAATAAAAACTTATTATTTCTTTTATAGATGCCATTGCATAAATGTGCGTTAAGGTAACAGTTTTGCCAAGTCCCTTAACTTAGGCGCTCGCTAGACGTCTCTTAGTGAGCTGCGGAATTAGTCAAAGACATGTAAACTAATAGTAAACATTCATCATATACTTCTTGATTCTAGTGTGATTCTTGAATGATTCAATATGCAGGCTTACTTTTCTGGATGATATAATACCATATGTTGAGGTTACTATTCGCTATGTTCATGTTTCAAACGTCTCTCCACAACAGATTGTACAATGTAATTGCACTTACACTTATTGCTTCGAGTCTTGCATAATCGGTGTCCGAAAATATTTTGTTTACATCTTGTGTAATCGCTACATCGTTGTTTATATTTCGAAAGGTTGACCTGAGGTCAGTATTACCTAATAACATCATAGTTTTCCCACTCTTGAATGAGGGGCCTAAAAATATTAATCAAAACAGTAACGGGGTCTTATCGACAAAACGACAAAACGACAAAACACCAGGGATTTCAACTTGGTAAAAGCTACAATCCCACATTCAACTGTAATGGGGATTCCCCTGGCAAAGTGTACGATGTTTGCTTCGTTAAGCATATGAATGATAGCTTTTACTAGACAGAAAAACTGACCCATAAATCACAATTGAATCATATCAGATTAGCCAAACATAGGGTATTTGAGGGAGTATTTCCTGTATGTTTTGGCATCTACTGCGTTATAATTTGATCTTTAAAACTCCTAAACATAACCGACTTAACGCCCAAATTGTCATTCAAGATCCAGTACTCTTGTCCGCTACGGAAATTAACTGTGGTGAACACAGTACAGAAATGTGATGATTAACTACATTTAATATTAATGGTGTCACAGGGATACTCATCCAATAAGCTGAAAGGAATAAAACCATCTAACATGTTATTAGAGTTTAGTGCAATACAAAACAACCATGTCACACAGGAAAATAAAAGGGTTTGCAATCTGTCCTATATCATTGATGCTATACTTGAGCAAGTTATGTTATGCAGTACATCACAAAAATATATAATAATACAAAGCAAAGGAAGAAAAGAGAGAAGTAATAGTGATTACAACAAACGTTATCGTATTAGGGATTTATGAAAGTTTGAACTGATTTTGGACTCAATATTTTGCCTGGCAATAATTTCCGTTGACCCCAAACTCCTAGAGACCGACCAAAAGCAAGAACGACAGCTTCAGGTTTTTGAAACTCACAATATTCAATAAAATAATCACGGTGTGCTGTCATATGAAGTGATACAGTGAGGAGACGGTTTGGATCACTTCTACCCATATGAAGAGCCTGAAAAGACATCGAAAAAGTACTAGTGGCAAAAGAACTCAGATTTCCTTGCAATGCTTCTTCCTTTGTGGAGGCTGTTTTCTTCATGTTGTCACGACGGTTATGATTCCCTTCTAAATTGTTAGTTGTTGCCATAGAAGAACCGTTTGACGGGCACTCCGCCTTTTTTGGGTCTATGCCACCACATTTGTAGCACTTAAAACCAAAAATTTCTTCTTACTGCTAACTACCCTGTTTCCCCTTTGCCATGATGCTGAATTTCTAGGGGGAAAGTTAGTGTTACCTTACGGGGAGAAACTTGTGCAGGGAGAAACTTTTTTGGCCATTTTCGCGAAACTAAACCCCACAAATAGACTGACATGCAGAGTCACGAAAGTTTTTCCCACGCAAAATGGACCAAGAAGCGGATTTCTGAAAGTTAACTTGGAGAAAAAACCCCGCAGCATTTCATTGTCTTTTTCTTTAGTTTTTTTTGCCGTACAGTATATTTGTTTATCCCATGTTCATCCAATTTAATATCGTCCTCAAAGCGGCTCTGTGATGAAAGATCCAATTATCTTCTAGTCCTTAGGTTCCATATAACGGTCTTTAACGAATTGAAGATGCAGTTCTTCAAGTTGTGCATTTTTTTAACGTTGAAGGCATTCTGAGAAACACAGTACAAGGAATTTCCATCCTGCCAATGGTGATCGTCGGTAAGGACGTGAAGAACGTTTAACGAGCAAAAAATTAGAGAGTGTCGAAGTTCCTCTGAAGCTATCAATTATGAACCCCATGCACGCTGCATGGCTCGTTGAATTTTACAATTTTATGACATGTGCTGAAGTAAAAAAATACATTGACAATGGATGGAGAGCGTCAGGAATTACAGATGCCAAAAGGATTGATAATATGTGTTTTCTGCAAATTCTAGCTCTGTAGTTTATCAATTTTCATGCCAGTGCGAGGCTGGCTATGTTGGCAGCACAACTTTGAGGTTGGTTGACCAAATTAAGCAGCATGTTCCATCTTTTTTCACCAAAAATCAATCCCTGAAAGGAAACAAACATCTTGGGTTTCGAAGACCAAACACACCGTAAAGCAATGTGACTCTGCCTGTGGTGATAGTGGTGGTAGTGATGACAGTGATGACAATGATGATGATGATGATGATGATAATGATGATGACAATGATGATGAAGATGATGAAGATGATAAAGATGACGATGATGACAATGACGACAATGACTATAATGATGGTGATGATGATGATGGTGATGATGATGATGATGATGATGATGATGATGAAGATGAAGATGAAGATGAAGATGAAGATGAAGATGAAGATCATGATGACAATGATGATAATGGTGATGATGATGAAGAAGATGATGATGATGAAGAAGATGATGATGAAGAAGAAGATGAAGATGAAGGTGAAGATGAAGATGAAGATGATGCTGTTGCTGCAGCTGCTGCTGCTGCTGCTGATGATGATGATGACAATGACAAAAACAATGATGATGATGATCATCATCATCATGATGAAGATGATGATGATGACAATGATGACAATGACTATGATGATGATGATGAAGACAATGATGACAATGACTATGATGATGATGATGAAGACAATGATGATGATGATGATGATGATGGTGATGATGATGATGATGATGATGATGATGATGGCAAAGAAAGGTGTCGCAGTGGTGGTTATTGATGCCCTTGAAATTACAAAAGCAAATAAGAAAATGAAAGGCTTCAATAATGTAGTACTTTATAATTTGAATGTCATACCTCAATAGTCCATCTGCAGGAGACCCTTCTACAATGTCCGATACAATGATGGCTGTTGAACCTGTCTTATATCTAGGATTATCTTTGCCACCAGAAATAGCTATACCAAACCCTTGATTGGGCCTTGTCTAAAATGAAAGCATGAGGTGGCATAAAGCAAAATCATTATAAACGATTACTACAGAAAATAATATGTATGCAAAATATACCTCTGCACAATGAATACTGGTGTATTCTGCAGTCATTTTGTGCCCAACTACACAATTCAATTCTACACACACTTCTACAAATTTTCTCCCACTTTACTCCAGTTAGCATAAGGAAATGGCAAGTTCACTCAGCATTATGAAGTTGGGATACATCTAAAGTAGCATACAAGCATAACCATTACATTGCCAACCGTCTGAGTCTCACCTCTCTCATCTTATCGCCCAACTGTCTGACACAAGCGATCATATCTTTAAAAAGAGACTCCTTTATAGGACCAAGTCACAAAGGTCACTAAGCTTGCGCAGTTCTGTAAAAAAATTGACAAATGTCTGGCCATAAAACTCTTTGTAAGTCAAGAACTTCTGCTTAAGCATGGCCATGTTTTTTCTTGGATTACAGTACTGCTCAAATTTGGAGACAATCTGTGCTGTCAAAGGACCATACTATGATCACTTGAGTCAAATGAGAACGTCTTGTAAATTGCTTGGCCTCTGCTGCCAATAGATGTCAAGAAAATAGAGTATTTTACTTTACCTCATCCCTCTTATGCACATAACTAAACCGTCTGAGTCTCACCTCTCTCATCTTATCGCCCAACTGTCTTACGCGGGCTATTCCTCTATTCATTTCTAATTCTGTCCATCCTCGTCACTCCTAGAGAAAATCTCAGCATTTTTAACTCTGCCACCTCTAGCTCTGTCTCTTGTTTCTTTGTCATTGCCACTGCCTTGAAGCCACACGTCATAGCTGGTCTCCCCACTGTCTTATACACTTTACCCTTCATTTTTGCTGATATTCTCCTCTCACAGATCACTCCTGTTACCCTTCTCCAACCATTTCAACCTGCCTACATTCTCCTTTTTACCTCCCTACTGCACTCTCCATTGGTATGGATTGTTGACCCTAAATACTTGAATTAATCCAACTACATATCAGAACAGTCCAGTAATGAAATAGGTAAGAGAGTTGAAAGCAACCTAAAATATGAACATTCAAATGATCACTCACCAAATATTAAACCAACATGATGTCTTCAGTTGAGAAGATGGTCAATGTTCGGAGATTGTTCAATGTTCGGAGATTGCTACCCGAACATTCTCCTCCTGTGAAGGAAGTATGACGGAATGATGCAGGTGATCTTGAGATTAAACTGAATGTGTGTTAATCCACCTAACTTTTGCATAGATTCCACACTTGGCCATAGCTTGATGCAAAGCACTACAAGCAGTATTAAAGTTAATGTTAATTGTGTGCTAGGTCTACATTGAAGTTATCTTTTTCTACTTGCTATACATCTACGTTGGTTACTATGGTGTTTCCTTTTACCTTTAAGGGTAGCCATTTCGGCTGTTGACTCACCGCCTTTTTTGTGTCTGCAAGTAACCTAGCTCTGCAAGTTTGTATTCGAGTTGATTTCCTTCTCTTAACAATTAATAAACTTTCCCTTCACTCCAGATGTTTCCTACGCTATCCCAAAGTATAATGTAAACTGGCCTCACCCCCTTTCCAACTGACGATGAAAATCTTCATTTCGGTGACTTGCATGTGGGCAGATAGTGTGTAATACCACAAATGGAAGTCCCTTCCCTTTACTAAGTTTCCATGATTCCGGTCATCTTCGTCGGGATTTAGTACACGTTTACATTATTTTTGTCCACATTTGTAGGTAACATTTGCATAAGTTTCAAATGCCTAGGCTGTACTTATTTCACTTATGCCGGAGCTGCGAGCTACTTTTCAAGCCATAGGGGAGATATCGGGAATGGGCATTTGCAAACGATTCTCCTTGCCTGCATGAGACCAGTGAGCACTTTGCAGATGCTTGTAAAAAGTTTGTATTTAAAATCAACCTTTAGCAAAACAGGGATTATACAGATTACATGCCAGGCCCTGAGAAGACACACTCGCCAGCTAGTCTTGGGAGTATAAACAGGAATTCTGGGCTTTCATCAAACTCAGGAGTACTGTATGTAGCAGTCAAAGAAACAAGAGTACAGAGCCCCAGTAATCAAATCTCTCTTACATGGCTATTGTATTCTTGAAAATTGCCATTCCGTTTAAAAGGATCTACTCTATATGAGTTAGCACAACAAATACTCAAATAATTTAGTGGCAGAGGGTTGTTAACGAAAAGACGTTTGATCATGCGGTTTTACACTGTGTATTCCCCTTCGGCGGAGGCTAGGGCGGTGCCCACACCCATTTGGACTAAAGAGGATTAAAGACCGGATGCCCTTCCTGACTTTACCAATGGCCCGTCGGAGGCTCGAACCCGTACCCTCTTGTATTAAGGACTATAGAATTATTCACTAGATCACAGCGGCTCAAGAACCTAAATTATCAAGCATCAATTTGACTGTTATGTCGTACCAGCTTCAGTTAGTTGCCAAATACAAGATGATAGATGGCTTAAGAGGCCATTTCACCTGGTATTCAAATTTGCCTGCGATTTCTACGTGTGCTGCACGAAAATACGAGGAGGCAGTGAAAACTTAAGGCTTATTAAAACCATGTGATGAAACATTGCGCTTTATGTCGTCTAATCATCAACGAAGGCAGAAAGCTTGTTTTGGTGGCAGTATATCTAATAATCTACTCGACCAAAATGAAATTTGAGAATCAATTTATTACATAAAGCACTATTTATTCCACAAACTCTAAAATCATTCACTCGTGTACCCCAAAAGGAACTGCTTTTACCGTACTTGCAAATTGACGGTCTCTTTCCAAAAATATCAACATTCCTTACTAATCCAGAGAGCCTGCTCCCTGCTCCTTTCATGTAAGTCAGGTGAGCAGTTCGTCGACATAGACGAAGTCCAGATAGTCGGTGCGCAGCGGCTCGCTGCCGTCCTTGAAGCCCGAGACCTCGATCACGTCGCCCGGGTTCAGGCTCAGCCCGCTCACCACATGCTCGGCAAAGGCGCTCTGATCGGCCAGCGGCCCGCCTGCATCCTGGTTCCAGATGAAGCTGTCCGCCAGCGCGCCGTTGTGCCACACGCTCATCTGCGACTGGCCGTCGCTTTCATCGAAATGGCCGATCTCCAGGTCATAGATGCCGGCCGCTGCCGAGAACGTATAGGAGGCGCGCTGCTCGTCCGTGCCGCCCGCTTGCAGGTACTGCCCGCCCGAGGCCTGGCCGTTCGACTTGATATTGAAGCCGCTGACGATGGTCATGGTCTCCGCCTCGATCCGGAACGGGGCCGGCGGCGGGGCGGAGATATTGACGTTGAAGCCATCCAAGGAGGCATCCGCCGCCACCGCGTTGGCGCTGGTGTCGAAGACCTCGGATCCCAGCAGCGCCACCGTGTAGGCGCCGTCATCGGCGCCGTCCCAGGTGCCGCCGGGCGCGTCGACCGTGTAGGTGGCCACGCGCGGGGAGCCGTCGCTGCCGATGTCGACGCTGACGCCGCTCACCGTGAGCGCGCCGCCCGGGCCGGTCACGCTGATGTCGCCAATGTCGATGCTGGAGACATCCACCGCCACGTTGTCGGCAAAGGTGACGGTGACCGTGGTGCTGGCCGCACCCGCCTCCGCCGGCCCCACGTCCGGCGCCGCCGAGGACTGCACGAAGGGCGCCACCGTGTCGCCGCCGCCGCCGCTGCCGGTCCAGGTGAACTCGAGGTAGTCGGTGCGCAGCGGCTCGCTGGCGTCCTTGAAGCCGGAGATCTCGATCACGTCGCCCGGGTTCAGGGTCAGCCCGCTCACCACATGCTCGGCAAAGGCGTCCTGGTTGGCCAGCGGCCCGCCCGCGTCGAGGTTCCAGGTGAAGCTGTCGACCACCGTGCCGTTCACATGCACGCTCATCTGCGACTGGCCGTCGTTCTCGTCGAAATGGCCGATCGCCAGGCTGTAGATGCCCGCCGCCGCGGCGAAGGTGTAGGAGGCGCGCTGCTCGTCGTTGCCGCCCGCCTGCAGGTACTGCCCGGCCGAGGCCTGGCCGTTCGACTTGATGGTGAAGCCGCTGACGATGGTCATGGTCTCGGCCTCGATCCGGAACGGGGCCGGCGGCGGGGCGGAGATATTGACGTTGAAGCCATCCAAGGAGGCATCCGCCGCCACAAAGTTTTCTGAGGCTAAAATGTACCTTGGGTTGATATATTTTCAGTTTTAGTTTCATTTTACAACTATCAGATATTTCTTATATAACTTTCTTTGTTTATGTTTACTGTAACTTTGATGGTTAACTTATAGCACTGTTATTTTTTCTGTTTCAGAAAATAATCATCTTGCGAAGGATATAATGGGTTGAGAACAAGGCAAGAAATTCACCTTAATTGCTACACAGTACCTCGCTTATAACCTGGACATTTACTTTTCAAGTTACAGAAATTGTGGTAAGAACTTCAATTGTATTTTCCATCCTTACAATTTAATAGGCGACAAAAACGGTATCATTTTCCCATGTTGTTCATCATTTTTCTACACTACGTGCAAAACTGCTTACTCTATGCTCATTCTTTTTAACTTTCCATACATTATTTTGCCACAACAAAATTTCATGATCAATTTATGCATTTAATTTTTATTTACTATTAATTTTTAATAACCTTCTTGTTTAGTCACGCTAGGCTAAATATTAAAGTTCATCATCATGGTTAAATGTTCTTGCTATTATTATTCTTCGATATTTATTTGTATTTTTTATTTGTCATTTTCAAACCCATAACCAAACACGCCAATAATTTTGTCAGAGTATTTGAAAGCCAATATTCTCACCATTATAAATTCAAGTTTTCATACATCAGCCCTCCTAACTTTTTGACTCCCCTTTTAGGATGATGCTTATCACTTTCTGTGTTCTGCCTTCTGTATGGTATTCAGATTGTATTAATTTTCATAATTGGTTCTGCTGATCGAAATCAAAATCCATCAAATTTATTATATTTTTGTTCCCCGTTGTTATTTTAAATTCTTTCCACGAAACATTGCTATCGTGGTCGTCTGATTTAATTCTACATTCTTGATCGAATCTTATATTATTGATTATTACACAGATGTTGGGATTAGATCTTTCTTCATTCCATCTCCTTCTTTTCAATTGAAACACCGTATTTCAATGTAAAATATCATTATCATCTTAATAATTATCATCATTTATCCATTTATTTATTAACTCCGTCTTGTATATACTTTGATATATAAGTGTATTTGTGCATCACTTATTAGCGATTGTTATAACACACATAATTATATCATTTCACCTCTTTTCGTTCCATTTTCTTCTTTTAATTTTGAAACACCGTATATTAATCTATATTGTCCTTATCATTTTTATCAATATCAATACTATCTTAATTACTATTAGTTTATGTTACACTCCTTCTTTAATGTCAGTGTAATACTCTATTTCTTTCGATAACGAGGCTAACACAACATACGTTTCCGGTTTAGCTGAGTTGCCATTCCATAGGTTGAAGTTCTATGATTTTAGTGTCGTAGAGTCGTACTAACTGGGAGAATAGAGGGGAAAAGAGCAAGGGGAAGACGGAGAACTACCTTCCTGTCAAACATATGTCATCGGTTGGATAATGGCATAAAGCCAGTGGGCCTTCTACATCTGGCCACGGATATAAAGGGTTTCGCAGTCGTGGCAGCCAATGTCTTAAGCCAAGGCAACTAATGAATGAATGAGAGTCGTGAGCAAGAAAACATACTTACATTTATCTCATCGTGATACTTGTTGATCAACGAACAATGAATGAAAAGATAGTAAAGCATCTAAAAAGTTTCCAAATAAGTTTTATTAAGAAACTCTGGTAACACGAAGAACAACCAACTGTCCTAGTATAAAAGACGGAACGGAATCATACATACTTTCGCTAAGGTATACCACGTCGGGTTATCAAATAGCATTGTCAAATGGGCGCTGGGGGGAGAAGGGGGGTGGGGGGATTCGTCCCCTACACTTTCTTGTTAAGCAGTATTTGTCTCTAGCAGGAGAACAGAAGAAACACTAAATGAGGAAAGATAAGAGGAAAGAGAGTGCAATGCCAAATATTTAATGCAAATAATAATAAAAGAAATTGACGAAGAAAGTCATACCGGCAGCATGAACTTAGCAAACCGAAGTCTTTGCTCATCTTACAATTTCTTAAATTTTGAAAAGACCACTTGACGGCGTGCGCGGGCGTTTCGCGGTGGTGACATTCTCTATTTTTCTAGTGTTCTTTTCAAAATTTAATTTGCCAGTGAGGGAGATATTGCGATAATTTGGACAACTTATTTGTCAGTGGAATACAAAGGAACCTTTTCTAGCAGGCATAATGACAAAATTTAATTGATGAGAGAAGGAGTAAGGCCATTGGCACTCGAGTCCTTTAAAAATCTTGTTTACAAATCCAGCGCTGACAAGCTTTGGCATACTTTGTTTTCATCACAGTCGCAGAGACCCACTCAGTCCATGTGAAGTAAATGTAGGAGTGGGAATTTCTAATGGGCCTCTGGATTCTGGGAAATCCTCTCTTCTCGATGATACTTTCTAACTTTAATGGGCTTTGGAATGATGCTTTCTAACTTTAATGGGCTTTGGAATGATGCTTTCTAACTTTAATGGGCTTCGGATTGATGCTTTCGCGGTGTGCACGTGGGTCACGGGTTCGGTCCCCGGTGGTGACATATTTTCTATTTCTCTAGGGTTCTTTTGTAGAGGTTGAGTACGCCGGATGATCAGGGAAGTAACGGAAGTGAGGCGACTTGATGGCACCGGTAACAATGAGCTCAGACCAGCCTTCGTCAACACCATAGGGTACAGATACGTAGATGCCACCTCCAAGGGGGCTTATTACATTTATACACTCTTCATCCAGCGGATATGGAATTGCCACCGTGGGAGAGCGCGGGAAGTAGGATTGCCGAGAGGTGACTGTTTTCTGGCCGGCTTCGGGATGCGCACCTACCACGACTTCCAATCCCACATAGGCAAGTTTCGACGGATCTTTCAAGCAGAGCTCAACCGCCTTTCCGGGCGGCGCGTAGTAGCCGGTTGCCCGTTTTACTTCCAACGGTTCGTAAACATGTTTGGGTAGCCAAAACTGATCGAACTGAAAAATTTTGTTGGTAACATCGACGAATATAGAGGCACCGCTCGATGGTAAGGCATCGAACTTGGTTGCGCCGGGAAACTTCTTGTGCACCCTGAAATCCAATCCTTCAAGGGAACGTCTTTCGCTGCTCGGAAGTTTTGGTAGTGTATGTTGGAGGATGGAGTATTGAACATAGATCAACACGAGGGTTTCCGGCGGAAAATCATTCCACATGTCCAAACTATAACTAGGGCGTTGGGGTACAAAACTAGACCAGTTGTATTTAGAGTAATTGTCGCTCCAAAAGTCAGGGCGGTTGGATTCATAGGCTGCCATAAAATCATCTACAGCATTCTTATGCAGCAAATACTGGCCTGTGCGGTGAATTTCGAAGTACTCATGGATATCCCAAAATGCCGCCTCGAGATCATCCTTCGAATAGACATTGGCTTCCGGATAATTGAGATAGTCTGTGAAAATTCCCAACAACGTTGGATAATCTCTGGATAGTCCGCTCAGATCATTAAACTCGGGCACGTTGTCCGGGTCCGAGTAGGTAGTACAGGCACCCTCCCGGGATTCTTGCAGTGTGATTCGCTCCGTGACACCTATATCAAAGTCGTAGGTGCATTGCCTGAACTGGCCGTCCGTCTCATATGATACCTGCAGTTTGCCGCTTGTTATTCCCAGCATTGTTGCCAAGTCATCATGATGATATGCAACCCCTGCACCAGTCTGATTGACGGCGCCAAGGTCTTTAGTAAATAGCTCAATACTCTCGCTATTCTGGAACGACAGCTTTATGTTTTCCAATGCCTTTGAGCCGCTGTTACACAAACTGAACGCAAAGCCGAAACCATTGTTAATCGGTGGAGTTTTACACTCGTCCATCGGAACGTAGCGCGGTGCCTCTAGATGGCCAGAAAACAGCTAATAGAAAGACATAAATATTTAGGCAGCGGAGTATTTGAACAGTGTAGTTAAGCAAGATGGCAGGCTGTTCACTATTAAAATGCTATTCTGTATACGATTAAGCTGGGATTTGTTATCTTGTGACACTTTTGGCTTGTTACTTCCACTATTTTATAATAAAATAAATATGGTCAGTGTGCAAGGAAGGTTAACATACACTGGTCTCAGAAACTGGGTAACTTCAAGTTGCCACTCAGAATTGATCAGTGAATCTAAATATCTTCACTTGATTTGGTTTGTGTGCATTAAGGCCTTATATGGATGAAATAATAATGAGGAATAACACAATGGATGAAATAATGGATGCATGTTGTGAAACAAGGGATGGTAACTGTTATTTGTTTATATTATACATTTTTGTGACTAATGCCAAAGTAATCATCATCATCATCATCATCATCATCATCATCATGATCATCATCATTATCGTTTATTTTTGTGCTTTTAAATTGTAGGATCAAGATGATTTTGAATTGGAGGAAAACCTAGAATTTGAGGAAGAAGACAACAGGTTGAACAGAGTTCTTGTAAATTAATAATTGTCACACTTGTTTTCCAACATTAAAAATCCTGAAAATGTATGGCAAATCTAAATCAGCAGGCATTACCTCTCTTCAACAACCTGTTGTTGTCATCTGTTGCATTTTAATAATAACCTAATTCTGTCACCTACAAGGTATAGAATGTATACTGTTTAAACAAACAAAGCTCATGTTCTGTTCTGTAATGATTCTAATGACGACTGAATGATGCCTTTTTATGACTAATATTGCATATACCTTATTCCATTCAAATTTCGCCTCGCTATAATTTTCGCTCCTTTTAATTTTCGTCCCTTTAATTTTTGCCCCCTGATCCTTCGTTTGGCCCCCTTTAATTTTCGCCCCCCGGGGGCAAAAATTAGAGGCAGACAAAATTTCGGGATGCATTGTATTTCTTTGCTTGTTCCATACGTTTTTGAATTTTCCTTTTGTAAAAAAATATTGCAAGACGGCATATCCCAGCAAACCTGCCCATACTGCAGCCTGCGCAATTAGATATAAAATGCTTTAGTGAAGGCAAGGTACCGCGGAAATTACCAGGGCACTTTTTTCCACGACAGAGAAAATTTCTGACTTATATGACGCTGTAAACAATCACACCCTTTGAAAGAACTACCAGCCTCCTATGTAATTTTATTATCTGTGGTATTGAAGTAGACTACCTTCTTCAGAATGCTAATGTATCTACAGAAAAAAAAAGAACATTATAAGCAAAATTTTCTTTGACCACGGACGGAGGTAAATAAACTGAGCTCATTAAAATTTTAGAATAGAGCAAGGGCACCTAAATGATAAAAACAGCATGAACGAAAGAGATGCATATTTATTGTGTCTACGTCTTTTTGCTCAATAATCTCATACAGTCCTAGACGCAAGAGGGTGGGGTGGGAGGAGAGTTCCCATGTGTAGATTTACTGGAAGTTACTCTAATTTTCAGATGTTTATGATGGGAACCGGCGTTTACCTCCTCCCCCCAAGAAAATCCCCCTTCCATGAAACATTACCCTACATGCAAGGTCGACGGCCCAAAGAGAAAGTACATAATAAGTACCTCAAAACATCGATCAGATGTCCTAAGGGGTAACAGAAGAACCATATATCAAATAAAATTTTAGGAAATAGGCTGGTTGGTCTCCCAACACTTTTGACTAATAAAAAAAAGACTACAACTCAAAAAATGCCCGCATTTTTCTTAATAACATATACTATCTTTGAGCAATGGTCAAATTGTGGGGTCTTGTCATTGCCAGAGGCATATTTATTGGACCTTTCAAATGTGATGAGCCAAATGCCTATATCAAAATTTTATTCGGCTGTGTTTGGTGGGGGGGGGGGAAATTACAAGGGAAGAACCCTTGTTGCCCTCCATTCTCTTTGGTAATTCAAAAAGGCAATCAAGCTTTGGATTTTTGTTCGAATGAGCCATCTCCCAATCTTCTAGGGCCCTTGGCTCGATACAATCCTCCCTGGGGGAAGCAAAAAAAAAAAAAAACACATATCCATGATCTTTAAATACAAAGGCCACATTACCTTTCCATCATTTGAACAACAAACTTTGGAATGATTTAATTTTATAATTTCAACTTTTGTTGTAAATTTTACTAGATTTATATATGTAATTTGCTGTGAACAGGTCTTGAATAGAGTCGAAATATTTTCAAAGCTCTAAACAAACTTCAATCTCAGGTAAATTACCTGTTGTTTTACTAGGTGTTGTTTTTACTTACGATCATTTTTTGGGGATAAAATAACAATTCCAAATATTTGCACATAAGATCGTTAAACTTCTACAGTGGGATTTTCTGATTGTTTTATGAGAGGAAGAAAGATGCCACAAAGGGTGCATTTTAACGCCAAAACATCCCAACTCTCATAGAGCCTTCAGGTAAATACAGAATTAATTCCAAGGAAGACCCGAAAGGATGGTCAAGGTAGAAATTAATATATAATCTCTAAGATCGTATCTAGGACTTTTGTTCGAAACAGTGAGGCTGGTCTCCGAAATCGTTTAGAGCGGGATGCGATGTCCACCTTTAAATAATTTACAAGACGAGTTGAGGACGTTTGTTACCATGCAGGTCCCGAGCTCAATTGGTACTGAAACTCGTCACAGAAGCATGGGTGCTGCGCTTTTAACGCGATGTTGACATGTTGCATTCTCAGTAGCAATTTTCCTGAGATATAGGTGTTTGGCGTGAGAAGTCGGTGAAATCTGACGGCACTTTTTTGATATATGTCATCCATTTGCATGAGGGCTCATAACGTAACTAATAATAATCAGTAGTAGTAATAGAATAAAAACAATTTCATGCTGAAGATGTTTTGTGCTGCCAATCAAATGTAGCTGTAAAAAGGACAGCAGAATTGCTAACATACCTCCAGGAAGAAATGTCGATAGATGAATTGACTTGTTCTGAATCATCTTTCCGTTCGTGAGCAAGTTGTTAAGCAAATTCAAGAAGAAAAAATTATATTCCTTGGAGCTATTAACAGATGCAGCAGTTTAGCATCTGGCTATCTGAGGGGCAATAAGTTATTTATGGAAATTGAAAGTTATAATTCACTAGTAGTTGTTCATTATCATTATTGGCCACGTATGATGATTTAAAGGAATATTGATATTAAAATGTTTGTTTTATTAAATTAAGTAGGAAAAGTACTTAGAAGATGATACTTTCCAGTTTGGGATTTTTGGCTGTCAGTGTTTGACACATTTTAGACTAATACATAATTCGAAATTTTGAACTCTGGTGCTGGAAGAGAATGCTCAAAATAAGCTGGTAGAAAAGAAAGAATAATTAATATTAGTTTTGGAAAGAACACTAGAGAATTAGAAAATATGTCACAATTGGGGCACGATGGTGACTTATTTTCTATTTTTCTAGTGTTCTTTTTCAAAACAGATTTTAAATCCTCTCTTCTCGATGACACTTTCTAACTTTAATGGGCTTTGGATTAATGACGGGCCGGACGGCAGTTCTTCCTTGGTCAAGTCACATGGCGCAGAGACACTGGTCTTCAATTGCGTTGAGCTGGATGTCGATGTCCACCGGTGGATGATTAAGAGCTAATGTGGCGACTAGAGAAATAAAAAGTATGTTAACATCGGAGGTCACTTAGCTCAGTTGGTAGAGCGCACGCAGCGAAAGCGTGGGTCACGGGTTTGATTCCCGGTGGTGACATAGTTTCTATTTCTGTAGTGTTCTTTTTGAAACGTACTTTAGAAGTATCTTAACAGATGGGGCAAAACTTAAGTTTAACTTCTTCTCGGTAGCCGTTGCCGCCATCGCGGTGAGTGCGGCGTTATCTTCCGGTAAGTTTACGGCCCGTTTTTGGATCTGTTCGAGTAGGGCTTCCGGAGTTGGGGGGAGAGGGCCGGTTTGGTAGCCGGCGTTTTTGAGGAGATGAAGCAGTTCCCAGAGTGAAGCGGGTACGTCGAGATTGTCGGCGCCGATGTTGTGGCGTCCCGGAGGGTGGTTGTAGTAGATGAGGGCGATTCTCTTATCGATGTTTTGAGCCCTTTGAAGGTGGATCCATCGCGCTGTTCGTGCGGCTAAGAGATCGATCCGTTCGGGAACGGGCTCGGTGGTGGTGAGGCGAACTCCCGTCAGTTCGTCGATGCGTGGCGGGGTTGCTGTGGCTACGACCGTTGGTTGAGAAACGCCCTGCAACTCCGGCATGGCGACTCGGTAGT
>JAAAKM020073195.1:91219826-91256118 GCA_010016025.2 Alatinidae sp. Z8VKAUB7J3
CACCAGGAACAATTTCATATTTTGGTGCAGAACGTGACGAAAAAATTCAACTCAACTTGGCTTGCTATGGTGAAACAAATATTGATTTTGAAGACATTACTGAATCAGAAATAAATCAAATCTCAAAAAAGTCTGGAAGCAAATGGCTTGATGTTGTAGGAATTCATAATCCTGAAATTCTTTCTAAAATAGGTCAGGAATTTAACATACACTCTTTGGTACTTGAAGACATTGCAAACACTGCACAACAACCAAAAATCGAAGATTATGAAGATTCAATTTATGTTGCCTTAAAGATGTTCTATATCGATTCAAGAGATGAGATAAGAATGGAGCACATCAACTTTGTTCTAAAACAAAACATGCTGTTATCATTTCAAGAAGTTTATGGAGATGTTTTTGAGCCTGTACGAAAGCGTTTGCAAAGTGGACGAAAAAAAATTAGAACTAGCAATTCTGATTATCTACTGTATGCACTTATGGATTCTGTTCAGCTTAGAGCAAATTTGCCAAATTCACCGTTGAGCATTATTTGATTTGGTGGTAATTCAAGAAAATCGTTGATTCCGAATGATTTTTGTATTATTGTAACAGTTTCCTTTTTGTACCAATCTTCCCGTCTACCGAATTCTGCTTTGAAAATGTACGGAGAATAGTTTACTTTCAAATTGATCAAGCCTATTACTAGCATTTTCTAAAAATTGAAAAGCGAACGTGGCAATAACCAAAGTGTTAAAACAAAGTGGTATTTAGATAATATTGGCGCACGTTATTAAAACTGCTATGGTTAAACACGTAAATTAGTTACAAAAAGCGACAGTGACACTGGTAAAGAAATCAATTTTGCAGATATCTTGTACTCGCAATTGATTATGAAAGTACGCACAAAATAGACTGTACAACCACTAAAATAAATAGTTTAGTTCCAAAAAATGGAAGTAAAAACGAAATGGATGTTTAATTAATAAAACTGAAAATAAGGAAAGTTAAGCGCAGAAAGAATTTAAAAATGAGCAATTCACTAGAGATTGCACTGTAGCATAAAAACTGCAGGCAAAATAGACATTGCAATGTAATAAAAGTGATGCTATAGAATTACACAAAGTATTCAATATGACTTATTGTTGCTGCAAACATTTTATCGGCCGTAATACCAGGAAAGTTGCGCATAGATTTACAGAATGGGTGCCAATAATAATTATAGTTATGCAGTGGGTAGTGGCAGGATATTAGTAGGAAAGCCAATTACTAAAAAGGTAGAATCTCGTGCTTGCAAGGTAGAGTGGTTTGAAACACTGATAGAGGTAGATGGATAGGCACTCAGGTGTCGGAAGGTAGAGGTGGTTGCTGGTGAGTCCCCGCTGCTTATCAGGGGGACTGGTATGAAACACCGGAAGGTAGAGGTGGTTGCTGGTGGTAGCGGGTGTAATGAGTGGAAAGTAGGTAGCTTATTGTAAGTAGTTGGAAGTAGGAATGGTGGTTGCCGTAGAAGGTAGTTTATTGTGGTGAGATATTTAATTGGTAGTTGGCATCCGCTGCTTATGAAACACCAGTAGTTTCGTAGGTAAATAAGGTTGTGGTCGGTTAGAGGTAAGCGAGCAGATGGCAGCAGTTTGTAATGTTCGTTAGTTATGGCACCACTGGATAGACATTGTTGTAGTCGGTTTGAGGTAAATGAGCAGATGGCACTTTTTACTATTTAGATTATGGTCAGCCGTAGAAGATAGGAGAGCAATTAGGTGTAAATAAGACAGTGGAGGAAGATAGTGGTAGTTATTGACGAGTTTTTGTAACTACTCAGGTCGGATACGTCAGAAAGGATCCGATAATCAACAAATTTTCCATGTGATGATAGTACGCATGGATAATTTGCCATTTTTTGAGCCCTAAAATCCTTATTTTTCTTCATTTCAAAAAATTTTTCCTAGGGACCTGAGTAGTTACGAGTTTTTTTAATATTCCTAACCTGTCATTCTGAGGATATATTTCATCATTAATCAATTATTTAGAATCTGGCAAACCTTTTTCAACTTCATGAAGAGTGCCGCCCACAGCCGACTCCAAGTTAATAATATTCTTTTTGTAATCAAACAGAATATTTAAAAACTCTTTTTTCGATTCGATGTATTGCGTCTGCGCTTTTGTTTCCTGAAATAGATCAATTTTACCCAGCTGATATGATTTGTTTGAAAGCTCTAAGTTCACCTTTACTAAGGAAAGGATTTTATTTTTATAAATATCAATCATTTCACGTGACAAATTTGCTTTTGTAACATTTGACTGAACTTCATATTTCAAAGCTAAAAGAGCAGCTTTTAATTCTTTTTCAACTTTTTCCCTTTCAATTGTCCATTTCTTAATACGTCCTTGATTTTGATTCCACAATGGTATTTCTAACCCTAAAACAAACCCGCGCGAATCATCACGGCCTTCGCCGTCTTCTAGCTTTGGGCCAATCTCGATCATGGGCCAGCGATTAGAAAATTGAATTTCTAGATTTTTTTCAGCACTCTTGTATTCCAACTCCAAAACTTTCACATCGATTCTCTTACTCAAAGCGTATTTTTCATATTTCTTCCCGTCGAATTTCCAATCATAGACTTCATTAAAATCCATCTCGGATGCCAAAGATATTTCATACTTAGGGTGAAAACCTAATAAAGAAGACAATTTTTGTTTTTCAATTTTAAGATTCATTTCGGCAATCAAAACCTGTTGATTTGCCCTCTGAGAATCAACTTCAACTGAATTATATTCCACCTGTAAAATTGCTCCCGCATCCAACCTTTTCTTTGCCACACCTTTGAGTTGGTTTGAAATTTCAAGCGCTTCACGTGCTATCTTTAATAATTCCATTTTATGTAGTACACGAAGATACTGTGTCTTTGTTTGAGCTATCAAATGCCATTCCTTTAAGAGAATTTTTTGCATTGATTGGTCAAGTTTTATATTTGCAAGACTTTTTCTTTTGCTTACTTGAATGAGGTCTGTAACAAGCTGAGTTAACTCCCATTCATAAGAGTTGGAATGCTCTATCCTCGAATGACCAAACTCCATGCCGAGAACGGGATTTAACCTTTGCGCGGTAGCGTTTCGATATAACGCGGATTCTCAGCGCGATCACCTAAGGCATCGCGGAGCTTTTTGACTGCGGCGTGAAGATTATTGGAGAAATCCACGTAGGTTTGCTCATTCCACAACTTGGCCTGCAGCTGATCACGGGTCACCAACTCACCTGGCTTTTCAAGCAAAGCCGCCAATAACTTTCCAGGTTTTTCCGGTAAATGATGGCAGCCTTGTCCATCGAACAATTCACCGGTCTCCGGGTCAAATTCAAAATTGCCAAATCGAATTCGGTTTGCAGTCATGCCCTTCCTTCTTACCGGCATTCTGCCTTTTCAGGGCGTAAAGATCAAATCTCACATCTCAGCCCAAAACGCGAAGTGACCGGATACTCCTGACTAGATATGTGTGAGTCGTCAGGGGTTTGCAAGGCAATAAGGAAAGATTAAGAGTCAATTAAGTCTTTCACCATCGCCCCTTCATCACAGTGGACCCTAGGTTGAATTCGAATGATCGACCTCGACTCGTCCCGGCATCCATTCAGCCCATTAAAAATATCGAGGCAAAGGAGCATATCGATGAACCACCGCGTATTCTTAATCTTCGCCATTTTAGGGGTCCCAAGCCTTTGGTCCGGAGAATTGGCACAACCCACCGCGAAACCCAAACCCACAACCACCAACTACCACGGAACCATGATCGAAGATCCCTACATGTGGATGGAAGATATGGCCTCCGACCAAGTCCAACAATGGGTCCTTGGTCAAGACGCTTATGCCCGCCACCAATTGGGAAAATATCCTCATCGCGAGCTCATCAGAAAGCGGTTACAGACCGTGGGACAAACCACACGCTATGTTCGACCATTCAAAGGAGGAAATCGCTTCTTCTACCAAGAAAATAAACCGGGTATCAACTCGGGAAACCTTTGGATGGAACACCCCAACGGACAAAAAACCGTAGTTTTTGACGTGTCTACACTCCCCAAAAAGGCAGAGCTTCGTGGTATTTGGCCAAGTCCCGATGGACAAAAACTGGCCTACGCACTGAACAAAGTCGGCACCCGCTGGAGAACCATCTATATCAAAAATATTGAGGAGCCGGACAAGGAGGCTGGCCAACCCTATCCTGAAAGACTCGAGGGTTATCACACCAGCTTCACCACGCTTACCTGGAACAAGGACAGCTTGGGCTTTTTTTACAACAGTGTCGAACCACAATCTCTCAAGGAAGGCACGAACGATAATCCCACGCCGCGCGGGCTTTTCTTCCACAAACTCGGGACCGCTCAAACCCAAGAAGACTGGAAAAACTTTGCGATTGATCACGAGAAACAATTACCCTGTCGGGTATATAATAAACTCCACCTCAAAAAGGTCCTTGACTGTTCTATTTTTTCAGTGCGTGACTGTGGTTTTGGCAAAACCTCCAAATTTTTAAACTTTAAATTCTCATTTTAAGTAAGTATTTACTGACTTTATATATGGTTTCATTCAAATTATTTGTGATCCAAATTATTCAAAAAGAAAGAAAAAAAATAACTAAATAAGATACATCTTCTTAAGTGCTTCGAGCCCACATAATTTGTACATCACAAGAGGGCAGCTTTAAAAGCTTAAATAACAAAAGACAGTAAAAATGAAATCTGATTGTTTTAGTGAGAACTTATACAATCATATACATCTTACAAAATTAGAAGAAAAACCAGAAATTGAAATTTTAATAAAGAAAACTTAATGTATAGTTACAGGTTTTTGGTAGTTTTGGCACCTAATTAACAAAAGCAAAGCATAGGTGAAAATCAGTAAAAAAAAAAAAAGAAAAAAGAAACGAGCCAAAACCAAATAGGATCAAACAGCTTTAGAAGTTGTAGTTGTCATTAGGAATCAGTATATTTTTAATGTTTGAATCTTTATGGACGAAAAGCTTTGTTAAATTCAACCAAGTGTTTTTGCAAATTCATAGCCGTTTTATACTTAACAAGGGTATTATTTTTCTATTATAATTCTCCGTTTATCCAGGAGATAGGGAGGGTTTGGAACTCTTCCTGACTGCACAACAGATTACCCTTTGGTAAAAATAGGGTCGATATTTCAGTGCCGGATCAGGACTCTTTGATCAAATTTGGGGCAGCAGATAGCAATTTTCGTTACCCAATAAGTTAGGCCTCTAAAAGGGGGATGCCGAATGCTAATTAAAGGGGGATGCTCGCTCAAATCAATAAATTAAAGTAGATAACATGATAGTGCATACATCTAACATAAGTAAAAGAAATACAGTATCGAACTATTACAGTCCTTACTGGCGGCGCTGATCTCCGTTGCATGGCCCTTCAGCTAATGGTATCACTGATCACTACTTGTAAAAAAAAACAACATTTTACTAGGCAAAAACCTATTGCTAAAAATGTAGGTGCCAAGATAGTGTCCCCGTGTATACAGGGTAGTAGTGGGTTCATTACTTGATAAAAGAGTTACGTCAGGAAAACATAAATTGATAGTATGTATAGAAGAAAAGAGGAGGCTTATCTTTAATGATGCATCGCCACATACAAGTACTAAAAATATAACCATAAAAAACTTACAAGAAAAATGGGGGCGAGACGAGCCGACCCCCATGGTGCGGAGCACTCCCGTCTCCGGAGCTGGCAGCGCAGGATCGCAGAGCGACCCGAGCCAGCAAGACATACGGAAATTCACATGACAGACGCAATCGTCACGCCGCTGACGCAAGCCTTGGCCGAAGGAAAGCTGACGCGCGAAGAGCTGAAATCATTCATGCAAAGATCGGACGCGCCCGCCTTGCGCAAGCTTGCGCTTTGGGTGCTGGTTCTGATCGGAACGACAACGCTGGTCACGCTGGCCTGGGACAGCTGGCTGATCTGGCCTGCGATGTTTATGCATGGCATCGTGCTGGTGCACCACTTCTCGCTACAACATGAATGCGTTCACTACACCGTTTTTCGAACGCGCTGGCTGAACGATCTCGTGGGCCAAATCTGCGGGATCATCATCATCCTGCCGCATCGCTTTTTTCGCTACGAGCATTGCGACCACCACACCTACACACAGAAGACCGGCGAGGATCCGGAGCTGATCCCGTTGCCGAAGACTATCGGCGAATACCTGCTCTATCTCTCGGCGATCCCGTATTGGAAAGGCAAGTTCACGGAGGTCTTTCGCCATGCGTCCGGCAAGCTCAGCGACGTCGAATTGCGGTTCATCCCGAAGGTCGAACATGCCGCCGTGTATCGCGATGCGCGTGTGATGCTGGGCATCTATCTGGCGCTGTTTCTTGCCAGCGCGATCTCCGGCTGGTGGGGGCTGATCTGGTACTGGATCATCCCGCTTTTGCTTGGCGAGCCGGTCATGCGCTTTGTCCGAATGACCGAACATGTGGGCCGCCCAACCACCCCGCAAATGTCTGAAAACACAAGAACAAATCTGGTGTCAGCGCCGTGGCGGTTCCTGTGCTGGAACATGAACTACCATGCCGAACATCACTATGTCGCCTCGGTTCCGTTTCATGCTTTGCCGCGGCTGCACGAGAAGCTGAAGGACCACATCTTTGTTGAACCAGGAGGTTATCTGGCCGCACATCGCGATATCCTGCGTCAGATACTGAACCGGCCCGCGAAATCGGAGGCGTGATCCATGGCAGATGAGAAGCCTTGGCGCGACATCCTTGATGTGGACGCGCTGGAGAAGAACTGGGTCACGCGCGTGGAAATCGGCCCGCGCAAACTGGCGATCTATGACACGCCGAGCGGTGTCTATGCCTCTCTGGCGCTGTGCAATCATGGCGGCGCGGACCTGTGTGACGGCTATTTCGACGGTCACGTCATCGAATGCCCGCTACATCAAGGCGCGTTCGATGTGCGCGTTGCCCATCATGCTGAAGAATACGAAAAAGCACGGCAGTTGCTGTTCCAACACTGTCAAAAAGCAGTTGCACTGGGCGGTGGCGTCAGCGGGGAACACGGGCTTGGCAAATTAAAAAACCACCTGTTGACGCTTCAGTATTCTCCCGATCAAATTGAAGCCATGCACCAAATCAAAAGAGAGTGGGACCCCAAGGGCATCCTGGCTCCAGGCAACATTTTTCCTTCCCAACCTTGAGAAGAGCTGAGTGCTTCTGATCAACAGTCGTGACAACCTGTGGCCTAGAATCCCTTTCGCTTTCTTTTAACCTGGAATCGGAGCTTGAGGTAGGCTAGACTTTGCCTGCCGGAATGCTTATTTCGGTCAAGTTTTTACCCTTCCAGGGTTTTCGAATAACCACAATGGCGGCAGATTCGCTTATTTGGTTGGCAAGAGGTTGGTACCATGAGTGAACTTTACAATTCTGAGGCCTATTTTCGCGATGTTGAAATTGCGGACTACGGATTTCGCGAATACGATGCCCGCTGGATTATTGAACCCGTAGGGAACAATAAAGGGAAGGTCGATCTCAATTATCGCGGCATGGTCCAATTGGGCTATTGGCTTGGACGATTTCTGCAATTGCCGGAAAACGGTGGCCATGAGCAAATCCTAGTCGGCCATGATTTCCGCAAGTACTCGGAAAACACCAAAAACGCTTTGTCTTTGGGTCTGGTTGCCGCAGGGATGGAGGTCATGGACCTCGGGTTGTGCCTCACGCCCATGGTTTACTACGCTCAGTACGAATACAAAGTCCCGGCCTGCGCCATGGTCACTGCCAGTCATAACCCCAACGGATGGACTGGTGTCAAAATTGGTTATAACTATTCACAAACCCTTGGACCCGAAAAGCTGAAAGCCTTTAAGGCCCACGCCAAGACCTTGGGTATCGGTTTACCACCAACTGATCGCAAAGGCGGGTTCACCTGGATTCACGATGCCAAACAACGGTACCTAGACGGTTTGGTCGCCGAATGGAAACCGCGATTTGAAGGTCTTCCCCGCATCAAGGTTGCCGTGGAAACCGGCAACGGTACAGGCGGCATGGTTTTACCGGAGCTTTTCAAGCGCTTGGGCTTCGACCTTTGTGAAGGTCACGTGGACTTGGACTGGGAGTTCCCCAATTTCAATCCCAATCCTGAATCAATGCCCTTCCTCAAATCCATTCAATCGCTGGTTCAACAGGAACAGGCCGACGTAGGCATTTGAGTGGATGGCGACGGCGACCGAATCGGGGTGAGTGTTGACGACGGGAAAAAATAGAACAATCAATTATTGAAAGACCAATTCAAGAAAGACTAAAACAAGCTAGTCACATTACTGTAGAATCGGCACTTCGAAACAAGGTAAGCCTCAATGTATCGTGGTATGATGTACACGGAAAGCAACAGAATCAAAAGTATACAATCTCAGCAGGATCAATAATAGAGTTTTAATGAAAATTCTCTTTTTATTTTTCTAACTCACCAGATTTTTTCATGAATTTATCTACAAGATCTTCTATCTGTTCATCTGCAATCAGCACCTTTTCTTTTAATTTTACATTCTCTTTGATTTTGAAAAGCACTATTACTAGAGAAACGACTGATGTTATACTACCAATAATGGTGATTAAGAGTATCAAATCCAAGGAGTCGCTTACCTTATCATCTAAAACCAATTCTCTGCCATTTTGGGCGTCAAAATTATCAGGATCGACCTCTAGTGCTTCATCAAAATAGATTAGCGCCTCTTCATACCTTCCAAGCTCCACTAGCACTGATGCTTCTCCAAGTAGAGCATCTGTATTATCAGGATCAATTGAGAGTATTTTGTCATATATTTGCTGAGATTTGATGTTTTTCCCTTCAATGAAATTTAATTCAGCTAATCCAAGCAATGTGGGAATGTTTTCAGGATCTTTTTCAGATGCGGCCATGAAATTGATTCGGGCATTTTCATATTGTTCCAAGTCCAAAAACACATTGCCTTTTCCGTTTAATGCATCTATGTTATCCAAATCAACCTCTAAAACTAAATCAAAAAATTTTAAGGATTGTGAATGTTGATTAATAGAAGACAATCCATTGGCCATTCCAATTAATGCAGGAATGTTGTTACGATCTATGTTCAACACCAGATTAAAAAACAGAATAGAGTCCTCAGGTTGCTCTAATTTTAACAAGACATTTCCAATTCCATTTAGTGCATCAATATTTTTTTTATCATTTTTCAAAACATATTCAAAATGTTTTACAGCATCATCATATCTGTCTAAATTATAATATGCATTTCCAATCCCATTAATTGATCCCAAGTTATCAGGTTCAACAGTAACTGCTCTTTCAAATGCCTGTAATGCAGTAACATATTTTCCTTGGTTGAGCAGAACCATTCCCTTTTGGTTTAATGCATCAACATTATCGGGATAAATCTCCAAAACTTTTCCCAACTCTATAAGTGAGTCATCATGTCTTTTTTCCTTGAACAGATTAGATGCATTCTCTAAGAGTAGATTTGTTTCTTCTTCAGTCTGACCAAACACGGATGGAATTAACATAACCTGATGGAAGCCTCCCAGAATGTCGCCGTACAGTTGGGCCCAGAACCGTTAAGTTCAGGGCGGAAATATCATCACTGCCGTAGGCTTCTCGGTACATGCCAAGCTTGCACAATAGCAGTGGAATCAATTCCCTTAGGTGTTAGCATCGGCTCGGGACGTGACTGAACAAGCATACATCCCAGGAGACATAGAACACATTGTGTGTGCTACAAACAAAAAGGACCGGTGGAGTTATTTTTTTTGGTCCCTTGGATTATTGCGTAGTATCGCAGCTGCCTGCGAAGATTGTAAAGCAGAATCCTTTTCTTTCTGCTCCAGCTCACGCTCAACTTCTTCGTGGCACAAATTTAACGCAGTCATCATTATAATGTCTTCTCGACATGATAAACCAGAGTTTCGTTGCGTTTCTTTGATTTTTTTATTCAACATGCGCTCAGTTGTTTCAAGAATGCGCTCTTTACCCTCAGGGCATCTAACCTTGTATGCTTTTCCAAATAATTGAATTGTCAGGGTTTTCATTATCGCATCTGGAACGAATTGTTCGCTTGTAAATTGATTATGACGCTTGTAGCGTTTTTTTCAATCTCAGAGTTGTGGTGTCTGAACGCTTTTTCAGGTCGCTATCGAAACCACACAATGGTAGGATTGTAGCCAGTGCAAAACGGTGAGAATTATTTTGAAAGACAACGGCTTAAGCTTTGAGGCAATAGCAAATAGTTTGCTTGCAAATAAGATTGCAAGCGATCCCGCTGAAATTCACGGAATCCTCTGTGGCATGCTATCTGGTGGTATGAAAATGGACAACACCGAATGGATGATGTCGTTAGCTGACTTTATTAATTCAGGTGAGCCTTTTAGCGAAAACGTTGAGAGACTTATTTCTGAAATGTTTAAAGAAACCTGTCGCCAACTTTTAGATAGCGAATTTACCTTAGTCGTTTGTTTACCTGATGACGCAGCCCCTATTTCCGAGCGAGGCCAAGCAATTATTAGTTGGGTACAGGGCTTTCTTTTAGGTTTTGGAGTGCAACAGGAAGAGCGTAAATCTTGTTCCGAAGAAGTGAAGGAAGCGCTACAAGATTTTGCCGAAATAGCAAAAATGGACCCAGAAATGGCAGAAAATGAAGAGTCAGAACAAGCACTTTTCGAAGTTGCCGAATACGTTAGAATTTCGGCGATGTTATGCTTCACTGAGCTAGGGCAAAGTAGTGAAAACGATTTGTCAGCTTTTAGAACGCTACACTAAACAGTAGGTGAAGTTTACAGAATATAGGTTTTATGTTGGAACTTGATTACGAACACTACTTGAAGCAGATGGGTATCACGATCAGTCCCGAAAGGTTAATCGAACGTTCCAAAGTTGCATTCTTTGAAATCATTCAAGAAATGAATGCATTGGCCCCACTTGTTGCCGCGAAGTTGGACGTGGAAGCTCATGACTACCGGGATGTTCTGCGCGAATTAAAAAAGAAGCAGTTCGAGGGAGACGCCATCCTTCCACATTACCGCGAACGGAATCGTCAACTGGAAGAACTTGTCCGCAAACACGGAATCGTCAGCCTACCCCAACGAGACCTGAATATTCGTTTGGCCTCCGAAGCCGAATCAGCACGCATACCCGCGCCCCACATGCAACCACCGCGACTCCTGGGCAATACCGGTGAATTGGGCGAATTCGTACTTCCGCTGCAAATCCCTTCTTCCGATGGTAAGGACAACCTTCAATTCAATGATTTTTGTTTCGAAGCCGCATCATGGACACTTAGCGTTCACGAAGCAAGACCGGGGCATGAGCTTCAGTTTGCTTCCATCGTCGAGAAAGGTGCCTCCCTTTCTCGTATCCTGACGTTTAACGTTGTGAATGCAGAAGGGTGGGCGCTGTACATGGAAGCGGTCATGAAACCCTATTTCCCTTTGGAAGGTCAGTTGGTCAGTTTGCAACATCGCCTCCTACGCGCAGCGCGCGCATTCTTGGATCCCCAGTTGCAACTTGGATTGACAACCCCGGAAGAGGCAAAGCAGCTATTAATTGATCGCGTTGTTATTTCTGAAGCATTGGCCAGCCAGGAAGTAGAGCGCTACACCTTCCGTTTTCCAGGGCAGGCGCCCTCGTACTTTTTCGGCTATAACAACTTGATGGGTATTCGCACCGAACTGGAATTGGCGCTGGGTGACCGGCTCGATCTCAAAACCTACCACGATTTTGTTCTGGCTCAAGGGTTGTTGCCCCACGACTTGCTCAGAAAAGCCGTTTTCAATGAATACTTGCCATCAGTCGCCCAATAGGTTGTTTCCGTCCAGAAATGGCTCTTTTTCCCAATCTCGGTGTCTACCTGTGGGTTTGCTTGGACTGTGGGTTCTTTGTATTCGCGCTGTAAGGGGCATCACAAGTTGTTCGTGGCCTTGAACAGATGTTTCGGCCACGGTACACCGAAAAACTGGATATTTTTACGCTAAAATAGCTATATTGTTTATTTCCAGACGATTGAAATACTGGCACAAGGGTTGCTCTAAAGTGGGTGACTGAAATTTTCGCCTAGGAGTAACAGCATGTCCGTTTCGTCGTATGCAAAAGTAGATGGTATTTGTTCTTTATTTTTCTTGTGTTTGTGTATTCTTTTATAGTGTGTTTTTTGCTTTTTATCTTATACTCCACGTGTCTCTTTTGATGGAAAATAAATATACACATACATACATACATAATAGAACACAAAGCTAATTCCCAGTCCTTCCTAAAGACTACCAAAAAACTACAATCACATATTTTACCGGTTTGAAATTCCAGCTTATTTCCACGCGAAAACAATTGAACTTAAAAAAATCTTGCTGCTTTTATCTGCCACGAGCTTCCTATTGACAATATCCAAATACTTCTCTATTGGGTCACACAGGACTATGATTTCAGGTAAAGAATTAGTTTTCTGTGTTATTATCATGAATAGTTGACCTGACCAAAGGGTTTAAGACCGTTTTATACGGTCATCTTGAATCAAAAGCTATTTAATCTAAAAATATAAGACGCTTTATGCATGTCCAGCCAAAAATTCAACAACCTGAAACAAGTCCAAATTCTTATGGACAAAAAAGTGTCAAAAATGTGCTTTTATACGTTTTTATTACCTTTATACGAGTCAAACAATTATTTTGGGGAGAGGGGTTAAACCCCCAAACCCTTATCCTGAATATAGCCTACATCACGGAACTTGTGTACCTAAAAGGGTCTCACGGTAGTCAGCTAAAAATAATCTACTAATCAATTGAAGTTCACATGACGAGGATCTTTTTTACAAGGTCGCCTAAATCCTTACTGGTGATATAGGCAACGCATATCTAGGCAATGATGTAAACATCGTCACTTTTGACAGGACAGCTTTCTGGAAAAGAGTGCATAATTTCAAAACAGGTGTGGCAGCTACATGAGCATCTCGGCTAAGCTACTTCAAAAGACTTTCTTTTTCTTGACATGTCTTAGATTTTGTAAAACTTTAATTTGGAGTCCTTCTCCTTAAAACTCAGCAGGTTTTACCGATTGGTCCAATCGACTGTTTACTGCCTACTGCCCTAGACTAGAAAATTTATGCGACGATTATTGTGATTATGCGTATTATGTTACAGAAAGTCGTGCGTTTTACAGAGAGACGGCTAATCAGCCTATGGGAACTATTTTTTTAGGCCTCAATCATTTTTATTGAGATACAGTAGGTTAATATTCTTTCCGGTTTGTCCTTGAAAATGATAAATACTAAAAAAGATAGTGAATGAAAGCAAGGTTTACTTATGAGAGGAGATGAAGGTTGCCTAGAAAAAAAGTTTCAGCAATATTATTGGTGCCTTTCGACACATTAGAAATTCCAAATAGCTTATTAAAGGAAGATGGGGTTGGGGGCCAACCATCCTGTGCTTTCGCACACCCTTCCTGTTTACCTTCCCGAGATTTCTCCAGGTACCCATTTAGAGATGGGTTGACTCTGGCTGAGCTTAAAGAGTCACACCACTGACCTCCGTCCCAAACCACATAATTGGGTTTACTAGGATTCAAACCCTCGCCCTCTCGGACATAGAATCCTAAATCCAGCACACCAATCCACTTGGCTGGGACGACAGGAAGTAGCTGTTATATAATTCCGTGTCTCAACTACACATTTGTAAACTTTGCATTTTTTAATTTGTTTTATTAAAATTAATTTATAACTTTTGATATAGTCAGCCTCAATTCACAAGACTATACATTGGCAATCTCTTAGAATATGTCAGTTGTGAAGAACTGGAAGATGAATTTAGTATATTTGGGGCTTTGAAGGATGTATGGGTTGCCCAAAACTACCCTTTTTTTGCTTTTGTTGAATATGAAGACGAAGATGATGCCCAAGATGCCATCTCATACATGGATGGGAAAGAATATTTTGGATCAAGGATCAAGGTTGAGGTATCTCGTCAAAGACCTAGTGGAAGGCGAGGCCGTGGTGGTAGCTATGCCTTCAGGTATGAACATTTCAGTTATATTTTGAATGGTTGTTACTATTCTAATGTAACATTTAACCTTTGTTTTGTGAAAGTTAAGTCCATGCTATAGTCCTAATATCAAATAGTTGTTAATCAATGATTCCTTAAAAATTTTTTTTTTTAAACAAGTGTTTTAAGTTGTGTCCTGGAGGTATATAACGTTTATATAGAAAGGGTGATCGTATAAACTTCGGAGTGGGATCATTCATAGACTGAGAGTGATCGGAGGGTGGATATCCCCCACACCTCATATTTTTTTATTATGACACTTGGTTTCAACCAAGTAACATATAGCGATCGCAAATTCTGTCGGTCTGTCTGTCTGTCTATCGGTCTGTCCCGGTTTTGCCACTTTAGGCCCTTCCAGGTAAGCTAGGACGATGAAATTTGGCAGGCGTATCAGGAACCGGTTCAGATTAAATTAAAAATAGCCGTTTTCCCGTTTTGATCATCTGGGGGGAGTGTGGGGCTGGTTAATTCGGAAAAATAGAAAAAATGAACTATTTTTAACTTACGAATGGGTGATGGTATCTTAATGAAATTTGATGTTTGGAAGGATATCATCTCTCAGAGCTCCTATTTTAGATCCTTACCAGATCCGGTGACTTTGGAGGGAGTTGGAAAGGGGGGAGGGAAACCTAAAATCTTGGTAAACACTTAGAGCTCTTTGTGTATGTTCAAACTAAAACCATGGTTATCAAACAAGTAAATGAATTAATTATCTATCTTCCATAACAATAGGTATATTTTTGTGCGCTGTATATTAGAAGCAGTATTACATTTTTAGTTTGGCGTAATTTTCAAAATTGATCTTTGGATTTTGTCAAAGTTCGTTAGTTTACTTAAGTCAAAATATGTTAGCCTTAAGCTTTTTATGGGCCCCTGTATTTTATTCCCTAAATAACCCATTGGAAGCTTCTCTTTTTACCGCTAACCAAATATCCAATTTTAATTCTAGATCTGGAAGATTTGATGGTCGACCACTGTGAAAGAGTCGTTTCCCAACACCGTGCTCAAGCTGTCCAATGGGATGATCGGTACATAGACCATTTTGATCATGACAGCACAGGCCTTACTTGTCAAGTCAGCTTAGGCGGATGTAGTAGTGTTAGCCAAGAGTATACAGAAGAAAGTACCAGTAGTCAAGAAGGAGAGCAACTAACAGCTAGACCTATCCAAATTTATGATAATCGGTGCCGGGATGAATTTGATAACGCGAGAAAACCTGGTCGTATCCAAGAAGAGCGACCGACTGTTGCTCGGGGGAGAGCTCATCTTTTACGCATGGCTTTAAATTCGAGAAAGCCTCTAAATAATTATTAAAATAAACTTCCCTATTAACTTTGTATTCTGCAATATTTCTGATTATATTTTTCGAACCTCTTTTCTTTGTCAGGGGTCAATGACGCTTTTATATTTCTTTGCTCTATTAATTGATCAATAAAAAACCTGAAAGCGGTTTTGATTTTTATGTTGACTTATTAAATAGAGTAATTCACATTGCTAAATAAATAACATAAAGTTATACCCCATATTTTGGGTCCAGTATATCACATTTAGCGGTGCCAGATCTTGTGTGAACCTAACGTGTCTCCCATCTTGTGATATAGTTCTAAACATCTGCTGACATTCCTTTTGATAGAATCAACGGATGGTTTTATGGAAAGGCTTCTATAAGTAATATCCCATTTCACAGTCATCGTTGATATGAATGCATTTGCAACTGTCAAGTTGCTATGTCAAGAACATAAATGAAAAGAGGCAAAAAGGGCGTCAATTCAAGGAGCGAAGAATGTAAGGGAAGGGAGCCAAAATGTGCTCGTCAAAAATCTAGAAGATAGGGCAATCTGGCTATTTTCTCGATTTTTCAATGAAATTTAAAATTCTTGAAGATGTCCAGAGAAGAGCCACTAAGATGATGAGTGGACTACATGAACTCTCTTACCCTACAAGGCTAGTCTGTGACAAACCTGAATTTATTGCCCAATCAATTTCATATTATCACCTAAAAACCTCTTTGCCACATCAGTTAACACATTTTTAACAGTAAGCCACTTAAATCCAGGAAAGTCAAGTTAATCCCTCGGTTAATAATTTTAAAGAAACTATAAAGCAATTTCCTTGCGTATGACGTCCAGAATTTGCGGTAATTGAAACAATAAAAAATAAAATCAGTCTGGTGTTCCACGAATTTTCTTTTCTGCAGATTCAATAAAGGGTACCCTGGGTTTGGGACTAATGCTACTAAAGCTTCCACCTAAGTAAGTGACATATCACCGACATAACGAGGAACATTGTAGTTTCCTTCAATCTTGTTGAAAGTCACTAAAAATATTAGCTCTGCTCCATCTTCTATGTCTTGGTTCATCCTTTTTTTTCTTCCATGTCTTGGTCCACATTTTTTTCGCTCCCTCATTAACAGCTACTCTTGGTTCATATCTTGGTGTTTACAGATGACCATTATTTTTTTGACACTTTGGTGACTTTTTTTTTACAGAAAGTAGTCGACGTCAAGTTAATTTTAGGTTCAAGTGACCATTATCTGATTGCCATGGCCAATCTAAATAATTTTAATTATTTTGTCAAGTAATTTATTGAGCTAAAAAAAAACTTATTGGGAAACAAGATGATTTTTGTCAATACAACAGCTCCAGCCATGTAACTTGTTAATAATGTTTTTAAACTACAGTAATTTTTGATTTACACATGAGCAATATTCCCCTGTCACAAGAAATTAGCGGCCATTTAAGGAATTTGAGCTACTTGGTCAAGCAATTTATTCAGTTAAAGAAATCTAACTTTTATCAGGTAACTAGGCAACTTTCCCAGAGATTTTCCAAACAACAGCAGTATAAATTGTTCTATAGATTTATCCTTAAACAATAAGAGTCAAATCAGGCATTCAGTATCAACAAAGGTCATAGAAGAGTTAATCCTAAGTGAACATGCCACAGATTAAAGTTGCTCGATGATCCAACTCATAAATGAAGATATTACATCATTGTGGACTCCCAGAGCTATATAATTTTGGGTCGGAGACTGGTCTAAGCGAAGAAGATGTTGCAAAAAGTGCCACAGAGAGGTTAAGGGATTAGATATCCACGTATGGCATCTGAGAATGATTGGGACCCGGTTGCTCCAGCTGTATGATAAGGTCAAATACTTTAGGGTTGCAGCTAGTGGTGTCAATTAGCAGAAATTTATAGGAAAGGAGGGGGGGTAGAAACAGGGGGAACATGCCCCCCGACTGTAACGCGCTGTTGATGGTATTGAACAACTGTTCTATTTCTATGGGTTTTGGAACGTGAGCAATAAAACCTGCTTTTTTGTACTTTTCTATATCGGTTGACATGACATTTGCGGTTAATGCAATAATCTTGGCGTTCGGCGCTCTCTGCCAGATATGCTCAGCGGCCTCTAATCCGTTCATGATTGGCATTTGAATATCCATAAAAATAAGTGCAGGTTGTAGCTTTTTCTCAAGTTCAACTGCATCTTTTCCATTTCTGGCAACAAACAGCTTGGCATTAGTGGGTTTCATCATGGTTTTGAAAATCATGCAGTTAATTTCATTGTCTTCCGCCAACATTAACTTCACATCAGAAAGATCGGGCACGACACCATCAAATCCAGACTGATTAGCAACGTTATCTAGCGAAACTTGTTGTAATGGAATTCTCACCGTGAATCTCGTCCCCACCTCCAAAGCCGATTGCACAGCTATCGAGCCCCCCATGATTTCCACCAATGACTTAGTTATAGGCATCCCCAACCCAGTACCACCAAATTTACGCGTTGTGCTGGAATCAGCTTGAACAAACTTCTGATATAGCTTTTGCAAGTGTTCATTACTCATACCAATGCCGGTATCTATCACCTCAACAGTGACATCAAACAAACCGCTTGAGCGTTCTTGACAATTAATCTCTACTGTTACATTGCCTTCAGAGGTAAATTTCACCGCGTTGCTGACCAGGTTAGAAAGCACCTGCCTAATACGAGTCGGATCCCCTAACCAGCCATCACGATGATTTTCAGGTTTGAGAATATTAAAGCTAACGCCTTTTTCGAAAGCCACGGGTTTAAAATCAGCGGCTATCGAATCGACTATGTCGTCTAATGAGAACGGGACATTATCTAAGTCGAGTTTCCCGGAAACCACTTTTGAGAAATCCAAAATATCATTAATAATTGTCAGCAACGACTTAGATGAAATCATCGCTTTCTCAATCAGCTCTCTTGTGTCCTGGGGATCTGGGTTTTGCTGCAGCAACTGCAAAGTACCGTAAATGCCATTTAACGGAGTTCGAATTTCGTGACTCATATTAGCCAAGAAGTCTGATTTAGCTTGATTCGCTTTATCTGCCCGGTGCTTTTCTTTTTCCAGCTGTATCATGGCGTTATCCACTTTCCGAGTCATGTCGACAAATGCTTCAGTCAACATTGAAACTTCGAGACTGGCCTCTTCAAGCTCAATGCTGTTTCGCTTCCCCGCACCAAAGGCCAAAGCGTTTTGAGTTAGATTGGTAAGGGGTCGTTCTAGCATGACTTTTACATTAAATAATATATTTCTGGTTGCCAACTGGCATAAGTTAGCTTTTTTCGGTCTTCATATACGAAAATATTTAGAGACTCAAGGGGGATGGGACTATGCCCCTCCCCTTCTACCCTTTGCTGGCACCACTGGTTTTGATCTTATTATTAAAAAGAGCGGTTTGGCGATTGTTTGAAAAGTGTTCTTTCTAGTTCTCTGTTGTATTGTTATGAATTCTCATTAAAAAGGACGTGATGACTGGTATTGTTTTTATCTCACAGTGGCTCAAACGTATCACATGTTTCTCAAGTTTTTTAGGGGCTTGTTCTGCTTGTTCTAGTTAAGTGCTGCCTCTGGAGGGCCACATCTTCCTTCCCGTTTTAGTTCCACCATTGCAGTAACTCATTGCTTCTATGCTACCTTGACCCTTCCTTTAATATACAACTTTGTAAAAAATTAACCCAACAAAATCCTGGTTGCCCTCCCCCCTATTTTATAAAAATTTCCTGGTATTGTCCTGAACATTGATGCATTTAATAAAGGGTTGAAAATGTTTAACACAGTACGTCTTTCTTTCTGTAAATTCAATGTTTTCATCACCCTCAGTTTTTCCTAAATAAGTAGGCGTACCACCGACCCTGGGTAAGCTATTCAAAGCATCAGAATCCATATAGCCTGGTAGTAATTTATTGTCATGATTTTTTAATGGCATATTGAGGAAGAATTATGTATAGATATTAATACCTGAGCTTGCTGATGCCAGATTAATCTAAGAGCTGGCTGTGCTAAAATTGTTCCTAATTGTTGTGGGTATTCCCATAAGGATTTTGCTACCGATCTATTCTTTTTTTATGAGACTTTCGCCTATTATTTAATATTTGAAGCATTCTAAATAAACGAGTTGTATTTTCTTTATTGCAAGGATTTATTGCTTTGCCTAGGTAGTATAAAAACCGAAGGATTATTCATAAATTTTCTGCTACTAAAAATTGAGTTCAACGTTAAAAAGAGAGGCTTATTTGTGGTTGGGTGTAGTTCCGTCGTAAAGATTTTCCATTTATTTTCTCCTTCTTCTTCTGTTAGGCGCGAATTAAGCTTTTCTGTCGATACTATTGGGCCCTCTTCGTTTTGTCTCTTTCTATGAGACATGTTGAAATATTACAGGTGGCTGCTAGTTGTCGGTCTTGAGATGACTTGGTTTTTGATTATACGTCTTACAGTGGCTCTTTTGATTCCAGTAACTGGATAATTTGGTTTAATTAACTTGGAAAGGAATCTTGGTGTAAGTAAGTGAGCTCAGGCACATGCTGCTATCACCATTGCAGTCTTTGAACCTATTGATGGTACCTGAGGCTAGTGAGAAGTAAAAAGTAAAATGATACAACAAAATGGAACATTAACAAAGATGTTGAAGAAATTTTACGCTTTCATCTTGATTTTGCATTTTTAGAAAATCAAGTTATTTCTCAGAAACATAGTAAATTGGTAGAATAGTGGGGAGCAGCTAAAAATAGTAAAAGCTACACCGATTAATTTTCAAATCCAGGATTAAATAGAAGATAAATATGTAAACGTTTGCACTTAAAGAACAAGACTAAGCTCCCATTGTCTTTAGGTAACAAAGTACCACAAATTTAGCAGCATACTTAATTACCGTTGACCGTCATTTAACATATAGAGGTTGAGAATTTTCCCAAAAATATGGTTCGAAAGTTAAAAAAAGTTTTAGAGCGTGATCTTTGCTTACTACCCTTGTTCATTCGAGTCGGATAGTCTCTTTGGATTGGTGAGCAGACGAGTACCTACCGATGCGAACTGGTTGAAAGTTGACCATCTGCAACTAAAGGCAGCCTGCTAGCAGAAGAGTTTAGGTCATCCTCGGATATCATTCTCAAATGTGTCAACTCTGAGACGTTAAAGCAGGAGCTTGCATTTGAAGGATTTTACAAGCATACTCGATAACTGGATCGTTAATCAAAGGTGTGATGCATGGAAGAATGGAAAAGTCGAAGTCTAAAAGCTGTTGTGTTCACATCGCAAAGGTGGAGATACCTTGTTCAGTAAGAAAAAAAGTCTTTAAGAAAAACTGGAAAAAATCAAGCAATCATCAGCATGCCTTGTACCTTTCTCGGAGATGTTGAATCGCGAGTGTACCGGTCGTCAGCTAATAAGACTTTTATTTGTCGGTTTTGCAATTAACGAGCTGGAGAGACACCAGGCCCTTATGCACGTATGAAAAGAAACGGATGACTAGTACTTTTACTACGGATTTACTATTACTATACAAGGTGAGACTGTAAACCAATATTCTTTAATTTTAATGTCAACATCTTGGAAAACTGGAAGTCTTATTTCGGGAATGTCCAAAGCCAAACTGAGACGCATGGTAAGCCTGGATTCTTTTCTTCCTTAATTGTATTAAATAATGTTCAACCTCTCAAATTTTTGGCATAGGCAAAACATGAAATTTTCTGAGGCATAGAAAAGCCTGCCCTTATTTTCATCGAAACTGAATAATATGAAACTAGTCTCAACGAGGCTTGCTAGTCTGGTAATCTTACAGAAAAATTCTAAAGAATAATTCAACCAATACAAGGCAAGAGAAATGGCCATCAAAGGATTCCGCTACTACGGCATTGGGATTCCCCCTTTACCATCAGATCTCTTGCAAGACCTCAAAACACGAGGCAACAAAAAGATGAGCCGGTATGAAGACCCAAGATTTGATTACTCCTCATCAAGATTTGATTGAGCAAAGGCTCCGTGAAATCATTCCAGCTATTCATTCTCCCCACTCACTTCTCTATGAAGCCTCCCGTTACTCTCTGTTGCTACCAGCCAAACGGCTGCGCCCTCTTCTCCTTCTAGCCGTTCTTGACGATTTTGATTGCCCACTCGAATGGGGTATCGACCCTGCGTGCGCTCTTGAAATGGTCCACACCTATTCACTCATCCACGACGATCTTCCCTGCATGGACGACGATGATCTTAGGCGAGGCAAGCCCACTCTCCATAAAGTCTATGGCGAAGCAGAGGCAGTTCTTGCAGGCGACTACCTCCAAACTTACGCATTTGACGTGTTATCGCATGCCCCCCACCTCTCATCTGAAACCAAGCTCCGTTTGATTCAATTGCTTTCCAAACGAGCAGGTGGGGAAGGAATGATCGGTGGACAAATGATCGACATTTTGCATGAAGGCAAACCCATCGATGCAGCAACCCTTAAACTCATGTTTACCAAAAAAACGGCTGCCTTACTTGCCACAGCTCTCGAATTTGGTGCCCTGATCGCAGGCTTAAATTCCGACGATCAAACCCACCTCCAAAAAGCTGGTTTCGCCCTTGGAACGGGATTCCAATATATCGACGATTTGCTCGATGTGATTGGAGACGAACAAGAGCTCGGAAAACCGGTCGGATCCGACCAAAATAAAGAAAAGGCCACCGCTCTCACTCTCTATACAGAAGAGGAAGTCCGAGACAAGGCCAATACCTGCTTCAGCGAGGCCCTCACCGAGCTGGACCTCCTCTCAAAACCTGCCCCCCAGGTCCTCGATTTGTTCAAAAAATGTTTTTACAGATCTAAGTAGCTCTCTCTTGATCTTTCCCAAACTTTTTAAATATTAAACCATTAATAATCAATTGATTACGTTTTTATATTAATTACGTAATTTATAATTATAATTAATTGTGTTATAATATTTTATATTAGGAATAAAAATTGAAGCGTGGGAAGATTATGTCAACTTCAATCAACATGCCATCTTTGGCAAGTTTGGCTGCGCAAACTGTTTTAAAGCAGCCAGAAAAATGCATTCAAAGTTATAGAAAAAGCTCTTATGACCGATTCACTGTCACTGTGAGTCAAATGACAGTAAATGATAAGATTTAAGTTGTGGAACGCCATAGCCACCATACGCATTGCATGAGGGGAGATGGTGAAAATTCCACAAATCAACCTTTGGCTAGTAGTTCATACTAATATTAAACCTGCTAATTATCACCTTCTTAAGTTAGGTTGTGTCTTCCAAGACACCTTGTGTTCTAAAATGTTAGCCAACATAAATGTGATTGTCTTGCTTTAATTTTCTATGTTAAGCAAGTTTAACAATTATCATTATCATATTAGTTTATTCAGATTAATTTTATGTGATAATCCATTTTAGAAAAAAGTGAGAGAATTCTGCCAGTTGTACAGATCTTTTTCTGATGACCAAAAAGGAGCATTATTAGTTACTTTGTGCAGAAACTTTGGACTGGAGCATAAGAAAGTGATGTCAGCTGCAGAAAACCTTCTTCAAGAAAAGGTATTTGATTACTCCGCCTCCTCTGTATTTTATCACATCATTCGTTTTTTTTTACAAAAATTATAAAATTTAAATCCTATTATTTATTTAGAGAATTTCGCCTTTTACACATTTCTACCATAAATAAGCCACTTACAAGCCAAATCAATAAACTCTAGTTCGAATTCTTTGATGATTTAAGGGCATCCTGTTAACTTTTAAAGGCCATATTTTAATATTTTTAGTTCTGCGATTCTGAGTTTTATAGTAATGTCTTTGGGTGAAGCTTCTTTTACTCATTTAAAATAATAATTTTTTCATATAATTTCTGTGCGTTTCTTGATGGTTGATTTTTTATATAGTAATCAAAAGACCAGAAAAAATTCCTAGCCTGGTATTTAAATCCGAGACTTTTGACTTTATTAGCATAGGTGCCTGTCTCTGTAAGGGACGGCACCGGATGTAAATTTACTGTTAAGTAAAATCCTATGAAAAATAGTTTTGAATTAGGCCTACTTCTTCAAGAAAACCGAAGGGAGAGTTTTTTAACTTTGTGGATATAACATGCCAAATTTCGTGGCCAGTAACACCCTGATTTCAAAATCTTTTAATAGGTGCTTGTAGCTGCAAGCGCAAAGAAAAAATGATCTTAATTTTGAATGAATGAATGAATAATGAATGAAATGAATGAATCGAATTTGAATGAATGAATGAATTTTGTTATGAATGAATGAATGAATTTTGTTACTGATTGTAAATCTCTGTGCCTTATGTTTGAAAAGCAGAGAAGGAGAGATTCAATGAAGCTTAAATATTATGATAAGTTCTTTTACCCCAGGGAATTTTATATGCAATAATCTTATTCCATACAGATAACGCTGACAGATTGTCGAAGATTGTCCTTTTCGGCAGACCGCCTGGGGCTAAACGGAAAGCAGGTCGTACTCGTTTGGGGTGGGAGGACGTCATAAAGAAAGATTTAAAGGAAATGGGAACTTCCTGGAGGGTGTAAAGAGAGAGGCTTTGAATAGATTAATATGGGGGAGGAGCGTCCGAGGCTGTGTTGGACTCAGGCTGCTTAGTGCTGCGGTGAGTTATTAGAAGTAGTAGTAGCAGCAGGTGTGCTACAAAGTTGTCTCTTGTTTCCCCACCTTTCCAACTAGTTCCTTAGCGCAGTGACATTAATCAAAAAGGAGCTAGTTCAAAACCTGAATTCATCGGTGCGAAAACTTGGATTGGCTAGTTACAGTTTTAAATACATTTTAACAATCTGGAAAGCAACGCACCGTCAACATCTTTGAAGGTTTGTCTCTAACTCTCTAATCATCTTCACTGCTTTATACTCAAATGAAACCTGGTTAAGAACGTCTGATGATAAACTAAGCATAATGGCATTTGAAATCAAATATTTCCGCCACATAGCGGGGATTACCTACGTTGGCCGGGTATAGAATAAAGGTCTCTACAAACTCCTCTGTTGCTTTTGCACCATCATTGACCAGATCAAAAGCCAATGGCTCCACTGGCTTGGTCAAATTCAATGAATGTCCGTCAACCAGCTACTGAAAATCAGCTTCGATGGACAGCTATGTGGTAGGCGCCCACAAGTCAACCTTGCAAGATATTGTGATAATTTCTAGCCCTTTAACCTCTAGCAGCTACTTCGTCTAGCCCCAGACCAATCAGAATATAACCAACAAATATATCGAATTTCTAGAAGAGAACGAGCCCTAATACAGCCACAAAGACCGAAAGGGACTTAAGTCAAGTCAAAGTCTTCATAGGATACCGAGGGTCACCCTAAATGCGAGGAGCGCTACCATCCCTAGAACCAGAACCAAATCAAAATTTAACTTTCGCACAGCAATGCTTCAAGAAAAAGAAACAAAGTTTTGCAGATTTTCATGTGCTGTACCTTCAAAATTAATACGTTTGCATGTTTAGAATCGGCAAGAATAGTACATTTTGTTGTTCCATTTGTTTAACTAAAAAAAATTTTGAATTTTGGTCTCTATTAACAAGGGTTGCTCTTTACTTATAGTTAGTTACTACGAGCTGTATTACCCAAAGATTCTTTTAAATGTGAAGGACGGCTACTACTCCCTCCTTCAACTCGTTTTTTTTTACATTCAAGTTTAATATTTGTAAAACAATACTTCGAGGATGAAATTTTATTATAACCAATATATACAAAATATTAGGTAACTCAAGGCTGAGAGTATAGCTCGAATGCAATTGAGCTACCTTTGCAATTGAGCTCGTACAATATTCCAACAACCCTTCCCCCTGCGGGGTAGCTACCGTTTCATGCTATAACTGAAACCATTACTAGTTTTTAAAATAAATAGTTTTAAATCTATTTGAAACTAAAAATTTTCGCCTTGGAAAGAAAGATGATACCTAAGCTGCTTCTCGTTCTGGTAAGAATAAATTAAATTGCTTAAACAAAACAAACCTCAGCAGTGGTTTAAGATAGTGAAAGAAATAGGGGTTTGCTTGTACAAGAACCTTGATTTTCTTCTGGATGAACCGCCTGAACAGACAGCCAATGAGCTTAATAAACACCTAGTTTATTAAATAAACTAAATTTAATAAAGCACCATTGTGCAAACGTTCCTTTCCTCTCTCTCGGAAAACCGTCTAATTTCTGACACTCCAAAAGACAAAATCCCAGAAATTCCGACAAAGCAAATAATAGGAAAAATACAAAACAGAAAAAAAACTAGTGTTTGTCCCATTGATATCCCAATTGATCTAATAAAAGCATTCCCTGATAAACTATCAACACCCCTTGTTAGTATTTTTAATGATATTAGTAATTCCGGATGTTACCCGTCGTGCTGGAAGCTGGGCTATATTACTCCAATCCAAAAGAAGGGAGGCCTGAACGATTTTACTGGAGTACGACCAATCACCTTAACCCTAGTTTTCTCAAAAATATTTGAGGGTTTCTTAGCTAATTGGTTAAAGGCAGATATTCTTCCACTTATTACAAAAGTTGGGAAACCTGAAGGAGACATCTACTTCACACTTCCTTGTTAGTCTTCTTAACACATTCTTAAAAACCTTGAAAACCCTGATAGTTGGTTGTATCTTTTTCAGAAAGCGTTCGACCTAATTGACCACAATATCCTTGTAAATAAACTGCTTACGGAGTTGCGAGTCCATTTCTGGTTAAAATTGTTGCCTTTTTTTTAACAAATTGTTCTCAAGTGCTTAAATATAAAAATGTTTATTCGGATCCCCTTTCTATCTTTTGTGGGGTCCCCGAGGGAACACTGATGGGTCCCATTTGTTTCCTTATAATGGTTAATCGTCTCATGACTGACCACACAGAGCGATGGAAGGATATGGACCACCTGTCTGCACTTCAGGTTCTGTCGACGAAATATTAAAGGCTCAACTATGACATTACTTGACGATGTCACACAGGAGGTTTCTTTGTCGAAGATGAAACTTAACCATTACGTTAGTAATTTTTGAGAGGCATTAATCTTGTTTGTTGGATATCTCGCACTAGCATGCAAAGAGGCACAACTTTTAAATTTTTGTCAGTAATTTTAGGTGAAGTTAAAAACAGAGGATTAAAGATACTAGGAGCAAACGTGTAGAACGATCAATTAGCCAGAACAGGAAGACAAGTAAAAGAAATGTAAATAAATTAAAGAGAAAAAAAAATTGGATGTTACAAAAACTTTTTAAAAGAGAAAATTTTTGAAGTATTCCCATGAAATTCTCTGTGGGGGTTGTTGCTCTTGGTTGTTAAAAGTCATGCCAAATTTTGCGTTAATGATGTTAATAAGCTTCGTGATTTAAGCGAGCCAGTGAAAAGTGCTTTAATAGTATGTGTAGAAAAATGTAAATCGATGTCGATAAACATAGAAACTACTTTTTGAATCTTTTTGCGTAAGCTGTCATCGTAAATGTTTGCTCTAATTTCCGTAAATAGTTAGGTTAATGCTTTAGTAAAAAAGATTTTGTAGTAAGTTACAATTCCACGTTGTTTCAAAATGCTGTCTTAACAGTCACCTTACTCAGTTTTCACACAGACAATGATTGATTTGTCATTTGTTTTCTTTTTTTGCCAATCAGCAGTACTTATTAAACTACCTTTTCTTATTAAACAAACTCAAATTTTTGATTCTACAGGCATATAATCTTTTACAGGGGTCTGGTATGCTTCTAACAATGGGCCTGAATTACACTACTAGGCTAAATCAACAATCTAACTCCATGATCTCCTTTTCGAGTGTACTTGTCGAATTCACAATCTAGCTAATGAACTCACAATCTTGATTGTCAGTGGAAAAGTAATTTTATAACCTAGGCTTGATTATCAGCAGAACAGCAAATTGACAGCTAAGATCAAGATTTTAGAATTAAGTCTGTCAGTGGAAAAAGCCTACATAACATTGTGCCCCCCTTTCTGCAGACAAAAAAAATATATAAATTTAGAGAGAGGAAGGGGAGGGCAAGGTTACCAGATGTCTTCCTTTCAGAGGACATGTCCTTTTTTTAACCTCTGTCCTCTATCCTTTTACAAAAATTTGTATTAGGGGTACACCCCTGTTCTTCTCTGTGTTTAAACCAATAAAAAAACAAAGAAAACACAAGAACACTAAATAATAGTAAAAATATTTACTTACAAATAAGATGCATAACATTTTGCTCATTAGGATAGGAGTTTTTTGTCAGTAAAATGATACAGTATTTTCACTAGCATGTCTTATAAGCCAGCTTTTTTTTACAGCTGCTAGGAATTAAGTATATTATCTTTTGTGTCTTTTCAGAATGGAAATATAACAATCGTTTCACTGTCGTATCTTTATCCTCGTCGAAAATTGATGCATAAAAATCTTCTATCTCTTTCATTAAGGGCCCTATTTTGTTGCAAGAGTAAAAATAAGCATTCTCGACGTTGTCTTCTCTCCACTTTTCACCATCAGTGCACTGCTTCTTGTGACTTTTCAACTGGTGATGATCAAACTTTTTCAAGATTTTACGAAATCCAACGAAATTTAACTTCTGATAGTTGTTCAGCATCATAAAATCTACATAGAGAAGATGAAAATCATAACGTAATGATTTTCTCTCTTCTACTGCTGTCCATTTTTCTTTCATTTCTAATGCTTCTTTTTCTAGCGTTTCTTTTTTGCCTATGAGTTCTTCTAGTTTTTCTTTAAAAAAATCGTTTACAGTTTTTAGTTCTTCTATGCAATCGCAAAAAAACTGGTCCATTTCTGTTTTAAGTTCAGTGCCTTTTAATTTATCTGACTTTTCAACTCTTCGGTTAAGGCTTGCATAGTTAAGGTATTTGTTTTTCCAATCGTGTCGCCAATTGGCTTGTAAATATTTTTCAAATTCCTGATGATATTTTTTCGGCGGTTTTGTTTCAGTGTTATCCATTGTATATTCATGTCAACATCAAAAGGGCGTGCACTTTAAGGTTCATAGGTTGTAAAAGCAAATACAATCATCTTTCAAAATTAACCAACTTATTCGTTTAGATGAAACAGCACAGGATGTCCATTGTGAGTTTACACCAATAATTTTGGAATTTGGGAAATGAGAAATGACACATTTAATAAATCGATATGGTATTTATTACTATGGAAATTTGTGACGAAGGAGCAGGATTATAAGCTTTAGACTGTTGAGTGTAAGGGTTACTTGCCCCAAGTTCAGGAATTTAGGAGCACACAATAGCCCATAACTCCTAAAAACAGCGTAAGATAAAAACAAGAAGTACACTATTAGAATCGTCTTTTTCGAAAACCCTATATAGGAAACTCACCGCTCCTTGGCTTGAATTAGATCTCCAGTGATTTAATGGTGAGCATCCCCGCTTGTCACGCGAGCGATGATCCGATGAATCCGGTGATTCCTGATAGAAAAATGAAGTTTTTCGTAAAAATTTATTGTATTTTAACAATTATTTTTTTTAATTACAAACTTGTCCTGAACGTGACAATTTCCTTTAAAATGAGCCATTAAACAGCTCTGTGATGTTCCAGTGCCAAACTATATGTAGAAATGAAAAAAAGTAATTGAGGGAATTTCTATTAAGCATGGTGTTGTGTCAAAGTTGAGAAGTAGAGAAGGTGATCACGTATTATTGTGTCTCAACTATTGTAAATTGACGAGGTGTATTTGGTAATGAAGTCCATTGGATCTGATAGCGCCTTCTAAATACCATGACCTGCAAAAGCTTTATTTAATGCAATTGAATCCATTGGAGAATTTACATAAAGCAGTCTCGCACAAGATTAAAGCAAATAAATCCTTTGACGGGGAAAGATGCAATTATATCATACTCCATTTTCTTAGAAATGAGTCATCTGTTCATTCATCTGCTGCTCTTGCAACCTTTCTTGTTCTTGTTTTCTAAGAATTTTGATACCGTTGAAAGCAAATACTGGAAAATCATTACCATCTACATTATTTTTTTTTTCGGTTAAAACCGAAACAGATTTTCAAAAATCGTCCTTGTCATCCTTAATCATCCTTGTCGGCCAACCGTCTAGGACCAAACAAAAAGCAAGTCGTCCCCAAATGGGGTGGGAGGATTTCGTGAGGAAAGATTGAAGGAAAACAGGAACTTCTTGGGAGGGTGTAAAAAGGAAGGCCTTGAATAGATTGGGATGGAGGAGGACTGTGCGTAGCAGTGTTGGCCTCAGACAGTTTGGTGATACAGTAGGTTGCTAGTAGGAGCAATAGTAGATTTAAAAAAAGGGAATTCTCAATGTTATTCTGTTAAATTTAGAATAGATTACCTTATGGTGAAATGCCTCCAAGAGGGGGTGGAAATCTATTTTCAACAATAGCAAGATGCAGGTTTCAAGATGATAAGACACAAATTTTATTTTTCATGAGCAATGCTCCCGCAATAAAGAGGAGATAAATACTTTACTTTAATCCAGTTAGCGATAACTTTGTTGCAGTAAGTTCTACTTCCAAACAGTACGTGGTAATGAACTGTAAGTAAGGAGCGACCCGACTGAATAGCAACCGAAACTCTAAAAAACGAAGTTTTGATACCAATAGATATATCAAAATAATCGACTTATTATGCTGATTTCAAATATATAAGTTTCTGCCTTATTTTCGAAAAAAGGGAGAAACACTCTCTAAAAGTATTAAAATCTTAATGAATATTACACCATCCGATTCAGCGTATCAGGAAACCCTACTGTAGAGGTTTCAAGCTCCTATCTGTAGGAATTTGGAATTTTGTATTTTTTTGCCAGAAGATAGATCAAGGATGCGTGTTTATTTTTTTTTCCAGGGTGATCACATCGACCCAGTGATCCTAAAATATCGTGAGAGGGCTCACAGGCAGTTGTTGTAGTAACTTCTAAAAGGAGCCCATTCGATTGGAAATTGAAAAACATGGTGCCTTTTTTAAGAGACAAAAATGATTTGAGGGTAGCCAGCCCCCTCTCACACCTGTCATTTCCCCAAACAAATCCAATAAAATTTTTGAGAAACTCATTTTGTTCTTTAGGACGAAGATAAACGATCGGAGGGCAAAAAAGTCCCCCAGCCCTCTTTTTCCCAAGTATATCCGATAGAAATTTTGATATAGCCATTTTGTTCAAAATGGTCCAAATATCATTTAAAAGGCCTTTGGGGTTGAAACAATCCCATAAAGCTTGGATGCAAGGGTCGCAAGTTATGCCCAGTGGCATATATGGTTTCTCCAGAAGAGTTGGGTTGCATAAGCTTTAGAGGAGGCTCATTAGATTGGAAGTTGAAAGTTCTATTTTGCTTTTAAAAGTCAGTTATGATAGGAGGGCAACTAGCCGCCTCCTGTTTGACTCCCACTTTTTCCCAAACACATCTGAACGAAATTTTGTGAGAGCCGATTACTTTAAAATAGTCCAAGGATTATATAACAATGCCTCCAGGGCAACACAGCCACCGAGAATTCAGGAGCAAGGGTTATAAGCTACGCCCTGGGAGCTTGTATGGTTTTTATGGCATGGGTGGTCGTATAAACATCGAAGGTTGTTCAGTTGATTGAAAATCGGAAGTTCTGGTACCCCTTTTCAGAATCCAACTGATTGAAGGACAACAACCCCCCCCCCCTACCCTTGCTCATCATTTTACATAACAATTCCAATCAAAATTGTGAGACATCTTTTTTGTTTAGAATTGTTGAAAGTTAAATATTTCTATAGGGGTATCAACCCTCCCACACAGCCCTTGGTGCAAGGGCTGGAAAGTAGGCATTTTGTCTATTGTTTACGTTTAGTACATATTATTGATGAAGGTGGACATATTTTTCAGTTTCGTTCAGTTCAGTTCAGTTTATTAACATCAAAATAAATGGACAACAATAACTCTCTACCCCTACGAGGCTCCATGGCCCGTTACATAGGGGTTAAAACAAAAATAAATACCAAATAAAGAGTCTTCTTAAAAAAACAAAAAATCCAATTAAATAATTTTTTGTTATTTTTACTTACCACTTCGTCCTCGAAATTCAAATCCAAGTCCATACCATCTCCCACCATCACAAAATCACAACAATTAAAATTAAATAAATGAACGTGCTCAAGCCTAGCAACTAGGGATGTCGCCCTACCCTCATTATTCATCATATTATTAAACATATAACAATATTAGAAGGCAGACGGAGGTCGCCATGCGGGTCACGGGCCGTAGGTGAACTCCACGCGGTGCACGACGCGGGCGCGCCAGAGGCGTCCGATGTCGTCCTCGTCGCCCGCCTTCAGGCTGCCCTTGTTCAGCACGTCGCGCGGCGTGAGGCGGTACACGAGCCAGGCCTCCCCGGTGCCCTCGAGCGCCTCGGGCACGTCGAGATAGCCGAGCCCCTCGCCGAGGGTCGAGACGCGCTGCAGCGGGGGGATCTGCGTGTCCTTCTTGCCCGAGCCCCGATAGAACTTCCGGAACTTCGCGAGATGCGCGCGGTCCTGCTGCTGGGGATCGGTCGGGTCGAGGATGACCTTGCCGTTCTTGTCACGCAGCAGGAGGTAGGTGTCGAAGGAACGGTGGCGCGCGTCCGTCGGGATCGAGTGGCCGGCGCCCTTGTTGGTGACGAACACGCGGAAGCGATGCCCGCCGTCGGGCAGCGCCTCGACCTCCACGTCGATGGCCGACGCGCGCTTGAGCATCTTCATGCTGTGGCCGCCGAACCAGGTGTGACGCCGTCCCTTGCGCACCTTGCCGCCCTGCACGAGCGGGCGCTCGACCTCGGGCATGTGGCAGTCGAGGCACGTCTTCATGTCGCGCTGGCGCGGCTCCGGCGCGTCCGGCGAGTACGGGCCGCGCAGCCACTCGTTGCCCGTGTCGTGCTGGTTGTGGCAGACGAAGCACATCTTCACGACGTCCGTCTGGTCGGGGTCGTACACCGGTCGGCACGGCGCGTTCTCCATGCCCTTGTGCGGGCCCGAGACGTTCCCGCCGTTCTGGTGGCAGCTCAAGCAGCTGATGGCCTCGTCGCGCAGCTCGGTGCGCGCGACGGGTGTCTCGAAGCCGGAGTCGCGCAGGTTGACCGGCGCGTGGCAGCGGATGCACTCCTCCTTGTTGACCTCGGCGGCGAGCTCGCGGAAGAGCGGATCGCTCATCGCGCGACCGTGGTAGCTCTGCTTCCACTCCTTGTAGATCTCGGTGTGGCACTGGCCGCACTCCGCCGACGTGCGGTACGCGGGCTCATCCGTCTTGGCGTTCGCGAGCGGGACGGACTTCGGCGGGGTGTCGCCGTCCTCCTTGGGCGGGTCCTTCTCGGGCGGATCGCCGCAGGCGATCAGCACGCCGTAGCCGAGGGCGGCGAGCAGGAGCAACCAGGTGCGGGGCGAGCGAGGGCGCATCATGCTGTCTCCGTGGCGGCCACGAGGCCCGCGGGTGCATCGACGACGAGTCCGATCTCGGCGCCCGGTTCGAGGGGCTGGTCGCGTCGGCCCCTTCAGGCACGATCTCCTGCAAGATCGTCTCGACCTTGTCGCCGAACTCGGCTTCGACCGCGAGACGGCCCTGTTCGTGCTCGTAAGTCCAGCCGCCGTCACCGACAGGCCCGACATAGACGAAGCCGACTTTGGTTTTGGCGTGACCGTCTGCGAATGCAGCGCCCGTCAGTGCCAATGCAGCGGTGGCAGCCGCCAGCAATGTTCTACGTTTCATATGGTATCTCCCAGGTTGGATGTTTGATTTATAGGCCTCAACTCGAGGCATGAAAAGCGCGCCCAAGACAGGCAGGCGCGGCAAGTGAGATGCGCCCCTTGCGGGGTGCGGACATGACGACCAGCACAGCGATCGTTATCAGGTAAGGCGACATGGACAAGTACTCGACCGGGATGGCGAGGCCTGCCGCCTGCAGGTTCAATTGCAACACCGTGACGCCGCCAAAAAGATAGGCGCCGGTGAGAACCCGCAAAGGTTTCCACGAGGCAAAGACGACAATCGCCAGCGCGATCCAGCCTGCGCCCGCGGTCATGCCTTCGGTCCATTGCGGCACGCGGATGAGGCTGAGATATGCGCCCCCCAGCCCGGCACAGGCCCCACCAAAGGCAATCGCCATCAGCCGCACGCGCACAACCTTGTAGCCAAGCGCATGAGCGGCATCGTGGTTCTCACCCACGGCCCGCAGAATGAGGCCCGCACGGGTGTATTTCAGTACGGCCCAGATACCGACCACCAGCGCAAGGGTGAGATAGACCATCAGATCGTGATTGAAGAGGACCGGACCCAGAAACGGAATGTCAGAGAGCAGCGGGATATCGAGCTTCTCCGTGCTGGGTGGTTTGATCCCGACATAGGACTGACCAAGTAGTGACGACAGGCCCAGGCCAAAGAGCGTCAGCGCAAGGCCGGTGGCCACCTGGTTCGACAGGAAGAATTGCGTCAGTATGGCGAAAATCATCGACAGAAATGCGCCTCCGATGGCCGCCGCGATGAAACCCAGCACCGGAGAGCCGGTCTCCACCGCGATGGCAAAGCCGCAGATCGCACCGACGATCATCATGCCCTCGACGCCGAGGTTCAGAACACCGGCTTTCTCGACGACAAGTTCGCCAATGGCCGCCAGAAGGATCGGCGTCGCCGCGACCATGAGGGACGCGATCAGAAGGGTCGGGGAGATTGCAGAAAGGGCCATTAGGCTGCCCCCGCCTTACCGCCGCCAAGTCGGAAATTGGTTAAGGCGTCCACCGCGAGCAGGAAGAAGAGCAACATGCCCTGAAACGCCTGTGAGTTCAGAAGCACGGTGTTCATTTACATGAAAGTTCTGTTGTTTTGAATCCGTTCGTGGTAATGAACTTTAAGCAAGAAGCAAATCAGCCCAGAAGTATTATGTAATGATTCTGAGGAATTTTTTTAAGTGGAAATGGAAAAAAATGTTAAGTCTTTAATAAAAGAAATCCTGAAATCCTGAGTCAGGTGTACCAATGTTTGTGGTTTTTTGATAATGCGATGGCTGCCACGATTACCGGAAAACTAAATTCAACCTGTAAGAAGTTGGAACGCCTAGCTAAGCAGCTTAAGGCAGCCTGACGAATAAATGATGCCTAAACAAGTTTGAAATTAAACCTGAATCTAGTCAAATTCGAAGCGAAGTCAAAAAGTTAAATTATTTCGAGTAGCTCTTTTTTTTTTATTTGCCATAGCGCTAGCAAAAATGCAACAACAAAAGACTAATCAGAGTTCAAAAATAAAAGCTAAGTCAAATAAGAAAGATGCTACGCCCCCTCTTAATCTCTCTAAAAGACTTGAGTATTATTTGCACTTCACTGAAAAATTTTACGTATTTTGAAGTGCGCGTTTTTATTAGTCAGATTTAAACCTCTTTACTTTTCATTTTTTTAAAATGAAAACTTTTGTTTAATTATTAACATTAAAATTTTTTCCTTAGTGTTACGTTAATGAATTAAAAATGTTGTTTGAATGTGCATTTTCAGCCTCCGATTAGACGAGAAATCTTCATGGGAAACAGTGTTTCGTTTAATAAACATCTGGATTTGGGTTATGTTGATTGAAGGACACTAATTAGTTCGCCAAATTGTTTACTGCCTGCCTCTATTCTTTTAAATTTCGTTATGGTTACCTTGCAAAAACTAGTTCTGCTAATTTCTGGAAGACTAATATGCCAACTACTGAGCCGCTCTGCTATTTGTATTTTATCAATCTTCACCGTCAGTTTTTTTCCTTCTGGTGTATTTACGTTTTCTGAAACCGTATACTAATGCAGTTAATTATTATTTTTATTCTTCTATAGTGTTTTAGTTTATTTATTCTTATTGGATTTTTTAAATCAAATTAACATCTTTGGATATGAATTATTTCTAAATTCTAAAATATTATTTGAATATTTCTTTATTTAATTTTCGTCTTTTATCTACGGGATGTTTACCTTTATTTAGTTGAGAATCCCCCCCTAGCGTGTTTCTGAATTTAAATCCCACCATTTTATTTTCATTTGCTTTACTTATTTCCTTTCTACTATCTGCATTTTGTAAAGTCTCGCTGTCAGTTTTTTTGGTGTCCGTAAAGGTTGACCAACGGTAAGTCGTATTGATCGTGGAACCGATGGATCAGTGTGCTGGGCAGAGCCTCTCCGCCGGAGAATAGCTTTTTAAGACTGGTAAGTTGCCAAAATGAAGGCTCGTCTACAAGCACGGCCAGGAGAGAAGGCACGACCTGTAAAAGTTCGATTCGGTGTTTGTCGATTGCTTCGATTATATATTTTGGGTCTCGATGTCCGTCTTTTTTGGCCAACACCAAAGTTCCGCCTTCTGCTGGCGGCGTAAGGATTTCCCAGATGGAGGCATCGAAAATAGGCACGGTTTTTTGGAGGAGCTTTTCTTTGTCTCCAACTAAGTTCTGACGCCGCATCCACAGTAAATGATTGCAAATCGCGCCCTGGGAAATGTGAACACCTTTCGGCTTTCCGGTTGAGCCGGAGGTGAAAATGACATACGCCGTTTGCAAAGGGTCAGTGCTGGTTTTGGCTGGCATGTCCGATGCCATCGGTGCCCGGCCAGAAACTGAAATACAAGGTTTGCTTGATGTTTCCAAAAATTCAGGGATTGGGCTCGTGGTCAGGATGATTTTTGGTTGGGCCTCATTGATGATGGCTTCTACGCGATATTCTGGAGCATCCACATCGAGTGGGAGAAAAGCACCGCCCGCCTTCAACACAGCCTGGATCGCTATGATCAGTGCCGGAGATCGACCAATGTAGATGCCGACCAAAGATTCCGGACCCACGCCCTTGCGCCTTAGCAAGCTGGACCAGGCATGGGCTTCGGTTTCCAATTGGGAGAAACTTAAATGGTGTTCTAAACCCAATGATTGGTCTTGGACCAAGGCGATTCGGTCGGGGACTCTACTGGTGGCAGCCATGAGAAAATGATCCAAGTCCCCACCCCCATCTTCACAAAGGGGACAAACATACAGCCTATCAGTCCCAAGTATGTCGTTGTTCCTT
>JAAAKM020073195.1:91256128-91270385 GCA_010016025.2 Alatinidae sp. Z8VKAUB7J3
AGTTTCAGTGACCACATGTATAAAGTTCTCATAATGTTTGGCTAATCGTTGGATCCGTGTGCGGTTAAATAACGTCGAGTTGAATTCCAAATACCCGTGCAAGCCCCGATCATGTTCCTCCAAGTTCAGGGTTAAATCGAATTTGGCAAGACCGGTTTCTTGTTCCAGTAAACGGTGATGGAGACCGGGAAGTCTCAATGGGTCGGGTGCCGAGTTTTGCAGGGCGAACATGATTTGGAACAGTGGGCTGTGATTGAGCCTTCGTTCGGGTTGGATCTGATTGACGACCATGTCAAAAGTAACGCCTTGATGGTCGAATGCCTCTAAACAGGTTTGAGCAATTTGTTTCTGACTGAGGCTAGATGCTCTAAGGTAAACTTAAAATGCTGAACTCAGAGAAAGTAGGGCTTCCCTAGTCGTGCACAAGAACTGATGAGCATTTTAATAACCTAGTCAGCATTGCCAGTGTGAAGGAAATTTCAAACTTCTGGAAATACAGCCAAACTACTTGAAGCTGGTCTTTGCTTTTCTTACAGGAGATCTGTTGTTGAAAATGATTTTTTGAAGTCCATGAGTTCTGATCCAAAACAAATTCAGATTCTTAGTAATGAAAGAAATAGAACGGGTAATAGGTCAGTGAATTCTCTACTCCCTCTTGTCCATCATTGTGTACGTGTAACTGAGCCTCGTACAACTCAGCCCCATTTAACTGAACCCATGTTCAACTTAACCCTCATTCGAATCAAGCCCAATTTGACTCAACTCAACCCAAGGTCTAAGAATAATTTTGAACTAACGCTGATTAAAAGACCCAAATTTGCTTCTCGCTTCATTCTTAGTCTCGAATTTATGCTATACACGTGGCTAACCAAAAAATTATTCCGAATCTAAAGGCACCTTCTGGTCTGATGTCAAAATTATGGCATGAACCTTTTTTTTGGTTTTATTTCAAACTGTGAGGATCTCTCTTTTTTCTTTTTTTCTTTTGCTTAGATGTATCGGGAATTTTTGTGACGCTCATTTTAACTTTTAATCAACTTTCAATATTTTAGTGTGCTCCCAAGTTTTGAGCTTTGCTATAGAATTACAAGCAAGGTATGGGAAGTAATTTTCGTCCATCCTCCCTCAAAGAGGGTGAGGTTAAGACCACCTAAAAAGTAGAGTTTGTCGTTGCGTCATAACTCAAACTTTCAGGGTGCATTGCCGAGAGGAAAAAACACCAAGGGAAAAAATCTCCCAACGATTTTCAAACATGGGAGGTAAGGAAGTTTTTAACCCACTTCCCATTTTAGAACATGGCAATTTTACCAGGACCGATATACGGTTGTACCCTTTATTTGTTTCAACCAGTGCTATTTAATACTTTTGATAACGGATATTTTTATACTCTAATGGAGTCTCGTTGATAACTGACTAATAACACCCTGTATAGCAAGTGCAGTGACTTTGCTAATGAATTCGAAAGGTATTCAAACCAATTTCTTACTAACCCGACTTACAAGTCGGGAAACTTGTAAGAGTTGAAGCTGGCACTAGCGCGGCATAAAAAAAATCAACGCCATCTAAAGCTTGACGACTTTGTTTGACCGACAACTGCTGCTGACTTGTATTTATCGGTACTTCAAAAAAACAATAGGACATTAATGCATGATAGACTAGTGTGTTTTAAACTGTTCACTAGAATATAAATCACAGCCTTTCAATAGGTCTATATGTATGCTGGTGCTAAGGGATGAATTCCGATTAGGCTGGATCGTAAAGATGATTGAAATTGAAGAACAAAATCTTATAATGAACTTAACGGAAGTATGTAAATTAGTAATATTTCACGGTTTTCTAATATGCTTCTCAACATTTATCGTATGCCAAGATTTGAAGTTGAAACGCTTTATTTTATTAATGGTGGCGGTTCTGCTTAATAAATGCAGCAAGTGAGTGGTTAATGGTTGTAAACATTGGTCTTCGATATTCAAAACCGTTTGGTCGGGTAGCTGAAGATTTTTATGGGGAGGGTGATCTGATGTCACCCCCATTGCTATACAGAGGAGAGGAAATCTCGAGATCCGAACCTCGAATGACAGCCGTCTTTCGAGCATGGTGTGCATTACGTGATGGGTAGCGCGGGGAAAGGTGGGACGGCGGGATATGGTAGAAAATGTGGGAGCCGGTGTTCTCTCTCCCGCAATATTCTTCTTGGAAAATTTCCCCGTGGAAAATCTCCTCTCCCGTGGAGAATTCCCCTCTGCAGATAATTACACTCAAGTGGTACTTTCTCCCCAGAAAATCCCCTTCCCTAAGATCCCTCAAGGATAATTACCCCCGTGAAAAATTCCCCCGCACTCAAAATTGAGTAGCCAAATAGAAAGTACAAAATAGGTACCTCAGAATGTCGATTAGATGTCATATGGGTAACAAAGACCAAATCAAAAACAGTTTAGTACAGAGACTGGAAGGTCTCCAGTTACATTCGACTCAGAAAAAGGACTAGAACTCTTAATTACCGACCGTCTGAGCATCCTTAGAAGTTTCTACGGCTATGAGGGGGAGGCTAGGGATGAGGAACGGGTAGCCTCCCTCATATATGGAATAAATTCTACTAGTTTTGGGGTTTAATGTTACTCTTTACTTTTATAATAGGAGCGTAGACCAAAAATATTAACTGAAATTAAGGCGGATTACATATCAATTTCCACCCACACCCCCTGCCCGTTCCTTAGAACTAATTCTGTTAATACCCTCAGCCGTTCCTAAGATAGCTGATGCGCCCTTTTGATAACTAACATGCACATAGTAGTTTTGACTGTGTTCGGCATTCATCTCTAAAGCTTTTGAGTGTTATGCCATCGCCACAGGCACAATTATTTGACCCTTAGACTATTTTGAAAAAGATGGCTATTTCAAAATTTTCATCAAATGTTCCCCACCCCCCTGATGTGCAAATATATAGCCCAAATTTGTTTCTAAACTATTACATATTTGTAATGACCCCATATTTAGGTTATTTTTATAAGTTCAAAAAGTGCTTAAATCTGAACTTCCAGTAGAAGCATTTATTATATTTGTAAAGAACATTAAAAAAGGCATTGAGTGGTATATTCACTTTATATGAAAGCCACTAATACTGTTTGCTCTAATTTTACCTGATGCAGTTGGTGAGCTAAAAATAATATTTAGAAATACTGCTGAATTACAATTAAAATAAAGCAAATTTTGTTAAGAGTAGAGATTTAAATATTGATTAATAATATTTAAAAATTATATAAATAAAAATAGGCATGGCAATTTTTCAAGGATTTAGGCAATAAACGGTTGACTGAGTGGGAGCATTATCAAGTAACAGCAGTGGATTATACAAATTTTACAAAATGTACCTACAATATCTAAGTCTTAAACCAATGTTTTAGCTGTTTCCTATAGCCTAGCCTACCTAAAAAAATGAATGAATGTAACATTTTTAAGGATAGACCTAAATAAAGACTGAGAATTAAATTATAGGCGCATTTTGTAAAATTAATTCCAAGTAAATTTATTATAATGTTCTACACAATAACAAAATAAAAATACTGGGAGATATGTTTACTAATGCTAATTATAGTTCAGTGATGTAAATGTCTCTGTGTTTACCCTATTTCTTGGTTATCATAGTGCTTGGGCTGTTTAATATTTGGGCTTCTAGTTCAACAGCAACATAGCCTATTATTTACTAAGTAGGCTAGCTTTATCTCTTTCAACAATAGCCTAGCTTACACCTTGTTAGTTGGGTTAAAGTAACACATCAGATTGAAACGAAAAAAAGGCCTAACCTTTGATTCCCAGTTTAATTTGTTTTTCTAATTTAAGAGCCTAGGCCAAGGGTCAAATCCCAAGCATTTTTATTTGAGGGGGGAGGGGTCCATTTGTAGATAGCTGAGGTGCAGGGGATATTTAATAAATGTTTCTAAAAATTATTGTGGGGTGGCAACCCCCCTTCAAATGACGTCTCTGCCTAGGCCTAATCACACCTGTTGCTAGACTGACTTTGAGACAGCCTAATCAGGAAATCTTAAACTAAGGCCACAAATTTAAATATGTAAACTCTTGCTTACCAGTCAAAGATTTCCCTCTGTAGTTAAGGATTGGCTCACCAAAATGTAACTAAACACAGAAATCTTCCAACAAATGTAACAAAACACAGATGTTTTGTGGGTTACACACTGATGGTTTTGTAACACATTCCATCAGAAAATTTTCTGCTAGTATCAATGATATTTCCATGGAAACAATCTTATGCTTCGTGTATCTTATGACAGCTCTATCATCTTCAATTGATCATTTAAAGATGCGTTGGATATATTCTTAGAAAGAAAGAATCTTATAGGGGCTAGATCAATAATTACTTGCCTGCTTGGCATCTTGGAGAAACATTTCTTGAAAACTGCCAAAATGCATTGTGGATGAGAATTAAGAGCCCATTGATTTGTTGTGTTTCACGTCAAGGAAGAATATTTTTAGAATCAGTCATAAGCATATCTCATTTTGTAAAAGTAAAAATGAAGAAGGATAAATTCCCCTAAAGAGTAGGAATAATCGAACTATGTCGGAAGGACAAAAAGCTGCGAGGAATAAATTTAAAAACGTACAATTTGGAGGTAGATAGTTCTTTTCCAGATTGACTATCTAAGGGTACAGTTATGATTATAGTGGTAGGATCGGGACATTCCCGCCACTATGTCGTACTATATCAGAGACATTTAGAAGTACATCTATGTCAGAGACATCTAAAGGCACATCTAAGTCAGAGACATCTAAAGGCGTAGTTATGATTTTAGTTGCGGGTATTGGAAGACAGTGAGTCAGGACGTCTTCCTGAGACGAGACTCATAGAAGAAAATGTCGTTATTTTATAACATATTTTAATATCAAAGAGACCTCTTTGATACGTTTTGACCAGTATTTTGTCTTCATAAATTAAAGGTGCCATGTTTTGAGCACTAAAAATGAAAGACAAATGAGGGACAAAAGCAATAAAACGTAGAATAGAGTCTTTATTTAGAAAATATTATTTAGGATATGAGTCTCATCAGTCTATGGAGTCTTATTGGGATATAGGGGGCGTAAGCTGCTATGGGGTAGTTGGGCAAATTGCCCTCTCAAGACCCAAGTTTGTCCCCCCTGATCTCAGTTTGCTCCCCAGCTGAAATTTAATTTCTGCCAAAAAAATCTTGTCAAAATTAAGATAAGCCTGTATAATCCAGGTATCCAAAGAAACAGGTCAGTTTTCTTTAGTAAATATTTGCCTTTATGGTAACATATTAATCATTTTTCACTGTCATATTTACTAAATTTAGGAGAATTGGCTCCAACTTTGCCCCCCCTCCCCCAAAGGATTTTGGCGAAGTTACACCACTGTTAGGATATAGAGTCTTTAATTAGGGTGGAGAATCTTACCTTATTTATGATAGAGAGTCTTTCTTTCTTCTGTTTTCTTCTTAGTAAAATGAGACCAGCCAGAATATCGGTCTGGGAAGTAAACAGACATTTTCGGGGGAGGGGCGAATTTTCTCTGGAGGGATTTTCAGTGGTGGGATGTGGGGGATGCCCCCTCTTAAATACTTCGTTTTAAGTGAAACATAAGGTTCGTTAAATTCGAATAAGATAGCTTTTTGAACATTCTAAAAACGTTAGCAGGAAGAGCGAGGTATTGTGGACGGGGATATCTTCCTCATATCTTAATAATTTCTGTTCGTTTAAGTTTTAATGTTGATCCTTACTTTCAGTTGAAAAAAAAACTTTTTTTTGTTTAATCACTCAAAGGCACAAACAGCTCTTTGAAATGCCGCTGATTTCACGCTTTGGATGCGTGAGCTAATTGTATATAGGCAGTTAGATTGCCTCTGCATCGTCTTTGTCAACGTACCGTTAATCAGCTGTGCAAGGGTGAAATATGATGTAAATTATGCAAATAAGGTACACAATTTCTCTGAGGCTATGACTATAACTATGAAAAAAATGAGGAGTAAACTGTAAAATGTCAAGACTGGAGGGCGACAAGAAGAGCACGATCAGAAGGCTGACTCTCTATATCCTTACCTTGGCATGACCTAAGAATATCATTTGACAATTCAACGTCGGGGGAGGAATACACATAAAGTGTTCCAAGCTTTTTAAAAATATGTTACGTGCTTATGGACTCGTAGAAAATTAACATATTTCAGAAAGTGTTTTAGGATAACGTGGGGCTGGGATACTATCTCAGATTGTCATGTTTTGTTACACTGCACAATTCGTAAAACGTTCTATCCATCTCTTAAACAGAGACTCCCCGTCTCTCAAATTGCAACCCTGGCTTAATAAGTCAATTCTTCAGAGAGAGAGGGAGATTTTATTACAACAAACAACAGCTTTAGTTTAACAGCCATCCTAAGAATTAATAACCTATCCGAAGGGGTGGCAAAACAAGCTTTAAAAAAAAAAAACTAACATCCAGTTTAAAGTTCAGAATTGTATTCAGCAATTAATACAAATTGGAAATACAATACTCTTATTCCCCCTCAAAAGGCTCCATGGCCAGGGATGCAAGGGGGATAAGTTTACAACACCATTTCCAATAAGCAGCACATGCCTAAAAACAAACAATCTAACGAGATATGTTGTTCTATTCATACCCAGAGAGGCCACAATTATTTATTTATTTGTTAACCACCCCCCCCCGCAAAATAAATACTAAAGTGGATAGTTAATAGAAGAGATTTCTTTACCTACACTCTTAAACAAAGAAAAATCATTAATATCTTTTATATTCTGATCAAGGTGTTACGGGTCCATCATCAGTAGTATCAACAGAATCTTCATTAGGAATTGCAGAGGCAGTGTTAGAAACTCCTGTAGAGCCAAATCCAATATTAGCGCTCACAGCAAAGCTGTAGGTTTTGTCCGTTTGTAGATTAGATACCAAAAATGAGGTAGTCTTTGAATTTGTATTTCCAATGACATCATACACTCCAGGAGTGATCACTCGTTTTATCTCATAACCACTTATTGATTGTCCAAACGTTTCTGAAGGTGCAAGCCAGGATAGTTTTATCTGACTTTTTGAAATTGCTGTAGCAGATAATGCAACAGGAGTAGTGGTGGCATCAGGCCGTGTTGAGGCTATTGATGATGATGAGCTAGTACCATCTTTGTTTATTGCATAAACTCGATAAGAATATCTTTCATCATCATCAAGGCCTTTATGGATAAAAAGTGTTGAAGTGCTAGCAGTATTTGCAATAGCTGTTTGGTAATTCTCTGAACCTAATTTGAAATCTATTTTATATCCGGTTATTTCAGATATGTCATCATCAAGTTTTGGTGCATCCCAAGTGACAGCAATTGAGGTAGGGGATACTGGAAATGCCTCAATGTTTTCTGGAGGATCTGGTGCATCTTTAGAAGAAGAGCTGCCACCACTTCCACTGCCACTGCCAGTACCATCACCATTTGGCAATGTCAGCATTTGTATTCGATGGTTGTTAGTGTCAGCAACATACAGAAATCCATTGTCTTCATCTAATGCCAATCCAGATGGAGAGCTAAACTCGCCGTCATCATTTCCTGATGAACCAAATTCTTCTACAAAGCAGACACCATCAATAATTTCATCAGTATCATTTGGGCAAGTATTGCCTGAAACTATCTCAAATACCTGAATTCTATGATTACCAGTGTCTGCAACATACAAGATATCATCATCTTCATCAAAAGCTAGACCAGATGGTTCATCAAATTTTCCATCGGCAGTACCAGAAGAGCCAAAATCATCTACAAAGCAGACCTCGTCGTTAACTACTTCATCTGTTCCGCTTGGACAGTTGTCTCCATCTGTGAGTTCGTAAATTCGAATTCTGTCATTATCAGTGTCTGCTACATACAAGATTTCATTTGCGTCATCAATTACCATTCCTGATGGATTTTTGAACTCATCATTTGAGCCATCATCATCAAAACTGAACTTAAAATCTCCATCATCATCAAAAACAGAAATGGAGTCAAGAGAAGAGTCTGCCACATAAATATAATCAGATTTTTGATGGACAGCAATCGCACTAGGAGTACCCAAGTATAGTCTAATATCTTCATTTTTTCAACATACGTAGCTATTACCCTCGAAAACTAAAACTTTTGAAATAGGAAAAGGCGGTTTTAGGAATCGTCCAGAAGCGACCGGCTCCAAAAACGGCTTTAAAGTTATTGTGGAAGCGAGCTTTAAGCGGAAGCCTTAAAGCGAACCTTGCGGCCATACAAGACGCCCAAGGCGCTCCTTTAGGTTATATAACGCAGGATGAAAACGACGTTTTATTTTTGATAGATCCTTTTTGCCAATCTTATCTTATAGAGGAAAACTATTTTAAAATGTTGATGTTTTATATGTGATTACAGTTGTTGCCATACTTTGGAAGTCTTATCAAGATATGACTTTTATTTATTGGTTTTGTCTTTTGTTCTTTTTTTCTCTTTTGTTTGTTTTGTTCTTTGTCTTTAGATTTTAACTAAGTTTTTTTCCATTGATAAAGGCTCCCTGACATGGAGTTGAAATATTCAGATTTTTATATTAATGTTTTGTTGTTGCTTCTATTTTTAGTATGTTTTAGTATGCCTGTCACTGTTTTTTTTAAATTAAACCCGTTTTCTTTCTCTTAAACTCTCTCTTGTAAGTCGAAAAGCAGTGTGGTCTAAAAAATTATTTAGGATTATCTTCTATTTTTTCTAACTTTGCTGTCCACTTATCAATGCCGAAAATTTATAACCCACTTTTCAGGTTGTACCAAATAATCTTTTGTTGTACAATTTTGGTCTAAGAAACCAGTAAAGTTTATTTCAAAGTATTGGCAACGCTGGTGATAATCAAATTATCGAGACAGAATTGCCCCAAATTTCGTTAAAATGAAGATATGTATTTGTATGTATTTGTTTTGAATTAGAATTAGGCTATTTTATCCCATTAAAATCAATCTTAATCTACATTTTCTTTATTGATTTATATAATATTACCCAGGGAGCAGTATTTTCTCAAGTATAGTGGTAGTATCATGTTTACTGAAATAACCAATTTCATAGAGTATTCTAGCATACATTTTTATGACAAGTTACATTTGCGTAAGGAAGAATCTTTTTCTGACAAATCTCTTGCAATGTATTTGACACACGAAAATATGTTTCTTTCTCCCTAAACCTGGGTGATCAAAATTGGAATAGAATTTCTTATTTCTTTTCTTGTATCATTTACAATTTCTATACTGACTATAATTCCTATGTAAAGCATTTCGGAAAGGATTTGTTTGAAAATAAAGTCTTGGGTTGGAGACAAATCTTTCTCGAGTTCTCCAAATATAACAACGTCAAAAAAAATAATTCTGTGGAAAAAATAGATGTTTATTTCGGTATTAGGGATCTCTCTTTCTCTGCGCCTGTATGTCTGACTATCTGTTTACTTGTCTCTTTGTACCTTCGAGTCGGACTTTGTGCGTTTGTGTGTATGCTTTTATCTCTCGATCTGTGCCCGTGGGTCTGACCGTCGGGTTACTTTTCTCTATTTGCAGATTTAAGAAAAAAATTGTACTTGGGAAAATTTCCATTCTTTGGAATTTCTCTCTTTGGGACAAAATTGATGGTTTGTAGCACAAACTGGCCAAAAACTCCGTTCTGTTGTGATTTGTCAAGGTGGGGGACTCAAAAACTATTTATGGATTCAAACCGTGATGAATTCATTGATTCTCTTTGAATTTTTATTCTCTTCCATTTTGATATTTTTTGGGAGAAAATAGATGTCTGGACACTAATTGGCAAAAAACGCCATCTTGTTGTGGTATGATGTCTTTTACCATTTAAAGGAGGCATGATTATTTCCTTTCAAGTGAGTGCTCTCCCAACATTCTATGACTTCTGGTTTGATAGGACCATCCCAGGGGGGAAATAAAAGAAGGAAAAAAGAGGACGCATCAGTGCTTTCCATGCAAAAAAGTCATTTTCCTTGTTGATCAAGGTAGGGAGGCGGGGCTGTAATTCATCTCTTCTTGGTTTTTAACTATGACAATTCGAACATTTTCCTTTTCGATTCGACTCCATTTCGAAGGGTTTCAGGTTTTCTTTTGAAATGCCCATAAGTTCTTTTTCGAAATAGACGTTCAGTTTCAGGATTAATCGAAATTTAAAAGTTGTAAAAGCGACACTTCATGAAATTGAGGTTTTGTTCAAAAATATTTTAATAATATGCTGCCATCTTCATTTGATTTCTTACATAGAGACTTTTAAAGTTATTATACTAGACTCTGCGATGTTCTACAGCAAATCCAGCATACAGCATTAACATCATATATTATTAGAAATTTTGCGACGACTGCTTGAATATAATCCGGAACATGTTTATAAAGCTACACCTTCTGCTGAGAGTGCATCCACTTTCAGAAATCATATACACCAGGTAATGGATGCCAAGTGGGATGTAAGCTTGCCAAGGGTAGTAAAATCTGTGCCAAATGTGACCTCTACAGTATATTTGGCGCTATGAGATGTACACCAAGAGCGAGAAAGCGGGAGCCCCCTCGCATTGCACTGTATTAAAAGTGATGGTGAAAAGATACTTCCTCACAAAAGACTAAAAAAAAAATAAGACTTTATTTTTATCTTTTCTAAGTTTAGTCTCTATGTTTTAAAAATTTTCCCCATTTTTCTAAAATTGGGCAAATCGGATGGACTAATGAATTTCGATGGACTTAAAAATTATTTGTATTTGCTCTTATAACTTTAAACTGATTCTTTTGGTGCCAATAAAATAATTCCAAGCAAAGCAATTAAGACAGAGAAAAATTTCCCTAATAATGGAATCCGAGCAAAAGTGTTCATGATGCCCAATTGATTAGGCGTTTGGTCTACGAAAGGTTACAATTTGTTGATACGTACAAACAGCTGGGAAAAAAAGCTAAAAGATGTTGTTTATGAGTTATGCACCTACAACTTGCCACCAATTTGAAACTACGCAGGGAAAGTAGAATATATTTAATTATAAAATAAAAATTATAAATATAAAATTAAAGAATAAGGCATAAAATTGCTCATAATACTTTCAAGTGTCATCTGCACTCTGTTGCAGGTGATTGATTTGCAACTAGAAATAAACAAAACAAACTACCAATTACCTGTTTTAGCCAGACTTTTCGATTTCAAACTTCACTTACGTGAGGGGTGAAGCTGTTTAAAATTTAAATCAATTAAATGTCTTTTCTATTATTTGAGAACAAAATGTCGTCATTCTTGGCCAGAAATCCAAGTTAGAAAATAAAAATCATAACTCTATTAGGGGAGCAGTCCCCTCTATTCACTTTATATTACGCCTGACATACTTTTAGACTATTCTTCTTATGTGTATTGTTATCCTTTATGTTGAGTTTTGTTTCTCATTACCATGATTTTCTCTTTACTTACCGCTCTTTACCATGGATTGTCTTATTCATGATTAAATTAGAATTTACGGAATGGTCTTTTAACGGTGTTTCCAGAGACACCGTTTCCAAGCAGCGTTAAAACTTTACACAAAGTTTTCAAGTTGCCGTGAAACTGTCCTCTTATCGTGGGATTCGCAATTCAAACCACAATCCCTCAACACTTTTACTAACATATTGGAAGAAAGTTTTAGGGGCTTGAATATACAGCATTGTACGAAGAATAATTGCAAGTATTGTCTTTGGAACAAGGATAAATCAAAAGGAAACTTCTGGGGATTTCATACTGAAATCGAAACTATTGAAGTGCTTTTAGATGGCTAAGATGAATGGAGAGGGAGGCTGGGAGATCAGGTGGCACATAAAGAGTAAACTACTGTCCCAGACACCAGCATCGGTGTCGCAAAATCAGCTTTCCAATCAGAAACAGAATTATACTTAGGTTCGGAAAGTGTGAGTGTCTTTTTTTCAAAAGAAAGAAAAGTCTCAAAGAAGTGAAAGACTTAATAAGGGCACTTTTTCTGTTTGCCTAGCTCAGCTTCATTTTACTTTTGCGGTGCACTGCACTTAAGACAAAACGCCTATTTTTGACAAACAAGCCAAATTCGTGTCAATTCACTTTAGCTAGCTTACGTAATATGGACTTATCTAGCCCTAATGGTTTTAATTTGAGCCCTTAGAACCCTTAAGAACCCTGTTAGAAGATTAGGCATAAATACTATGCCATAATGATAAGAGACAGGACATAAAAACAACTCATAAGGAAAAAAATCAGTGACATCTGATGTTAATGACTAGTGTTAATTAAGGTTAATATTAAGCTTAGTATCAAAGACTTAATCAGGGGATTTCTCTATTTGCCTAGTTTATCTCACATTTTACTTTTGCGGCACACTGTATTTTAGACGAAATGCCTATTTTTGACAAATAAACAAAACACGCGAATTCGCGTTAATTCACTTTATCTAGCTTATGTAATAAGGACGTGTCTAGCTCAAGTGATTTTAACTTTAACCCTTAGAACCAGGAGCTTCTAGAACTAGACGTTTACGTAACATCTGGATTCAATCCGATAAATTATACTCTATTAGTGATTTTTCTCAATCTTACTGGTAAATAGTACTACACTGTTTGTACATTGAGTACCTGTTAATCACTTTTAGATTAAATGTTCACTTTCCCAAAAAGTTTTTCAAGAAAACGTAGAGAGTAAAATTTCATTAGAAATACTGCTCTACTGCTCTACTGCTCTGTTGAAAAATCAAGTTTTGGCACATTTTCAGGTGAATTCATGAGAAACTTATGAAGATAATATTCAACTTTTTGAAAAAAAAGAACATAATTTTGGTGTGTTTTTGGACCCATTTTCGCGTAAATTGGTAGTTTGTTCCTGCGCGTTTGAGTCTGCTCATCCTGAGAAGAGAACTTACAGACGGGAAATGTAAGTCAAGCTTACATACATCAAAGCCCCCTGTGCTTAGTAACTCACAATTATACGGTTTGAGAAGTTCAGAAAAAGCCATTTGGGCTATTTTTTGGGTCCTATTTCCAGTTGAACTGTATTTATATTTCCTTTTCCATCAAACAACCGTCTCTGAATTCAAGACTAATTACTTGGTCACATAAATATCAAGCTGATCAGATGGAAAATTTTATCGGCACAAATTCCATCCAATTTCTTCATATCATGTATTTCTGGCCTTAACCTGTGAATAAAGGTCCCAGGTTCTTAGGATCTTGCTAATTCAAGTTTCAAACCGTTTGAATAAACGAGGTTGTCCTTCCTCCGATTGAAAGGAGAGGCACGTGATATTAGCGCTCGATGTTGGCAATAGTCAGATCTTTTGCGGAGTGTTTGATGGCACCGAACTGGTTACGCAGTTCAGGCACGCGTCAACAGGTAAAAGTTCTTCTGATGAAATTGGCGTGTTTTTGCGCGGTGCCCTGAGGGAAAACAATGTAGATCCTGAAGGTGTGGCGGTGATTGCCATCTCCTCCGTGGTCCCCGAACTCAACTATTCGCTGCGCGCATGCTGCCAGAAGTACTTCAACATCGAACCGATGATCATGCGTCCGGGCATCAAAACCGGGCTGAGAATCGCCTATAAGGATCCGAAGGAGGTGGGCAGCGACCGGATTGCGGATGCGATGGGTGCGATCAAATTGTTCCCGGGACGTAACCTGATTGTTGTTGATTTCGGTACTGCGACCACGGTGTGTGCGGTCAGTCGAGATAGAGAATTCCTCGGCGGTAACATCATGCCGGGTGTACGTCTGGCGATGGAGACACTAGAGCAACGGACGGCAAAATTACCCTCGGTCGAGATCAAGCCCGTTAGGACGGCGATAGGCAAAACCACTGTCGAGAGCATTCAGAGTGGGCTGTACTGGAGCAACGTTGGCATGGTCCGCGAGCTTACCCAGCGAATCTCCGAAGAAGTCTTTCCAGATGAGGCACCACTGTTGGTTGCAACAGGAGGCTTTGCCCACCTGTTTCATCGGGAATCGCTGTTTGATCATGTAGCCCCGGATGTTATTTTGACCGGCCTGATCGAAGCGTTGCGATTAAACGGCTACCTGGACGAACCAGAAGCCAACTGACGCAGGCGAATCCTCACAGCAAGCGCTTTGCGACACCGGGCTCAGCCGCGTAAGATCTCGCGCGGTTTGACCTGGCATTTTCCTTTTGACCGACCCGGATAATTCTTCAGCTCAAGAAGCAGGGCACGCGCAATTGCATGGGCGGTGGTCGGTCGTGATCGCCGTCATGCTGATTCTCAGCGTCAGCTCGGGACTCG
>JAAAKM020073195.1:91270395-91290513 GCA_010016025.2 Alatinidae sp. Z8VKAUB7J3
GACACACTCCAATAGCGCGGACGCTGGCCGCTTGTGATGGGCGGCATGCTGATTCGCGGCGTCTGCGCGGGGCTCGGCTTTTACAACATGTCGGTTTACATGGTCGAACTCTCGGGATCGCTCGGCTTCCCGCTTGCAGAACTGTCCATTGCTGTGAGCCTCTTCTTTGTCAGTGGGGGTGTCGGCGGCATCTATCTGGCCAGGTACGTGGACCATTTTGATCTGAAGATCATGATGAGTGCCGGTGTACTGGTATGCGGACTCGCGCTCCTGCAGTTGACCACCTTACGAGATCTAAGAGGCTTTGTTTTGAAACCTTCACTAAAATCCATTCATTAAACAATGTTTCTTTGTTTTTCTTATCAGTTCAAAATTTTGAAACGAAAATGTATCCATGTTCAAATATTGAAAACGCTTGCCTTGCAGTTAAAAGTAAACAAACAAGATTATATACTTACCATATCATGTTATTTATATTCTCGACCCTGCCATTTGTTAGAAGGCATTGTTCTATGTAATGAAACCGACTGTGGAAAAATGTAGTTATTCAGTTACTCGTTTATGTTATCAGCAGCTGCGGGCAGGGCAAAATGACGCCGTTTCGCAGCCATTTCTGTAAAGTTATGGTAGGTGTGATGTTGTGTATTATAGCCGTTGCGTAATTATAGCGAGATGGTGTCATTATGTAATCTTTTCGATGGCTTTTATTTACTTTATTTTTTATATGGCATTTCTTATGTAATTTATGCAGTCATCGCAAAACGTAGTATCTTCTGGAATTTCCTATCACTGGTCAATCTTTTATCTGAGTTAACCATGACGAAATGCAGGTATTTTGTGGCCAGTCCTGCAATCTGCTATAGAATCTTTTTTTCTACGATGCGGTCTTGGCGAAATTCGGTTTTATTCTGTCATTCCTGTTGTCTTTATAAAGGCATTCCCTTTTATCGTTAAGCTTTTATGCAGTTTTTACCAAAAAAAAAACCCAGCCAATCTGCAATTTGTTAAGACATTGTTTATGTTACGTAACGTAGGCCTTGTCCACGGCAAAACATAATCATTCATGTAACTTTTTATAGGCCGTTGTCTGTGTCACTTAACAATTATGGAAAGTACTGCAAAATACAGGTAATTTGTAAGCACTACCATAATTTTTAGAAGAAAATTTCTTTATGCAGTCACGAAAAATAAGGATGTTATTACGAAAAATTTAGCGAAACATAACAAAAATTTTATTTTATGCAGTCCTCAAGCAGTCATGGAAAAATAGATCTAACATTTGTTAAGTTGGGAGAAAAATACATATTCTAATTAAGTTTGCAGACATGACATCATTTTCTGTCTCTCTTCCGCATTCCCTCTCTCTCTTTCAAATCCCCATATTCAGTGCTGTCAATTTACAAACATTTAGGGGAGGGAAGATATATCTTTCAAGATCGAGGGGGTATAAATTTTTCGTTTTAATCAATACCAAAAGAAGTATTTTCAATAAAAATGCCCCAATAAAGGAAATTTTTCAAAATGAAGGGCGTCTGAAAACCTAGGGGACGAATGCCCCCCTGGCGTGGAACCTTTTCTGTTGTCTTCCAGCCTGGTTGGCGTACTGGCGCAACGTCTGGTGCGCAGTCTGTGCACGGAATGCCGGGAGCAAAGAGCCGCAACTGAAACCGAGCTGCAGTTCCTGCGCGAGCCATCCGCCCTGGTGTTCGAAGGAAAGGGCTGTGAAGCTTGTGGCAATACCGGCTTTAAAGGACGTAGCGGCATATATGAACTGGTAGCTGTGGATGATACCATCCGCCGCCTGATTCACGACCAGGTCAGCGAACAGGAATTGGCTGGCTATGCCCGACGTATAGCACCCAGTATTCGTGACGACGGCAAAGCCAAGGTATTGGCCGGTGTCACGACGGTACAGGAAGTCCTGCGCGTCACCCTGGACGAATAACTTGGACGACTAACCTAAGAGTACAAAGAGTTCGTTAATGGCTGCGTTTGAATATGTTGTTCTGGATGCCAAGGGGCGGCAGAACAAAGGTGTAATGGAGGCCGACAGCGCACGACAACTGCGCCAGCAGTTGCGTGATCAGGGTTTAATGCCCCTGGACGTCACCGCAGCTAAAGAAGCACCCGCAAGCAACGGCAGTGGCCTGTCCCTCAGTTTCAACCGTGGTATGTCAGGTCTCGACCGCGTGCTGTTCACCAGGCAGTTGTCCACTCTGGTCGGCTCCAGTTTGCCGATTGAAGAGGCGTTGGGTGCGGTTGCCCAGCAAACGGAAAAACAACACATTGGGGCGTTGATTCTGGGTGTGCGCGCCAAGGTGCTGGAAGGGCACTCTCTGGCGAACAGTTTGCGTGAGTACCCCGGTAGTTTTTCAGATTTGTACTGCAGTTCCGTCGCAGCCGGCGAACAGTCCGGCTTTCTGGACCGGGTGTTGGAAAATCTGGCGGACTATATGGAGCGCCAGTTCGAATCCACGCGCAATGTGGAAATGGCTTTGTTTTATCCGGTCGCGCTGTTGGTGCTGGCGTTTGTCGGAGCCGGCATCCTGCAACTGACCAATGCGCTGCTGATCATTTTCGGCGCCAACCTGGGCACCACGTTCACTGGCTGGCTGGTGACGGTGATCGGCTTCAAGCTCGACCTGGATGCCCTGAGCCTGCCCATCATTGCCATCGGCGGCCTCGGCTGGATCGCCGCAGGCAATCACCGCTACAACAATGTCGGCCGTTTTTTCCTGGCGCTCGGCCTTTTATTGCTGGCCCTGGGATTCATGAAAAGTGCGGTGGAAGGCGTGCGGCAGGTCGACACCGAGTTTCTGAGCCAGTTGAACGCCTGGCAATTCCTGCTCTTCAATTCAAGGTTGTATTCGGTAAGGAGGCGTTGATGGCTTTGCCTTTAAGGGCGCGGCCCATTCCCGTTTACCCCAGTCGAATGGCCGTCGGCCAAAGCAGGATCACAACCCAATCCTACAAAGACTGCATGATGACCTGCATCGCTCATGGCGGCGGCAAGCAGTTTTGTTGGCACCAGTGTATTCGTAAAAGCACACAAAATTAAGGTCTGACCATCGAAAAAGTCCTTCCCAAAAGAGGAGCGAAGAAATGAGCTTACCCCAATTGTCAGAACCCGTACCAAGAACCGTCAGTACCCATGCAATTCATTCGAAGCGTACCCATGCAACCGCAAGCGGTGTCGGCCCCCTGCAAAATTTAGGGGATTGCATGAGAACCTGCATCACTTCAGGAAAAAAGCACAAAGTCTGCAGAGTTGAATGCGGCGCTTAAATTAAGGGCCGTGAAAGATATGGGGGGAGAGTGCAACCCATTTCCCCATTGATATCGGCCGCCAATGGCCTGTGCCCTTCAAAGACATCAGGAGATTTTCATGCATTTACCACCGATGGCCAAACCCGTGGTTCGCATTGTTTCTACTGCGGCAGTGAACGCTAAAAATCCGGCAGGTGTGCAACCGGCAAAATGCAATTTGGATTGCCTTTACGGATGCGCAACCAATGGCGGGAGCGAAAGCGCCTGCACGGTTAAATGTTGCTGAATAAATAAGGTAAATACTATTTTCAAATCGCCCGGAAACGAGGACCATTTCGTTTTTCTCGATTGCTTAGAGAAAGACCAAATTGCCAAGGCTCTGGGTGGGATCCCTTCTTGAATATTTTGTTCACGGAGACTAAGATGGTGCCGATCGGTTCGACCGTGATCGTTCCGACGAATCATCCTTTGGGGGATCCTCACTCATGAGCATCATCGATGAGATTTTCGGCAGGCAAATTCTCGATTCTCGCGGCAATCCAACCGTGGAGGTCGATGTCCATTTGAGCTCCGGCGCCATGGGTCGGGCAGCGGTTCCTTCCGGCGCCTCGACCGGCGCCTTGGAAGCTTTGGAATTGCGCGACGGCGACAAAGATAACTATCTGGGCAAATCAGTTTGGAACGCAGTTGAACATGTGAACGGTGCCATTGCTGAATGCTTGGAGGGCAAGGACGCCCGCGACCAGGTGAGCATTGACGAGGGCTTGATCGCCTTGGATGGTTCGGAGAACAAGCGCAATCTAGGTGCCAATGCCATTCTCGGCGCCTCCTTGGCCGTGGCCAAGGCCGCCGCGGAAATGGCCGACCAGCGCATTGGGAAACAATGCCCTAGAGTAGACGACAACAACTAAGCAAACACTAACTAGCAACACAGGAGCATAACATGCCTCAGTCCATCAGCCGCCGCCGGTTACTCAAACAAGTCGGTAGCGGCCTTGTCCTCATACCACTGGTTACCTTGCCCGAACGTTCCGCTTTCGCGGCAGAGAAGATCAGCCTGGATCACCCGAGCGCCAAAGCGCTGGGGTATGTACATGTAGCCGAGGAGACGGATACTACCAAGTTTCCCAAGCGCGCCGGTGAGGCAGGCGCGAAACAGTTTTGTGACAACTGCTCGCAGTACAAAGAAACCGAACCGGGTTGGGGAACCTGCACAATCTTCCCGAATTTTCTGGTCGCCGGCCCCGGATGGTGCAACGTGTGGGTACCTGTGACCTGACGGTAAAATCAGCCACGGCTTCTTATAGCGGTAAAAAGTACAGCAGCAAAAAACCGCGGCAATGACCGCGGTTTTTTTATGTGCGACTTTTACCGCCGACTTTTTGTTCGCAACAGTATGTGTCTGTCAGTGATGTTCCTGAATGGTGAAAAAATTCTGCCAATCCGAGAAAAAAGTCTCACGCACCAGGAAGGTATAATCACCTTCCAGTGCCATCAGGAGAATAAGCACAAGGATAACAAGCGGCGGCACCAAGATGGCATACACAATTGCCAGTCGTTCCCACAACATGTGCATAAAAATGGCGACAATCAACCCAGCTTTTAAAAACATGAATATCAGGATCAGCGACCATCGCAGGTATCCCTGAAATTGCATATAGTCAACCATGTATGACAGTGCGCTCAGAACAAAGAGCAAACCCCATATCCAGAAATAAATGCTGATTGGATGCTGCTGGCCCTCTTCAGCCATAAATCCCCCTTAGCTACCTACTACCCACGACAATAAATTCCACTACCAAACATCACCACAAGTAGAAGAACGCAAATATAAATACCCAAACCAGATCTACAAAGTGCCAATACAGGCCCATTGTTTCCACTATTTCATAGCGGCCTTTCCGGCCCGTCATAAATCCCGGCGTTTCGTCATCAAATCGTCCGCGTTTGACCTTGACCGCAATGATGAATAGAAAAAGCACGCCAATGGACACATGAGTGCCGTGGAACCCGGTCACCATAAAAAACACTGAACCAAACTGTGGCGCCCCCATGGGGTTACCCCACGGCCTGACACCTTCGTCCACAATCAGTTTGGTCCACTCGAAAGCCTGCATACCCACAAACATGGCGCCAAATATGGCGGTGACCAGGATCAGCCAGTACGGGACCGCGCCCGGGACGAATTCCACCGTGCTCTCAAACTCAACCCGAGCTATGCGCCGGCGATGTACTGGTACGCCCTGCTCTATCGGATGTTCGTACGCGGTGACACGTCTGAAGCTCTGGTGTCGAGTGTCCGCGCGACGGGGATCGACCCGTTGGGGATCCTCCCGGTCTACTCGCTCGGGCTGGTGCTGGTGTGCTCTGGGCGCTTCGAGGAGGCCATCGACCGCTACGAGGAGCTGGGCTTCGCCCTCGACGCGCGCTTCCTCGTCCGCGCCCTGATCGCCATGGGCACGGGCCAGAGCCGGTTCCGCAACCTGGGCGACCTGTGGATGCACGAGGACCTGCCCGGCCTCTGGGACCGCACGCGCCAGGCCCTCGACCGCGCCGGCCTGCACCCGATCACCTGCCTCGCCGGTTTGCGCAAGCAGGAGAAGCAGCAGTTGATGCAGGGCGGGCACGTCTTGGCCCGCGATTTGGTCGACACACCGTCGTTGCTACGGAAGCTGCGGATGAGTGCACACCGGCTCGGGCGCGTGACAGCCGAGGTCGGTTCGCTGTGCGGCTCGGACTGACGGTGGTATTCTCGCCGCCCCCATGCGCAAACGGCGGTCGCTCTGGCACAAGCTGGCCCTGTTCGGTCTGTCGACCGGCATGGCGCTGCTGTGCGCCGAGGTCGCGGTGCGTCTGTTCGACCTCGGGCCCGAGATCGCCGCGATCAACATCCGCACGGTGCGGCTGTCCGACAACGCCGCGCTGCGCTACGAGCTCAATCCGGGGGCTGCCGACGGTGAGTTCACCATCAACAGCCACGGGATGCGCGATCGGGAGTACGCGCTGGAGAAGCCGCCCGGCACGTTCCGCATCGCCTGCATCGGCGACTCGATCTGCTACGGCTATCGGCTGAACCAAGATCAGGCGTTCTCCGCCTACCTCGAGCGGATGCTCAACTCGTTCGTCGGCAAGGACGGGCGGACGTTCGAGGTCCTCAACTTCGGGGTGTCGGGCTACAGCTTTACCCAGGTGCACGAGAACCTGCGTACGCGGGTGCTGGCCTTCGAGCCGGACGCGATCCGCTCCGTCGGGGAGAGGCTCTCCAAGGCGTTCAAGCGGACGATGGAGCTTCCCTGGCAGAACGCGCGGGAGTGAGAGCGCTCAGTCGAACAGATCCGCGACGGGAGACTCGGCAGGTGCACCAATGGAGATCGCCGGCGCCTCTGCAGAGAGCCGGCGCGCGAGAACTACGTTCACCGATGTGAGGGTCCCAAGATCGGCGATCGCCTGCTGTGCAGCAACCCAGTGGTCACAGATTGACGCAAGAGGGCGTATTCTAAAAGAAATTAAAAGTTATAGCGCCCTTTTTCAGTGACAAAAAATTGGAGGGCAACTAGGCTCCCTCCCACGCTTATCTTGTTTTTACCAAATTCACCGGATCAAATTTTTGAAATAATCATTTTGTTCAGCATAGTCGACAATGTAATAAATATGTCTTTGAACATGACTTAATCCCATAGACTCCACGGGGGAAGGGCTGCAGGTTCTAAGCTTTGCCTATTGTTTACATATAGTACTGGTTATTGAGGAAATATACTGACGTTTTCAGGGGTTATCTTTTCTGATGGTGGGGGAGGGGTCGAGGTTTACGTGAGAGGATCTCTCCATGGAGGAATTTATCATAGGATAAAAGAATTTCCCTAAAGAGGGGCGCTGTATTTTCCAGTTGTATTTAAAAAACAATGAGAAATTAAATAAAAAACACAAGTTTTTTCAGCTGAAAGTAAGGAGCAGCATTAAAACTAAAAACGAACAGAATTTATTACATATTTGAGGGGGTTTCGCCTCTTCCTCAATACCTTGCACTTTACGCTAAAGTATTTTTAGTAATTTCAAAAGAGATATTCCTTCCAATTAAACGGCCTTTGTGATTCAGGGGTCATTTTTAAAGAATTGGAACAAAATTCCAACTCTAGAGTAAAGAGCGAGGTATTGACGAGGGGATGAACCTCTTCATAAACGTAATAAAAATAAACGAATATAGAAGTTCGCTACGTAAGTTAATTTGTAAGTTAAGTATATTTATTACTAGTAAAACCGTTCGTAAATACAATCATAAGTTCTAGTGGGCTTTTTAAGTAGCCAAAAAAATTGGAGGGCAACTAGGCCCCCTCCCCGCCGCTTTTTTTTTTAAATCGTCAGATCAAAACTTTGAGAAAGCCATTTAGCCAAAAAAAATAAAATTAATCTGCAAATTTCGTTTTAATTATTCATGTACGGTGAGCTAAAACAAAACCTGCATTAATTCAAAAACTTTCAGAAACTAAATTTAAAAAAAATAAGTTTTTTTTAACTGGAAGTAAGGAGCGACATTAAAACTTAAAATGAACAGAAATTATTCCGTATATGAAAGGCTCTCCCCTCCTCAACGCCCCGCTCTTTACGCTAAAGTTCGACTCTTTCTCACAACTTTACTTTTTAAAACACTAAAAACGACTTTAGCATAAATAGCAGGGTATTGAAGAGGGAACAGTCCCTTTAATGTAAGGAATAATTTCTGTCGTTTCAAGTTTTAATGCCGCTCCTTACAAAATTAATTTGATTTTTTTTAAGATGTAATATATTAGATGCATGATTTATGGGTGGAATTCATAATAATGACTTCTGTAACAAAGTGTAAGTTTTTCCAGGTAACATTCCTAGCTTCATTTGGAACATGGATATATTTAGAAAGTATTTTATTTAAAAAAACAATAAAAACGAAGCGACGATTAAAAAAGGTATTTCATGCTGCTCATGATAACACTAGGGCTGTTTTCCAATACGGGAAAGCAGCCTTTCGTACAATCATTTATGTTTTAGCTGAACTTAGCAGCGATAAAAGTTTTGACTCCGAAAAAACTAGCAGCAATTCAGAAACTGACAACTGTGATTCTGTCAGATCTACAGCTACTTCTCAAAACGTGGCTAAAGATACTACTGGATCGATAGACAGTAAAATGAGTTCCAATTTTTATTCGGGAACTGAAACACATAGGTCTACTGATCAAATTGAAATTGGTACTATCCTTAGAGAACAACAGTTAGTCTCACCTGAAACCAAACATGTATTCCAAAATGAAGATGTTTCTGATATAACAGCTACCACAATTCAACCAGCTTCTCCTCTTACAGCGAATAAAAAAACAAATAAGTACAAAACCTGTAAAGAAGGAGGTGCCAAAGAGGGACAGCTCAATAGAGCTGTTCCACTGACGCTAGGCAATCGGTATGATTGTGTTAGGTATATTTGTTCAGGAGCGTTCGGAGCAGTGTTTAAATATCAAGATCGAGAGAGTCAAAAATATTTTGCTGTAAAATACGAATTTGTCACTAATACAACCAAAAAAAAGAAATGTAATTTGTTGAAAAAAGAAAGAGATATATATAAATTTGTTTCCAGGGAGAAACGAATGCCCAAGATATATTATTATGAGGAAACAGAGGGTTATTCACCCCTAGTATTCGACCTTTTTGGGGTGTCACTACACAAGATATGCAATTCAAAACATGCTATTAGATTAAAATATGAAACAGTTCTTGATATTGCTGTACAACTAATAGAACAATTAGAAATTATACATAAGTATGATGTTATACACAGAGACATAAAACCGGACAACATTGTACTTGGACTAAAAAACCCGAAATTAATCTACCTCATTGATTTTGGCCTAGCTAAAATGTTTGATAGGGAGAGTAAACAGAAAAATAATCGTGGGGTCCGTGGATTCGTGGGATCCAAAGTGTATGCTCCAATAAATGCTCATCTTGGTGTAACACAGTGCAAAAAAGACGATCTTGAGGCCGCTGCATATGTACTAATCAGCCTGAGGGGTGGCAATGGGGATTAATAGGCTAGTTCGGCACATTTTTCTTGATTGTCAACCAAATTTCGTGAGGAGCAATCTTAGGTGTCCTAGTCCTGTCTTTAGATAGCAGGTAACGATTTAGCCTCTGTAGGACAGGAAGACATTTGAGCTACAGCTTGGAAACAAAGCCAAACCCTAAAAAAGTCATTTCAGAGAACAATAAAGGTTCTTAAGACTCAACGTCATTACAACAGTTTCCGAAATTGAAATCCAAAGAGAATCCACATCTAAAAAAGCAAACTTTTACTCAGCAAAAATAAGCAAAACGGGCAAATGTACAAAATTCTTGATAAAGCACGCTCATCATGTTAACAAATTCACATGCTTCGATTTCTTGGAGAGCTCTAAATGGCACAATCTGAAATAAGCCTACTAACCTTTTTTCTATCTATGAAATGGAACATTCAAAATGACTATCATTGTTTATTCGTTCATTTTTGTGGGATTATGTCTTTTTATCATTATCCCATTCATTTTATTTTCTAGGCTACTAAAATTATAACTCATGGCATGAATGATTCCATGATCAAATGGCCAGGAGGAGGCACCAGGCGACCAACTGGTCTAACCTTTTCCCATCACCTGAAAGTAGTGACGGCTCTCGATGTGCCATTTGTCTATGCAAGACATGATGAAGACAATACTGGGTGCAGGAAGAACGAAGTACAATGTCCAATGTACGCAAGTTCGGGAAAAAGTAATAATCTTGTTATTTCTATACCTCTAAAGTTTAAGAAGAAAGTAGTGTGCTGAATCAGGATCAACAATTCGATAAGTAATATTTACCGACAAACTATCTGATATTTCCAAGAAATTAATATTTCTTGAAAATAAAACTCTCAGGAATTAGCTTAAAAATCGATTTTTGAAAATGCTTGAAAGCTTCCTCAATCAAGGTCACCTATTTTCCTTCAAATAGTTCAGATTAGGTTACACTTTATTATAAGCAAAATACGTAACACCTAAACTATTAATAACCACCCCAAAAAAGTACAAAAACGCACTAAATTGGTAAAATATAATTAGGACTTGTTTGCTCATAATATCAAAAATGAATGTTTACATTATTTTTTCTTCTAATAAAGCTGACATTATAATCGCAAATAAGTACAAGTATTTTTTATTCTAACAGTCTTTAATAGAACTTAATAGAGCAAGGTGAATAAAACTTTAAGGAATTAGATTAAAAATCAATTTCTAAAAATATTCCTGAAGTTTCCTTAATAAAACTCAACTATGCTCCTTAAAATCGTTCAGATTTCCTCTGCGGAGATCCAAAATCAAAACATGCATTGATTCAAAAATGTTCATAAACTAAATAAAAAAAAGGCAAGTTTTTTAGCTGAAATTAAGGAACGACATTAAAACTTAAAACGAACAGAAATTACTTCGTACGTGAAAGGGACTGCTCCCTCATCAATGCCCCGCTCTTTATGCAAAAGTTTTTTACCGTTTTAAAAAGAGTTGAGGAAAGAGTCAAACTTTAGCGTAAAGAGCGGGGCGTTGATGAGGAATGTCGCTCTTTACTTTCAGTTAAAAAAACTTGTCTTTTATTTAATTTCTAACTGAAGCTCTAGTGTCTTGAGGGTTTCCCCAAGTTTGTCTATTTTAAAGGCTTTCGCTACGGTAAGTGACACCAATTAGGGGGAAAGGGCATTTGCCATCCTATCTTTTTCGCATTCCCTCCTAGATTTCGAAAAATGGCTTTTTTTGTATTTTAATTGAAAAATGCCATTTGGTGTTTCAATTGAAAAAAAAAATATGAATAAAAAACAAATTACTCCTCCTGGAGCCTAAAGAAATATTCCCCTCCCCCAATACTTTGTGAGTTTGCGCTACTGGTCAAGGTAGCATACGCCAAAGAAAACTTCCCGAAGCATAAAATGCTCAAAATGAGATTAAATTAAGAGACGAAAAAAGAGTAGTTGGGATTTGTTTTTGAAATATTATTGAACAATCTCCTTAAATAGCGAAGTTTCAGTGAGAACACTTAGGCAGTCCAATAAGCCCATAAGTTGCGATGTGCCAATTTCCAACTGAAGCACTCGCATCTTGTGTGTTTCCATGTCAATTTTAAGTCTTTGTAAAGGTAGCAGTTGTCCAAAAAAAACTTACTAAAGTTAAAAATATAAAAAATGAGGTTCAAAAAAGGAAAGAAAAAAAGTTAGGATTTGCTTTGTTTATTAATTATATTTTAAAAGTCTTTGTAAAGGTAACAATTGTTAAAAAAAAGTTCTAGGTTTGAAAATACAAGAAAATGAGGTTCAAATGAAAAAAAGAAGTTAGGATTTGCTTTTTCCATATGAATTAAAGCAGCGAAATTTCGGGGAGAAAACTAAGGTAACAACCAAAAAGGCCCAGAGAATGTGATTGGCCAATTTAGTTTTAGCTGTTACGCCTGTTTTCAAATAAGTCTTTTGGGCCAAGAGACCATTGTTTTCATAACATGCTTGATCTAAGAATTAAATTCAATTATCTAAGATATAAAAGCGCCATCAAATAAGTTCATAGTTTTTTTGTTGAAAATAAACTACGGTCTAAGGTACTGATAATTAGACCTAGCTAATGCATGGTACTAGTGCTGAGGTCTAATTTGGGCTATTCTGATTCTTAGTAGAATTTTCCAACTAGCTATAAAATTCTGATTAGCTCAAATTAGTCCTAGCAATGTTTGGTATCAGTAAATTTTCATTGTAAATTAGCCTCAAGCCTGTATTCAGGGGGGTGGTGGAGGGTTTAAAAACCCTCTGAAATGTTTTTCTAAGTCGTAAAAACTTAATAAAAAGGAGCATGAACCAATTCTTTTTATGTGTTTTTCCAATGTTCCAATGTACAGGCTCTCTCTTATCTCATGCTCTCTACATATCTCTCTCCTCTGTTAGCAAAAACAGATGTGCCAACAAATCGAAAAAAAGTTACCGACCCCCCAACGTCCCCCAAATAAAATCTGAAAAAGGCTTCTTGTTTATAAAATAAAGTTTCATAAACATTTTGAGACTATCCCTTTTAGGTGGTTCTTATCGGAAGCGTCATCATCTTCTCTCCTCACTATTGATACATCTTCACTTATTAGGTTCTTTCTATTTGATTAAATAAAAAAAAAGTTTTTTAACTGCAAGTAAGGAGCAACATTAAAACTTAAAACGAACAGAATTATTCCGTATATGAAAGGGGTTTTCCCCTCCTCAACGCCTCGTTCTTTTCGCTAAAGTTTGACTCTTTCTCTCAACTCTACCTTTTAAAACGATAAATTTTTAATCTATTTAAGGTTTCTGCTGTAATAATGTCAAGAATTGTTCAGATTCTCTGGATATTCTTTGTCAAACTTTGTCCCAAAAGATAAATAAACAATTCTAACTTTATTTTTCGAATACTTTAAAATTTGAAATACTCTCGCTGTTTAAATGTGGGAATATGTCACAGTATAATGTTACACAATCTGTGGTGATACTTAAGACTTATTCTGTATCTTTACTTAGACAGAACTATTGCGCTGCCTATGATTTTTGTTTCGGTTTGCTGATGTCAATGCTATTTATTGATATAGATCGAAGAACTCATAAACAAATCAATTTTAAAGAATCATAGATAATGTTTCAATAAATTACGCATATTAAAAACTCAGTGCAATAAATTAAATCTAACAGAGTCGAAATACATTCAAAACTACGAAAAACGAATAGTGCGATAACCGGGGCTGTTAGAATAGAGCTTGGTTCAATTATGAGATTAAGCATCCTGTGAGGGCGTGGGCGCTGACGGAGGTGGAGGGGGATATGTACTGTAGCATTAGTGGTGAGCCTCACGGAAAAAAGTTGAGTGTATACGAAATTTACCTTCGTCATAAAAATCTAATTCTTTTGATGTATATTTTAGTATCAAAATTCCGTTTTTTAGAGTTTTGATTACTGTTGAGTCGGGTCGCTCCTTACTACAGTTCGTTACCACGAACTGTTTGATCCCAAATATAATTTGCCTGATTTTCAAAACAGGAGTTCACAACGCCAAAAAGTCAAGCGATCCTAATAAAAACTACACCACCAGACTCAGTACATAAGAGAATCCTACTATTGAGGTTTCGAGCTTCTATCTACAAAAATTTGGAATTTTTTGTTTATTGACAGAACAAAGATCGGTGATTTGTGTTTTTTCATTTATTTGCTTTTTTCCCTATGGGTGATTGTATCAAACCAAAGCTCCTAGAAAATTGGAATATAACTTGTTCGAACAGAAATCCAAAGTCAAAGTGCCGTTTTTAAGTGAGAAAAATAATTGGATGGTATTCAGCCCCATTTCTACACCCCTTTTTACTCCAAACACGTCTGATCGAATGTTTAATATAATCATTTAATTCAGCATAGATGCAAGGTACAATGATTGTGCGTTTGGTATGACAAGACCCTCCGAAGTTTCTAGGGAAAGGCCTTTAATTCTTCCCACATAGTATTTGTCATTCTGAAATATGCGGAAAATTTTAAGGACAACTTTTCTGTGGGAGAAGGGATCGTTTCAACACGTAGAACTTTCCGTAGGGAGGAAAGTTTCAGAGGGAATTTTCTAGGAGAAATGTTTCATGGAAGAAAAAAGTTTTTTTCAACTAAAAGTAAGCTGCAGCATTAAAACTTAAAACGAAGAGAATTTATTATGTAGCCTAGCTGAGGGGGCTTTCCCTTCCTCTATTCTCAATTTTTACGCAAGAGTTCATTTTTTGTCCTGATCCTCCAGGATAGACCACTCAAACACAAGGGTCATTGACTTTCAATGAGAAGTATTTTTAAAGAACTTTAAGACTTTAGTGTAAGGAGTGAGAGTCGAGGAATGAGCAGCCTACCCTATATGTGGGAATTATTCAGGGAAACCTTCTGCTTTAACTGGAGGTTATGAAAAGCGATACATGTGACTGTGTTCGTTTGTGTAAAAACACTAGTTCTAAGTCCCAAAAACTTCTAAGTCCAAAAATTGTTGGTTCAGAACCCAAAAAAATCAAAGTCCAAAAGTTATTGATTCCAAAATGCTTCCCAAGAAGATCCTACGTGAAAAAAAAAAATCGAAGTTCCCAAAAATATAAACCTCCCAAAATTGTAAGTACAAAAAAATCCAAGTTCAAAAAAAGAAGGAACAAAAAGTTGGGGGCATGAACCCGCCTTGGGTATGGCGCACCATTTATGACGTTGTCAGGGATCTCACTAATGTACTTTTTGAGGCCAAGAAACTTGATAATCTAGGGGCACAGTTTCATCTGGTGATACCGGCGTCAGCATCTCCAGCAGATGTCAGTAATTGGCGCAAATTCCACAACGACCAAAATCAAACAAAACTGAAAGTGTGGTTTTGTTAACATTTCTTAATTGGAAGTTTTTAAAATAAAGAAACTTAATGAATGACATGTAATAGCCTATTGTCAAAGCTGCCAGACCAAAGAGCTCTGTGGGAGCCTTCAATCTACCATTAATTTTCTGTTGCATGTGAAGGGAGGCCTAAGAATGGTAAACGAGTCAATACCTGAAAAGATTGTAATCTTATAATTCCCATGGAACTATTGACAAAGTTAGACTATTCAAAGTAAATACAGGAATTTGTACCTTCCCGTAAAAACACCTTGTTTTTGCTGTATATTATTCAGTCGTTTGGGCTGTAAAGTTGCACAGATACCCTCCAGTGGATGCGGGATATAAACAAATCACTTCTTACTGTTCATCTTTGGTTCTTTTGGTAGGGCTTCTGTACCCTACACTACAGGGAAGCTAATCTGCAACTATACTCATATTCAATGGTCCTCTGGTGGAATTTAATTGGATAGTTTTTGTAACTTAAGTTTCAAAGAAACATATTTATAATTATGTAATTCTCGCTTTTGTCTTATATTTGTTGCTCACCGATCATAGAAGAAATAAAACCCCTGAATAAATTGAGTTGATTTCTCAGATTGTAATCTTTTCAAGGAGAAGTAGGTTTGTACTTTATTCTGTTTTTCCGTTTTCAGATTTTCAACATCTAAATAGGTTTAAAACTGTAGTGTGGGTAAAAAGCAGACAATAAGTGATAAATAGAATTGTTTTTATTGTGGTTAAGCACTTAAAAAAGGTGAATTGTCTAGCTAAGGCTCTAAAGTATTTTTTTAATGGTTTCTACTCAATAAACGCAAATTTGAAAAAAAAACTGATGAATTTGGTGTAGTTTTAATATAAAATGGCGAATTTAGACTTCTTTTCCTGTTTCCAGTTTTCTGTCCCATCCTCTACAAAACAGACAGTCTGGAAGCAGTCTCACCCGGCATTTTTTTATGTTAAAAAAAAAAAATAAGTCCCCCTTAATTGGGACTTCTTGGAATTTACAAGGTTGTTAGCCCAACCGATTGTTAGTGTGCTTACCCTATTCAACGAGTTTTGCATTTCCACCAATGACATGTGGAGAAGTTTTGGTTTAGCCCTGTCCAGGGCTAAGGATGGGGCCTCATTTGGGTTGATGTTGCGATTGAGCAGGCGTTGGTTTATTACATCACCGATTCCCGTAAGGTGCGTTTCTGTTATTCCAACGATCGTCACTTTATACCATTTAGTTTGCTAAAACAAGGAAAATAATTTTTTTTTTCGTTCAAATAGCAGAATTAATAATGTTGGATATTTCTTGGCAATCATGCACGATTTAGTCAACCTTCAACATTGATCGTTGAACACGGCCGATATCGCCCTGAATGGACGAACGGTCTATGTCCAAGGCGCCGGGGGAGGCGCCGGATGCGCAATAGTCGATGCGACGCGGCCAGGGGGACGCCCAAGCGAATTTCCTGGCCGGACGACAGCGCTAGCGGTTACCGAGACATTCTGCGAGCCTGTTCTGATGCACCCTCGCAACCTTATCGGCGTTTTCGTTCTCGGCTTGTCGGCGTTGTTGCCCCAACATGCCTTGCCGGAGTCGCACGGTCCGCACACCCCGGAACATTGGTTGAAAAATGCCGTTGCGGTTTTATGCCCTCTCGCCGATGTCACCGGCCTGGATGCCCAAGACCGTTTGCCGGGAACCTGGCTTCTTGATGAGACCAGGCAACCTACGGCGGACGCCCCAAATCGGATTACCGTCCACTTGGCGCTCCCAAATGCTGATGAGTTAACGATAGAGCGCCTCCAGCACGCCGGGCGCATGCGGCAGTTTCGTGCTGTATATCACCAGCAGACCGGCAACGGCACCGAACCGGTGCTCTTGGCAATCGCGGATGGCGGATGTGCCATTCAGTCCTGTCGACGACTTCGCCCAGGTCAACACCCGTGGCAATATCTTGACCAGCTAGGCGGTGATCTCGAAACGCGTCGCTGGACGGAAACTCTGCAGGCACCCTGGCCGCTGGGGAAGGATCCTGGCGGTATCCGGGTGGGGTTGGTGGATTCTGGACTGGCCTACGACCTAGCGCCGTTTCGCAACCGACTGGCCCGTGATGCAGCCGGCAGGCCGCTCGGCTACGATTACTGGGACTTGGATCCCTACCCTTATGACGGCGATACGGCACGCGGCCCTTTCGTGCCGATCAGGCACGGCACGACCGTTGCCTCGGTTCTGGCGAGGGAAGCGCCCAATGCTGCCCTGGTACCCTACCGTTATCCACGGCCGGACATGACTCGCCTCCAAGCGCTTGTCGCACGTGCCCTTGATGACGGCGTGCGCATACTGGCAATGCCGCTGGGCAGCCGACGTGCCGAAGACTGGGCAACGTTCGCCCAGAAATAGCCATTTCGTTCAAAATGGTTGTAAGGTCACATAGCTATTGCTCCGTGATCGAAAAAATTACAACAGCCACCGAAACAAGGCCTATAAGTTGTATAAGCTGCCCATTATTAAAAAAGAAGGCATGTTTCCAAAAGGACCAAAAGGGTATTAAGGTAAAAATTTCAGGACATGTTAAGAGGGATGCCGAAAGCATTTCACTTTGAACATAAATACACGATGGTTGTCAAAACTGAATAAGTGCAATATCTAATCGAAATATGTATATGATGGTACAATTTTTATAAAAATTTAGCCCCGCTTAATATATTCTATATATGGAATGAATATAAAAGAAAATAAATTGTATGTACTATCTATTGACAAAATTTCAATTTTAAGAGTCTGAATTTGCCAACTATTCGTATAAGTCACTCTTTACTTACAGTTAGTTATATCACTGTTTGATCCAAGCTGATCATTTGGCTCTAAGTAATCTTATTGCAAACCATATTAGCATGTTACCCGTGAAACCGTGAAGCATGTTACCTTTGAATGAAAGTTTACACTCCTTGTTGGGGGCAATTCTTCTTGTAGTGGTGTGAGTGAGCGCAAACTTACGCAGATTGTTGAGAAGCGATGGATTGAGGGGGCGGTTTCCTTATCAAACTTACGATAATTGCTGGTTGTTTTGACGTCACTCTTTATTTTTGCGTTTAAAATTGTGACAGAGGTGAAAGGAAAATTTTCGTTTCTATAAATATATTTATATTCCTCAATAAACAATAGGAAAATGAATATTTTAAAAGCAACTAATAAAAATATGAAACTGAAACTTTTCAATAATTTGTTACTATTTTACTTTGGATGAAGAAACGGGGCTTAGGATCATTCTTGTTTCACTGAAACAAATAACAGTTGAATTTTCTTCGTCATCCGACCTGAAAATTAAAACGAAATTAAATTTTTTTTTAAAAACTATACTGCATACATATTTAGAACTAAAACAAAGTTGGTAAAATAAATAATTAAAACAATATTTTATGTAGAAACCGTTTATAAAATACGACTAACCAGAAAATAAGAAATCGGCAGGATGAAATTACTACTGTCCTTTCCGAAGATTCTTACGATTGAAATAGGTACCAGACGCGTACACTGGAAAGTAGTTATGAGGTGAGGATTCTTATTTCTGATGGAAGTCGGCTAAGGCTCATGAAACAATGATCACACCAACAAACTAAATTAAATATTTTCATGAGTGCTAAAATATAGACATTCAATGGAGGCTTGGTCCTGGCCCAGTGGATTGCAAAAATAGCATATAGTACTGTAAAATCCTATCAAAGATTATGTATAATAAGATGTATTGTGCATATTTAATGCCCTATTATTCCACAGATTTTAAGCAAAACTACTAACAAATCCCTCCAGTACCAGGCCACCTGAAGCCTGGCGGCCTGTGTACGCTCCTCATCCATTCCATCTTCAAAGCCTCCCTTAGACCCTCCCGAGAAGTTCCAATTTCCCTAAAGTCCTTCCTTGCGACCTCATCTCATCCCATCTGGGGAAAACCTGCTTTTTATTTGGCCCTAGATATTTGTCTCAAAAGAACGATATATGGCAAATGTCATTCTTCAGCCGCAGAACATGTCCTTAACCTTTCTTTCATTATAGCCCTAGAAAGTCAGTTTAAGCTACATTTTTCGTACAGCTTTCAAACAGAACGGTAGCTGGTAAACCAATGACGTTAAATTTGTGTTCGATTGTGAAATTTATTTTACATATTTGCCATAGAACATTTCCTATAAAATACGAAATAAAGACATCGAACCACCGTTTTTACCCGTATTTATCTCTGATTCCATGCCACTTTAGCAGTTAATACCCACAGAAGAGTGACGATGTACGGTAGACATTTTTCTTTTCTTTTCTTCGATTTTTTAATAGAAACCTAATTGCACTTGGCTGTCTTATCATCTACAATCTTTGAGCTTGTTGCTGTTGCTTCTTCAGTTTTAGTTTACTGCTGAAAGACATTAGTTCTTTTACATGAAATTGATTTAATTTCTTCTTTTTTTCAGGTAACAACGGTTGAAAGTCCCCCGCAATGGCAAAAAACAAATAAGTCGGTCAATCCTTGTCTTTAATTTAATGTGAATCAAGATTTACCTGGATTTCATCCCAGTATGCGAAAATGCGATCATTTTTGGAGCAAAGTGATTTAGCACAGAATGAAATCCTTCTAGGCAACTGATTTGCTGTATTGGAGATGCCTTCTTTATGCCTTTCACCAATAACGGCTCTGTTAGCAGTGATATCATCTTATCATGTGCTTCTTCACCTATAAGGAGAAATAGTAATTTTTGTAACCTCATTCTCTGAAATGAACAATTTGTGGAAACAATATTTATTTTCCCTGCAGATGCCAACAGCCTAAACTGTATGGAACAAGCTGAGACATACCTTTCTCTAACCATGGACGATCCTCTATTGCTCCTTGAGCACATTTGTTAAACAGTGGTTAATCCCAATTCAATATCTACATTTACACAATAGCTCAAAAATGATTTAAACTTGGCCCAAATTATATCACCTTAACTGGTCTGCAAACCTCGGCGCAACCTGGTACGACGATCAGAACCGCGTCGCCGCCTTTGAAACAGCGACCAAGGGCTACACCCTGGTCAATGCGGGCATCCGCTACCGGCACAAATTTCAGAAGTTTGACCTGGTCGGCTTCATGCTCGAGGAAAACTTGACCGACGAAGAGGCGCGGGTCCACACCTCATTTATAAAAGACCTGGCACCCCTGCCGGGTAGAAACATCATTGCGGGGTTGAGCATCGAGTTTTAGCTTGTTCCCGGTCAGGGTTCAATCCGTTTAGATTGCAATGCAAATTCAGGCCATTTGCATCAGTCGCACAACATTAACCCGATGGCCATGCAAGAAACTGAACAAAACGCGACCCGCATTCAGTGATTGCTGGGGTTGTAATCTTTGTCAATTATCTGCTTAACTTGGAGCGTAAACACAAAAGCCGATTCCCGAAAAAGGAGAACGCGCTGACGCAGTCGACCC